>CM019064.1:283680795-284098295 GCA_009667805.1 Leptobrachium leishanense | reverse complement strand
GTACTCGTACTTGGTCCTAAAAAATAAAAAAAAAAAAAAAAAAGGGATTGGTGCATCCTTAATGTTTAGTTAAAATATTCTACACTATGTGCATCTATTTTGTGATCTGGGGGGGGGGGGTTGGTCAGTTTATAACACACATAACTTGCTCCTTACAGTGTGGCATAGAGCATAGAATGGAGCAAATGGGTGTGACATCCAGGCAGTGGACTCCCATCGTTGTATTGAGCGAGATGTATACAAAGGACATCACCAAAGGGGTAGATTAGAAGTCTCATTTCTCATTAAGCTGACATCCATCTCAGGTAGCCTGGACATCACAATAGACCACCTGCAGCCTTATCTAAGGCTAGGGTCAGACGAACGCATTTTTCACATCGTCCGTAAAAAGTGCATCCGAATGCATGGACGTACTTTTTCACGGAATAAGTGATAGCGGTCATACGATGCGCAATTTCAGCCGTGATTTCATACGGATCCAAACCAGGAAACATTGGGTGTCTGGACGTTATGTAGGCCGGACATGAGCAGCGTCTGACGTCTCCTCATCACGCACACATGCCGCTATGCGGACGCAGCGCACTCTGTACGTCAGTACTAGCGGTTCAACGTTCTTGCGAAAATGCGTTAGTTTGCCGTTTGCGTTGCGTGGCCGAACATTCGTGCAGCCGTACTTCGTGTGTGGGCCTGCATTGGACGTCATTTGCTGCTACCATGGCCGTCATAAAGTGCAGGCAAACGCACGTTCGCACTGCATTCGTCTGACCCCAGCCTAAGCATTCCCTCCTCCACTCCACTGACTTAAATATTGTAGAAGCTAAACAGCAGCTATAAAGTAAAACAACTTTTGCGCAGATTTTGGTAAATGTTGCATCATGGGAATAATCCACACAATGTAAACTGGAGATAAAACCTAAAAATTTCCTTTTTACATGCAATTAATTCAGACATAAGTAGAAAATACAGCAGTATGTGTTTATCAGGCGGTTTTGTTTGTATTGCACAAGTAATCTAGTTAGAGTTTATATTAGGGTTTCTTTAAAGTAAGGTTTTACAGGTAAGTGACGTTTATCTCCAATCAAGCTGCAAACAATACACTTTCTTCAGTCAACAACTGACCAATTTATTTTACAAACGCTGCAAGTACAGATGTAAACCTCAAAAGACAAAGCGAGTGATTTCCCAGGTGGCACGTTCAACAGATGTCAGGTTTCCTTCCTATTAATCTGTATCACAATATGTGTGAGTGTGCAGAAATTAGGTGACGGGGCAGAGCTTTCCTTGACACGTGCAACCGTAACAAGGATCACAAAGTAAATGGAACCAGTCTCTTGGATTTGATGGTTAACTTAAAAAAAAAAAAAAAAAAAAAGTCTATAAAAAGCAGAACGTTGTGGTACACTAGTATTCCAAGATGAAGGAAAAAAGTAAATTTCTGGAATGAGAACTTTGCGTTTGCCATGGCAACCAGCATTAAAAATCTGTCTCCACTTAGCAACATCACACTTCAAGACAGAAAAAAAAAAAGAATTAAAAAAAATCTAAAGTAGGAGACAGAAGGGAAAGAGCTAAATGTGAAATTTTCATTGTTTTAGCAATATTGAGTTGATCATTCTTAAATAGTCAAGGCACAGTCAACTTGTAAAACATCAACAGGGTTATCCAAAGAGATTCGAAAAGTCACCGCACGTTCGGTGACTTTTCGTTCTCTTCAATTCGGTTCCTTTTGCCGATTGCATTTCGGTGACCCTGCGGTGTATTCAGCAAACACCACAGGGTCCCCGAATTGCAGGGAAAAGCTACCGAACACCTGACGAACACTAACCGAATGCACGCTGAAAACAAGCAAAAACATCTGGATTAACCTTTGAACAGGAGCCGAACAGGAGCCGAAAAGGAGCCGAATCACACCGAGCCGAAGCAGCTGTGACGTAGACAGAGGGAGGTGAATAAATTAGAAAAACCATTTGTATGAATCTGGGAAAAAGAAACGCTGTTTGCAAAGAAACTACTGAGCGAAAATGTCTGAAATTTTCACAGGAGGTCCAGGGAATGATAATAAAGAGGGCTGTTACAAAAAAAATAAGCAAACTGAAAAAAAAAATAAAAAAAAATCGGACTTTTACATTTTTTTTTAAAAATTCAGAAAAATGCTTAAAGTATCCTAAAAAATCTATAAATAAAGAGACTTTTTGCTGCAGAATTTTATAATGAACGGTTTATTAGATATTGAATTAAGACGGGAATATTTTTAACATTGAAGCCTATGGGATTCTCCTGAATAAACTTGCCGAATTAAACCACCGAATGGCAGGGCATTAGGGGAACCTTTCACTGCTGGTTTGTGTTCTCTGAATAGCCGAAGCATTGCTTTTTCATGGGGATTCACTGCCCTCGAACAGGGACCGAACAGGCACCGTATGTGCAGGCAATTCGCCAGTATTTGGAGAATTGCCTGCTCTCTGGATAGCCGAATGGCCAGGAAAGGTAACCGAACGCTGATTTTCAGCGTTCGGTTACCTTTCTCAAGCAATTCGAATCTCTTTGGATAACCCTGCAAGAGAATATAGAAAAGCCAAAATAAGTATAATGGAAGTGAATGAACAGGCTGACACATTTAGAATGGACACTGCATCATCAGGATATTTAATGCCCCCTCATTCAAGAAAGCTGTCATCCCACTTCCAGGATTTAGGTCAGCAATAGAACATTCCTGACTAACCAATCTCAAGGAAGTAACAGAGGCTGCCAAATCCAGACCATCTCCAGAGACAGCCCACATTGGCACCAAGGAGGAGAGATTAAGGCCGGGTGCATATGAGCACACTTAGTGCGCCCGTCGCAGCCATATGAAGCTGCGACGGGGCCAGTCACATGCTTGTGCGCACATAGCATGCGTCCGCCTAGAGATACTCCGACGATGCGCTAAGATGTGCGTCGACGGGGCTGCAAAGCGCGATCCTCCATAGGAGGACCGCACCATGCAGCGCTGAGGGGGGGCAGGCGGGCGTCGAGTGGAAGGAACGTCCACTCTCACGGACGTTCCTTCCACTCTGAAGCCCCATTCACACGGTGAGATTTTATCGTGCGGATTGTGACGCAGCAAAATCCGTGCAACGTCGCACTATGCAGCTTCTCCAATGGAGCTGTTCACATCTTGCTGCGCAACGTCGCATGTCGCTGGTACATGACCCTTTTTTTTTGCGATTTGCATTGGTGGCGCTTTACAAAATCGCGCAAAACCGCAGCATCATCATGCAACGTTGCAAATATGAAAATTGCACAGAATATTGCGCGCTTTTCAAATCACACAGTGTGAACGGGGCCTTAGTGCACTCCTGTGCACCCAGCCTTACACTCAAGCTTTAAAACAGGAAGCAGATGTGCATCACAAGGGGTTAATATTCAGCCTCTCCATTCTTCCCCCTATTTTAAACACTAGAGTGGCCCTTTAATGGCTGGATGCAGAAAATACAAACAGCCTAGGCAAAAATTCACTTCACAGATAAGATTACAAAATATAAACAAGGATAAAACTATTCCTACAAGTAAATATTGGGTGGCATAAGCCATGTGCAGGGAGCTCCCCAGTCCTGTCTGCTTGCACACCGAGTATTGTATACTAAGTGAATTGCACAAATTAGTCCCCCTGCAGTAAATGACATGCGTCGGCTGCGAGGCGGGCCACAATACCTGTACGCCTCTCCGGCGTTAAGCCACCCCTGACGGGCAACATCCGCTCATCGTTAAGGGGTTAAATAGATTGAAAACATTCTGGAAAGGGACATTTTAGGCACTCTAACCACCTCATGTAAATTGTGTGATCACCGCACCCTGAACACTATCAGCCCTCTCTAGGGTACTCTCCGAGAACAGATTCAGCCCTCCAAATGCAGGAGTCTAGTCCCACCCAGATGCTCAGATCAGCAAAAGCTGATCGGAGCTTCAGTGATCGGGACCTGGAAGTGGGAACTTTCCACCCTGCCAGCCATTGGATCGGCTGGACTCTCTCTGGACTAAAACCTTGTCACATCTGGAAGATTACAAAGCCATCCCTCTGCTGGACTCAAGGCAGGTTTTAAAAGGCTCAACAGTTAAAACAAGAGTGGGTCAGATGGTGTTAATGTATATCCCCCTCATTTTACCTTTCCCCTCATGATTTAACCCCAGATCTTTCTGAACTACAACTCCCATTATTCCCCGGACATCTACTGGATTAAAAGACTACAAGTAATTGTAGGCATCAACATCAGGGGGGGGGGGGGGTCCATCCAGATTTTGATAGCCCTGCCCCAAGGCTGGCGGCACACGAGCAAACATTTTGCGTCCGTCTGACTGTACGGTTTGCCATCAGTCGTAGCTTTATAAAGGAGTCAATTAAATACACCACAAGAAGCACCTGCGCACTTCTTCACGGACAGGCAACGCATATAGCAACGGACGCAAAAATAACAGACGTGAAAAAGCTAAACGGACGCAGAAACAATGCTGCCATGTATTATTCTGGAGCGTGGAGACAGACGTTATGGACGCACTTTATGCAGTACACACACTCAAAGTGCATCCGTAAAAAAAGGCAGTACAGTATGCTTGTGTGCCGCCTCTCTAAAGTGGCACTTTCAGGTCAGTCAGTTTTCTCGTCTGTGTGTTTGGTCCAATCCTTTTGAATTTTAAGATTATTGTATAAATAAATATTTAAAAAGCCACAAAAACTGAGCTTAAAAAAACAAAACAAAAAAAAAAAAAAACACTGCCATACACATACAATTTTAATAATAACAACAAACCCAGGTGCAAGATGTAGTTTATAGAGCACTGCTACCCGGCTACTTGTATACAAACAGCATGGCTTGATAAGGGGGGGAGGGGACACATCCAAGTCCTTTGTACAAGGATTTCTTATGTGCCTTGTTGCACATAGATACTGACGTAGCAACGCCCCAACTCACTTCATTCAGGTTTGCCGATTATGGATCCACAATCAACCATACATTAAGCATACTAAGGCAGCAAGAGTATACAAACTTTTTAATTTATTAAGCAAAAGCTAGATGTAGACGTTGAAAGTCAACATGTCACAGCAAAGACTAAGCTCGAAGAACAGGTACTTAGGCTAGGGTAAAACGAACGCATTTTTTGCATCGACCGTCAAAAAGTGCGTCCGAACGCATTGATGTATTTTTTGTACGGTGGACGCGAAAGCGGTCAAACAATTCGCATTTTCGTGCGTGTTTTTTTACGGATCATCAATAAAACACTTTTTGCGTCTGGACGTTATGTAGGCTGGACATTAGCAGCATCTGACGTCTCCTAATCACACAAACACGCCGCTATGCCGACGCAGCACACTCTGTACGTCAGTACTAGCGGTTCTACGTTCTCGAAAAAAATGCATTTGTTTGCCGCTTGCGTTGCGCTGCCGGACTTTGTATATTGCCCGTCATTTGCTGCTACTACGGCCGTGATTAAGTGCGCCTAAACGCACGTTAAAAATGCGCTAATCTGATCCCAGCCTTATACCTCAGCTTGACATGTGCACAGCAAACATAGGAGCCAGTATGAGAAGCTGGGGGGTGGGGGGGGGGGGAAACAACTCAGGGCTGTCAAACAAATCCCATGATTATCAGGCCATTTGTTGCATTTAAAGAATTCGGGGAATTGTAGGCATGAACAACTGGGGGGGGGCAAAGCTTGACACATTTACCACAACCCACCATACAGTGAGCACATCCTAAAAGGTGCAGTGCAGGAATATCAAATACTAACTGGTATTCGCTAATTTGCAAAGGGTTTGGGACCCTCTACTCATCCTGACCACTTTGTTTTAAAAAAAGGGGGAGTAAAATAAAAACAAAATAATAAAATCATCCAAAAAGAACAATGTCATATTTCAGCAGCCTCCACTCAATGGGGGGGGGGGGGGGTGGACTACACTATTTTTGCCAGGTAGCCAAGGACCTCTAAAATTTTGCAATTAATCTGTGCTACTCCATACAAAACTGTCTGGCTCCTAAAATTGTGGATTTGGTTCTTTGGCTTTCGAAAAGGGCTACCAAGTTAGAAAGGTTTGTAAAGCCCAGAAACATTTTCAGCTAGTCCATTAGCCAAGTGATTAAGCATAACTCTACTGTCACATTTAAATGGCAAATAAGGGAGATCGGGGATGCATGTCAAATTGAATGACATTCTTACACCCAAACACCCCCAGTGGTTAAAGCATAGATACTGCAAGAGAAAACATGGGGAATATATTTTAACCATGCAGAATCCCATTGAGCAGAAGATGTGTGATGCATGTGGGACTAAACACCGACAAATTATTAGGATTTAAAGATTGAGGCATCAATGGTTATGGACAGCAACAACAACTGGATGGTAACGGAGGCAATAAACTCTGGCAAAGCTTGGTCTATGTGGGGATACAAAACTAGCACTTCAAAATAAAAATCAGACATCTTGGGCCGCTCGGTCCTGGGACTTTATTAGGCCTCATGGACTCAGAGTGGGCTGTCTGTCTCTCTTGGCCCTATTAAGTGACTTCTCCTGTTTTATGTGTCGTCGTGTGTTTTATTCTTTAAGGTAGGTTTTGCCCCTCACCTTGTATCTGAGGTATAATGGAGAAAATTGGATTTGAGGTACACTACTGCAGGCCTCCAAATTTCCACTCGCCTGCTCGCATTTGGCGAGTGGAAATTACATGAGGGCGAGTGGGAATGCAGACGCAGGCAAGGCAGGATAGGGATATGGGGCAACTACTGGCGAGTAACTCTTAAGGCCTGGCTAGTAGCTTGGGACTTGAAATTTTGAGCCCTGCACTACTGTATCGCATTGTGTATAGTACACTCTGATTCCTGTGTAATAGTGAAAAAAAACAAAAAAAACAGACCCCACATATCCAAACTAAAAAAGGCCAGTCAGGCATTACACCATTAGTTTACTTATTGTCCCAACATATTCCGAAGCACGACAAAAATAGATAAAAATTTAACAAGAGCAACATTCTTTTTTCCAGAAGGGATGTGGGGGAAATATTTATATACCTACGAAAGGAAATCAGTTTAAATAAAACTGAATTGTGCATCAACCTACACATAAAGGAGGCCATAGTTGGGGGGGGGGGGGTCTGCATATACGAGTTAAACTTATTAGAAGACACAGCTAGAGGCAAGCAAACTCTACAGCAGCAACACGTATGGCACAAAGAATGCCAATAGGAAGCTGTAAAAACTAATAAACATTGAAAAATGTAGTATTTCACATATAACAGAGGATGAGCGAGCGGGAAAGGCTCAAATCTCGCCTTGCTACAGAAGGGATATGAGATCACTGCTTATCATCGGGCTAATCATTGTCTATTAGTCACGTCTGTAACAGCAACTCACTGCAGTCATACAACCCCAGGAGATGCTCCTTTCATTTATCGTAATTAAGAACTGTTTTTTCCCACCTCCCCCAACCATCAGAAAAAGACAAATGGAAAAGGCTGAAGAGATACTATGCAGGCCTTCCCAATACCAAACCTCAAGGCTTGAAAAAAGGTCACACCAGAAAGGGCCTTTTAATTCTTTGCACTATCCAAGGACAAAGATCCCTCTATGAGGTAACAGTGAGCCCCAGGCTACATGAATATGCCCTGTAAAAGGGACAGTCCCTCAAATAAAGTTAGGAAGGACGGATCAAAGCCTGTCATGGTGGAAAACATTGAAGGGGCGATTCAATAAGCCCCGAACTTGTTACCAAATTGCACAAAAACTGAATATCACTGTACGGTGCAATGTCGAGGCAATTCGTCTATTCGCTAAACTGTTAGTTTACCAAATAAAATGCGAAATACTGTGTCCGCTGCAGAGAAATTGTCCTATTAGGAGAAGAAATGGTTAATCTATTTGTAGATAGCCGAACTGCACCAACATGTCAGTGAAATGCCCTGATTTTCGGTGATTCAGTTCAACGGGTTTAAAACAGACGAATAGCATAGGTTTCAATGTAAACAAATATTATCGTTTTCATTTTATTCAACCGTTTATTCTTTTTATTTAATTTTTGGAACATCTTTTGGCAAAATTTTTGATTCCAAATTATTAATTTAAAAAAAAAAAAAAAAAAAAAAAACATTTTTTTAATTCTGCAACAGATCTTTTTTATTATTTATTTAGACACAGTCTAATGCATTTTTATTGGTTTAACCCCTTAACGCCGGGTGGGTTGTGCCTGGGGAGGGGGTTAAAGACCCACTTGCTGGCCGCTTCAGTGGGCGCCTTCTACGGCCCGCCTAGCCACTGACGCATGTCATTGACTGCAGAGGGACGGCCTGAGTTCAGGTAAGGTCATCCCGCAGCAACCCATAGAAGTCAACAAGGCGTACTAGTACACCCCACGTTTTCAAGGCGTACCAGCCGCAAGGATGGTATAGTACGCCCGAGGCGGGAAAGGGTTTAAACACCTATTAGAAAATAAATAGAGTTCCGCCATGGCTCCATATTTGGCGACTCTGCGGTGAATAGTGAATTCACCACAGGGTCTTCGAAATGGAATGGTCAAACGAGAAAGCACTGAAATTTCAGCTTTCTGAATAAGCCCTTGAAAGAAATCAATGATTTTTAAAAGGGGTTTCAAGCTTGAATTATCATTTATAAAAGTAACAACAATTTCTGCAAAATCCCCTTTATGCAATAATTTCATCTATAAGTACATCAGGAAAAACATATTTTGATAATCGGTATATTCCTATGAAAATCTAAAATACTGCGCAGATTCAGACTTTGAGGCCTCTGTACACCAGAAAAAATTTTACACAAAAGATACCACCCCATACGGCATACTCTGATATGTTGCGAAGAATTCTGGGTAAGGCATGCACACCAGCTGACCTTCCATGCTGCAATCTACAGGTTTACTTCGCTGTACATTTAGCACAAAATAAATGGAATATGATGCTCTTTTGAGTCAGAATGGTGGAAAGAAGGACTTTTTCAGGAATTCTTGGAGTTGGGCTGCAAGTCTAAAAACCAAGAACTTCATTTATGTTTCCTATAGACACAGCCTGAAGGTCCGTTTATACAGTACTTTAATAATTGTGTCCCCAGTAACGAGGTCAGGTATTTAATGTTCCACTCAAGGTGTCATTTTTTGATTCTCTAGCAGATAAAACCTTCCAAGGGATCCAAAAAGGGAGATTATTCACCAAATAGTAAGATGAAGGAATAAGAACGCTGGATCCACCAAGGGCCCTCTACACCCATTATTTCTGTCAATACTCGGTCTTACAATTTCTCCCCAGTTATGAATCACAAAAGCTATAGAAAATTCTTAGAATAACTAGAAGAAATTGATCGGTTTCCTGATGCAGTTTTAGTCACTGATTAAAAAGGCACATGTATTACGCGGGAAAACGAAGCACAAGTCAGAGCTGATGTCATTAGGTGATGTCATACCCAAAATCTAAATGTTTCTAACTAAAACACCCAGTTTATCCAATATATCGTCGGCACATGTTATTTAAACCTGATTTGAGGTAAGAGAAATAAAACTGTAGGTGTATATTCACTAAATGGTGAATTGAAAGAGTTGGCCCAGGCATGTTGGGAATGTGGCGTTAAGCAAGATTTCCAAACCTATTGTCTTGAACACTGCAGTCTCATCTATTCATTTTCAGCTCGCAGCATGTTACAGTTTAGCAAATATGCCCCTACATGCAACTTCACCTGTAAAAACCAATGCAGAACACAAGATATGAACCTGGTGTACACATCCGCTAGCAGGTGTGTATATCATACTGACAAATATACACATGCCGGCAGCATAAATTCCACACACCTTATAGACTTGTCCATAGGTGCCATTGCCCACCACTTCCACCAGTTCAAAGATCCCAGCTGGGTCCTGCAATAAAAAAAATGAAAACACATCTTGAGCATTGATCAGAAGATCTGGAGCAGGAGGGGGAAGGGTAGGAGGGGTTCATTCAGCTGTTGCTCCCTAATACACCCCCCCCTCTCTTTGCAGGCACATGCCAATACATGCAAACAAAGGGAGCCAGTGTCACCCTCCCAGCAACACAGCATACACACTCTGGATACACAGCACACACACAGTATACACATCATACAACGTGTATACACCCAGAATATAACAATACTTGCATACACAAAGCACATAGAGCTTAGGCACAGTGTATAAAGCATACACACAGCAACATGCAGATTCACTGGAAGAGAGTGAGCACATAAAGGATGCAGGGCAGGGAGGGGTTTATGAAAGAAATGGCAAGAAAGACATAAACACAAGGAAAGAGGAGAGGGGAATGTGCCCCCCCACAGGCCTCCAGCCACACACAACAGGCTGTGCTGGGGAAGGGGCCCAACCCTGCCTCCATCACCCTGTGGGTGGGGGGCTGCAGCTGCTCAGATCGTCTGTTACACAGGGACCCTGGGCCGGCGGACTCACCCGTAGGGAGGAAAGGTCTATGTCCACCAGGCTCTTGGCAGGCGAGTCGTTAGCCATGGTGGCCCCCCGCTAGTCGTGTCGGTGGCCCGGCCTGGATGCAGACACAGCAGGGCGAGCTCCCGGTCCTCCTCCTTCACGCTGTAGGTGCGGGGCTCGGGCTCCTCATGAGGGGCAGGGGCTGTGCCGGAGCGCTGCTGTCTGGCTGGCTGCAGGCTTGGGCTTACACCATGTTGAGGTGGCAGCTCAGTGCACAGTGAGCCAGGCTTCTCTCTCTGTGTCTCCCCTCCCTCTTTCCTTTCTTTCTTTCTTCCTCCCCTCGGACACACAGACATGCAAAGAGGAGACGGAGGGGGTGGGGGAAGAGAAAATCCTCAGCCAGCACAGCTACTGGAGCCGGCAGCACCAATCCCTCTGTCCCTCCTCCCTTATCCCCCATGTACCCTCCCATTCCTGCCAGCAGCAGCATCATCCCCAGCACACCCTGAATCCAGGCCACAGCAGCTGTCAGCACGGCCCTGAGCATGGCATCCACTACCTCTCTGTGCCATTTCGGGTCCTCAGCATGGCATCCACTACCTCCCCGTGCCACCTCAGATTCCCAGTAAGGCACCCACTACTTCACAATGCCATCCACTACCTCCCCGTGCCACCTCAGGTCCTCAACATGACACCTACCGCCACTCTATGCCATTTCAGATCCCCAGCATGGCACCCACTACCTAACAATGCCAACCACTGCCTCTCTGTGCCATCTTAGTTCCCCAACATGGCATCCAGATCACAGCATGGCACCTACTACCTCAGATTGCCATGGCAGATCTCCAGCATGGAGATGCTTCCCTTTGCCTGCGTAGGTCCTCAGCATGGCATTTCTGTCTCTCTGTGCCATCTCAGATTTTCAGCATGGCATCTTACTGCCTATTTTGCCATCTCTGGTACTCAGCATGGCTCCCCCTGCTCCTCTCTGTGCCATCTCATGTGCAAGACATGGCACTTTCTCAGATCTCCACCATGTTATCAACTGCCACATTTGCCATCTCAGAACCTCGGCATGGCAATCACTACCCACTGCTGCTCTGACACCTCAGGTCCTCAGCGCGTCACCTTCTGCCTCTCTGTGCCATTTCAGATCCACAGCATGGCATCAACTACCTCTTTTTGCCATCTCTTGTTGTCTGCATGACATTCATTACCTTCCTGTCACTCAGCATGGCATCCATTTCTTCTCACTGTGCCATCTCAGATCCCCAGTGTGATATTCACTGCTTCTCTTTGTACCATCCTGGATCCTCAGCACTGCAGGTCTTTAGAATGGCCTTCACTGTCCCACATAGTGCAAACTAATTCTCAACACATTGGTCTCTACCTCTAAAAGTCTGAGCACAGGCCTTTAGCATGACTTTCCATCAGTCGCATAGTGCCCGCTCACATTTGCAGAATGACACTAAACATACTGACAATGTCAGAGCTGCCAACAACATGGCACATACTTCCATCTCAGATCATCAGCTTATCATTCATTACATCTACCACTTTTTAGGGCAAAGCTCAGTCCCTCTGCATGGATGGCACCTTTTACCTCAGTGTCAATTTTATCCATGAGAATAGCACCTACAGTTTCTAATGATGCCAGTATGGCCATCAGCATTGCACACACTTCCACTCTTGGGCCGGGTACACACTAGGTGTTTTTTCTGCGCACTAGCGCACGTTCTGACCAGGGGCTGACTGGCAACTTTTGGCCCAGGTGGCAAGTATGACCCAGAGGCCCATAGTGCCTTAACTCAGGCCCTTTGTTTATGAGCGTTATCACAGAGCTCTGCAGCAATATAACTTACTCTCATACACAGCGCACATTACAGTGAGTTGTATTGCTGTAGAGCTCTGTGATACGCTCATACACACCGCACATTACTGTATCAGAGCTCCACAGCAATAAAACTCACAGTAATGTGCCGTGTGGATGAGCGTATCACAGAGCTCCACAGCAATAAAGCTCACTCATACACACCCCACATGGGTATATTGCCCCCACCTCACACATGGATATAGTGGCCCCCACCTCACACATGGATATAGTGGCCCCCACCAGCTCAAACATGGATATATATATTGCCCCAGCAGCTCAAACATGGATATATATATTGCCCCAGCAGCTCACACATGAGATCTATTGCCCCCAGCAGCTCACACGTGGAAATATATTGCCCCCAGCAGCTCAAACATGGAAATATATTGCCCCCAGCAGCTCCAACATGGAAATATATTGCCCGCAGCAGCTCAAACATGGAAATATATTGCCCCCAACAGCTCAAACGGAAATATATTGCCCCCAACAGCTCAAACATGGAAACATATTGCCACCAACAGCTCAAACATGGAAATATATTGCCCCCAACAGCTCAAACATGGAAATATTGCCCCCAGCTCACACATGGAAATATTGCCCCCAGCTCACATGGATGTATTGCTTCAGCTCACACATGGATGTATTGCCCCCACCTCACACGTGGATATATTGGTCCCAGCTCACATGGATATATATTGCCACAGCACCCCCCCCCCAGCCCCAGCATTCCAAATTAATTCACCCCAGTTCCAGCATTCCAAATTAATTCACCCCCCTCCAGCCCCAGCATTCCAAATTAATTCACACCCCAGTTCCAGCATTCCAAATTAATTCACCACCTCAGCCTCAGCATTCCAAATTAATTCACCCCCAGCATTCCAAAGTCAGCCCCAGCATTCCAAATTAATTCACCCAAGCATTCCAAATTAATTCACCCCCCCAGCCTCAGCATTCCAAATTAATTCACCCCCTCCCAGCCCCAGCATTCCAAATTAATTCACCCCCTCCCAGCCCCAGCATTCCAAATTAAGTCACCCCCTCCCAGCCCCAGCATTCCAAATTAATTCACCCCCTCCCAGCCCCAGCATTCCAAATTCGCCCCCCCCCCAGCCCCAGCATTCCAAATTAATTCACCCCAGCATTCCACATTCACCCCCCAGCATTCCAAATTACTTCACCCCCCCCCGCCCCAGCATTCCAAATTAATTCACCCCAGCATTCCAAATTAATTCACCCCCAGCATTCCAAATTAATTCACCCCAGCATTCCAAATTAATTCACCCCCCCAGCCCCAGCATTCCAAATTAATTCACCCCAGCATTCCAAATTAATTCACCCCCTCCCCCCGCCCCAGCATTCCAAATTAATTCACCCCCTCCCAGCCCCAGCATTCCAAATTAATTCACCCCCTCCCAGCCCCAGCATTCCAAATTAATTCACCCAGCCCCAGCATTCCAAATTAATTCACCCCCTCCCAGCCCCAGCATTCCAAATTAATTCACCCCCTCCCAGCCCCAGCATTCCAAATTAATTCACCCCCTCCGAGTCCCAGCATTCCAAACTAATTCACCCCCTCCCAGCCCCAGCATTCCAAATTAATTCACCCCCTCCCAGCCCCAGCATTCCAAATTAATTCACCCCCAACATACCAAATTAATTCACCCCCAAGCCCAAGCTGGCGTGGTGTTAACCATCTCTGCGCCTGCCCCTGCAGAGCTGACAGAATTTCTGGCCCGGTGTGGCTCCTGTCCCCTAAACAAACCAGCTCAAGCACAGTATGGCATCTTTTTGCTTGAGCCATTGCGTAGCCCCTGCCACGCGTCGGTTTAACTGCCACTTCGCCAGAGACAGAGGAGGAGGAGGAAGAGGTGGTGGAGCAGACAGACCTCATATAAGCAGCTTTCTGGAGGCGTGGTGGATGAGCAAGCTCCAGCACAGAGCCCCGTCCTGGATCCTTCCCAGCTGCAAGCAGAGTTACCCAGTGTGCCGTGAAGGATATGGAACGGCCCTGTCCATGCTTGCTGGACCACGTGTCTAAAGTAATGTGCACCTTGCTGCTGACTGCCTTTCCCAATGACTCCAGAACATTGTCTTCCACGTGCTGGAATGGCCTTCCGTAAAAAGAACTGGTGTTTTGGAACCTGCCACTGTGGTACAGCACATTCAGCAAATTCACGGAAGGAGGCAAAGTCCACCAGCTGGAAAGGCAGCAGCTGTAATGCAAGTAATTTTGCCAAGCTGGCATTTAGACGCTGTGCAAGGGGATGGTTGGGACTATATTTTTTCTTACGCTGCAGCAGCTGGGGCCACGAAATCTGACTGTGTAAATCTGCAGCTGATGGGATGCTGTCACATTCTGAGGAAGGACCTGGTACACCCATTACTGTAGCATCATCCCTGTCAGTGGAGGTTGTAGACAATGACATGGCAGGACATATAGTGGGGTAGAGACAGATGAGGAGGAGGACCTATGCAAAGTGTTGTGCCAACGGGATGCGTGGCAGGTGGTCATATGTCGAATCAAGCACGTGGTACCCAAGCGTCTGATGTTTTTCCCACCCTTGATCCTCTTCTAACATAGCTTACAGATAGCAACTCTGCAGTCTGCTGCACATGTGAAGAACTCCCAGACAGCAGAGTTCCTGGACGTGTGCTTTGAGACAACAGCGCTCTGCACCTGAGCAGCTCTGACTTCTGATGCCTTGGACTGGCTATGGTTGCTTATAGAGGACGTTGTGCCTCGTTTTTGTTGTGCCTCCGCCTCACTTGATTCCTCTGTTCGATCAGGCACCCAGGAGGAGTCAGTGACCTCATCATCGTCATCACCCCCTATCTCCTCGTCACTGGAGCCAACCTGGCAGTATGCTGCTGGGGGAACAAGAGTGCCAGTTCTTTGTGTGTCACTGGCACCCCCTCCCTCTAGGCTGATTTTACTCCTTTCCTCAACCTCAGAGTCAACATCAGAGCACTGGAGTTGCTGCGCATCCTCAAGCAGCATGTCACTGTCATTGTAGTCAAACAATTCAGCTGACTCCTCCATGTATGATGGTGAGGCTACGGCAGGAGTAGCTGTGGACATGGAGGCTGAATTAGATGCTTTGGCGGCTGAGGTGGACTGTAAACCACTACAAGCCTGGCTGGCAGAGGACTCGGAGGATGAGGATGGCCTGGTTAGCCAATCCACCAAATCCTCTGTATGTTGCTGCTGCATAAGACGGCCAGCACCAGTTAGAAAGGACAAGTGTGCCCCTGCAGAGGATGCACCACGTCCACGACGACCAGGGGCACAGCCTTCCGACACAGAGGCTGCTTGCCCTCTTATCTGTGTCTGGGAGCGTCTGCCTGTCCTTTTTGGTCTTTCTGACATGGTGAGTGATATATAGATTAAAGATATACAGAACTCTGATTCAACTCTGGTATATAGATTGGATGGAGATATGCAGAACTCTGATTCAACTCTGGTATATAGATTGGAGATATACAGAACTCTGATTCAACTCTGGTATATAGATTGGATGGAGATATGCAGAACTCTGATTCAACTCTGGTATATAGATTGGAGATATACAGAACTCTGATTCAACTCTGGTATATAGATTTGAGATATACAGAACTCTGATTCAACTCTGGTATATAGATTGGAGATATGCAGAACTATGATTCAACTCTGGTATATAGATTGGAGATATACAGAACTCTGATTCAACTCTGGTATATAGATTGGAGATATGCAGAACTCTGATTCAACCCTGGTATATAGATTGGAGATATGCAGAACTCTGATTCAACTCTGGTATATAGTTTGGAGATATGCAGAACTCGGATTCAACTCTGGTATATAGATTTGAGATATACAGAACTCTGATTCAACTCTGTTATAAAGATTGGAGATATGCAGAACTCTGATTCAACTCTGGTATATAGATTGGAGATATGCAGAACTCTGCTATAAGCGATTTCACTGATATTTTCCCTGCAAGGCTGCCAATGTCCTCTATGCTCTCTCTGATTCACTTCCTCTCCTGCAGGTTGCAACACCCTAATAGCTGGCAACACCCAGATTCAATTCTGAATAGATAAAGATACAGATTAAAGATACAGATGAACTCTGATTCAACTGTGGTATGATATTTCACAGCCAGGCTGTCAGTTCCCTGCTATTTGCCACTGCTAGCTTGTCCCTGCAAATCCAACAATCTCCTCTCCTCTCTGATTCACTCCTGCAACACACACGCTAGTGCTGCAGGGAAGCCTTATATAGTGTGCTGCGGGAATTAGCTCTGTGAGCCCATGATTGGGCAAAATTTGCCCAATCAGGACTCTGAGCCCTGATTGGCATAGTCTTGCACCTGTCTTGCACCTGAACCGTGGTCAGGTGCAAGGCTGTAGCCAATTACAAGCTTCAGGCCAGGACACAGTGCATTGTGGTCCATTGTGGGCGAACACGTGGAAATATTCGCCGTTCGGCAAACGGTCAATGTTCGATGCAAACTCATGTTTGCATCGAACCGGCAGCCCATCCCTAGATCACATGTCCTAATTACCCAGACCTGTTCTATATTTAAATGCCAGCAGCAAGGAGGCTCATTGCTCTGGCATGAGTTCTGTTCTTGTGAGTTCTGGTTCCTATGTTGCTGCAAAGCATTTTTGTATTTTCTTGTATTGATCTCAGCTTGTTTGACTACCCTATCTGTCTGCCCCCTGTAATCTGTATTACTGATCTGTTGCCAACCTCTGCTTGTCGGATGTTCCTTCCTGGTTCTGTATCCTTGGCTCCAGTCCTGACTATTCTTGCCTGTTCCTTGTTTCCTGTGTTATGTATTTTGCTCTCCTTAGTTCAGAGGCCAGTATGAGGACCTTTATTTCAGTTCAGGGCCTCCTGTGTCTTTGTCTAGTTAACACACACTCTTCCTCCTCTCCTGACTCTATTATTCTTTGAAAGGTTTCCATTAGGCAGGAGACCCATTGAAGGATCTTCCCCAGCATAGGGATTCCTTTAGATTTCTTCTATGCCCCCCTGCCCCTCTTGTTACAGTCTTGTTATTTTCCTGTCTGGAACCTGTATTGTCTATATATGCTGTATCTGCCTCTTCAGCCAGCAGCTAACCTGCCTCAAGGGCTACATCTCTCCATGAACCAAGGCTGCATGGCCCAAGCAAAGGGTCAGCGTGACACCACCATAGAGCAGGCCACGAGTGCTATTGCTCTTTCTCAGGACCCTCACAAAACTCTCTTTTTCTCAAATTCTGGAATAAGGCTTAGGCCACAGCTCTATTAATTAGAGATGTGCACCACTAAAAATTTAGTTTAGTCTTTTTTCCAGGTGTTTGTCTCTCATTTCGGGTCGTTTCGGACCATTTTCGTTTAGATTCGGTGATTCGATTCAAAATTTCGGGTCAAATTTCGAATTGATATAAAAAAAATCTAATTTTTTTAAAAAAATGCTCAAAAGATCCTAAAAAAATCTAAAAATAAAGAGATTCTATACTGCAGAATAATATAAGCAACATAAGTTAAATATTTAGTTAAAACGGGAATATTTTTAACATTGAAGCCTATGGGGTAAAACATTTCTCACACCATTTTTAACATTGAAGCCTATGGGGTAAAACATTTCCCACACCTTTAACATTGAAGCCTATGGAGTAAAACATTTTCCACACCATTTTTAACATTGAAGCCTATGGGGTAAAACATTTTCCACACAATTTTTAACATTGAAGCCTATGGGATGCAACATTTCCCACACCTTTTTTAAACATTTTTATTTATTTTATTTATTTATTTATAAAGTATTTTACCAGGAAGGATACATTGAGATTTCTCTTGTTTTCAAGTACGTCCTGGGTTCAAGAACATTAAAATGTTACAGTTGGTACAGAAATACAACGTAATACTATGCAAGATATTAAAAAAACACAAATATACAGATTAACAGAAAATAAATATGTAGGAAATAGTCATTATGTTACATGTGGTAAAACATCTCCCACACCTTTTTTAACATTTGAAATGAACTATCAAATGGATATTCATTCGATAGTTCATTTCAAATTCGATAGTTAGTCGATATCCAAATCATAGTTAGATAGGCTGAAAAAAGACATGCGCCCATCGGGTTCAGCCTCTCCCACATCACCTACTGCTGTTGATCCAAAAGAAGGCAAAAAACCCAGTCTGAAATGCTTGCCAATATGCAACATACTGGGAAAATAATTCCTTCATGACCCCAGAATGGCAGTCAGATTTCTCCTTGGATCAAGAAGCTTTTACCCACATATTAAATATTATAACCCTTAATATTCTGTGTCTGCAGGAAGTCATCCAATCGCTTTTTAAAAGTCTGTACAGTCTCTGACCCAACCACCTCAACAGGCAGACAATTCCACAGCTTTATTGTTCTCACCGTAAAATAACCCTTCCTATGCTTTAGGCTGAATTTTCTTTCTTCCAGTCTCAATGGATGACCCCGTGTCCTGTGTATAGTCCTGTTAATGAATAGGTTATCAGACAATGGTTGATAATGGCACCGTATATATTTATTTAAGGTTATCAGATCCCCTCTAAGGCGCCGTTTCTCTAAACTAAACAGGTTTAAGCTTGTTAGTCTTTCCTCATAACTTAACCCTTCCATTCCCCTTATTAATTTAGTTGCACGTCTCAGCACTTTTTCTAGCGCTATAATATCCTTTTTTAAGACCGGTGCCCAAAATTGCACGGCATATTCAAGGTGCGGTTTGACTATTGATTTATACAGAGGCAAAATTATGTTTTCATCCCGAGAGTGAACTCCCCTTTTAATACATGCCAATACTTTGCTGGCCTTGGCGGCTGCTGTTTGACATTGCACATCGTTACTTAGTTTGAAGTCTATGATTATTCCCAAATCCTTCTGCTTTGATTTCCTTGACTCAGTACCATTTAGGGTATAAGTTGTTTGTGTGTTCTTCACTCCAAAGTGCACAACTTTGCATTTATCTACATTAAATTTAATCTGCCATTTAAGTGCCCAGTCCCCCAATCTATCTAAATCCCTCTGCAGCGAAGTAACATCCTGCTCACATTGTATTACTTTTCCTAGTTTTGTGTCATCTGCAAACACTGATACATGGCTTTCAATGCCTATCTCAAGGTCATTTATAAATAAATTGAATAGTATTGGTCCTATAACAGACCCCTGAGGGACACCGCTTACCACTGATGTCCATCTTAAAAATGTACCATTTATGACCACTCTCTGTACCCTATCTTTTATCCAGTTTTCTATCCAAGAACAAGTATTTTCATCTAGACCAATTTTTCTTAATTTAAATAGTAACCTTTTGTGTGGAACTGTGTTGAAAGCTTTGGCAAAATCCAAGTAAATCACATCCACTGCGACCCCTTGATCTATACTTTTACTTACTTCCTCATAGAACGTAATTAGGTTAGTCTGACATGATCTGTGTTTCATGAAACCATGCTGATTTTTGCCAATTACATTATACCTCCCAATAAATTCCTGAATATTATCCCTTAGTAACCCCTCAAATACTTTCCCAGCCACAAATGTTAAGCTCACAGGTCTATAATTCCCAGGCACAAATTTTAAACCTTTCTTAAATATAGGGACCACGTCAGCTTTTCTCCAATCCTCTGGTACGATTCCTGAAAGAAAAGAATCTTGAAAGATTAAGAACAGAGGTTTACATATTTCAACACATAGTTCCCTCAGTACTCGCGGGTGAATTCCATCTGGCCCTGGGGCTTTATTCACATTCACATTGTTTCAGTGGCGTAGCGTGGGTTGTCAGCGCCCGGGGCCAGCAAAGAATTGTGCGCCCCCCCCCAACCTGTGGACGTTATCAATATTGCCCCAGCTCACACATGGATTTGCCCCCAGCTCACACATGGATTTGCCCCCCAGCTCACACATGGATTTGCCCCCAGCTCATGGATTTGCCCCAGCTCTCACATGGATTTGCCCCCAGCTCATGGATTTGCCCCCAGCTCATGGATTTGCCCCCCAGCTCATGGATTTGCCCCCAGCTCATGGATTTGCCCAAGCTCATGGATTTGCCCCCCAGCTCACTCATGGATTTGCCCCAGCTCACGGGATTTGCCCCCAGCTCATAGATTTGCCTCAGCTCTCACATGGATTTGCCTCAGCTCTCACATGGATTTGCCCCAGCTCACTCATGGATTTGCCCCATCTCATGGATTTGCCCCCCAGCTCACTCATGGATTTGCCCCCCAGCTCATGGATTTGCCCCCCAGCTCACTCATGGATTTGCCCCCAGCTCATGGATTTGCCCCCCAGCTCACTCATGGATTTGCCCCCCCGCTCATGGATTTGCCCCCAGCTCATGGATTTGCCCCCAGCTCACTCATGGATTTGCCCCCCAGCTCACTCATGGATTTGCCCCCAGCTCACTCATGGATTTGCCCCCCAGCTCACTCATGGATTTGCCCCCAGCTCTCTCATGGATTTGCCCCCTTCACATGGATTTGCCCCCATCTCATGGATTTGCCCCAGCTCATGGATTTGCCCCCCAGCTCACTCATGGATTTGCCCCTATCTCATGGATTTGCCCCCAGCTCATGGATTTGCCCCCAGCCCTTACCTGGATATTGCCCCAGGCCCCAGCTCCGGCGGGGGTTGAGGGGACCGGGACCCAGATGCCGGGCAGCGCGGGAGCGCCTGCCGGTCTTTAACAGTCCGTCCTGTTAGGTGATGCGGCTGCGCGGCGTGCGCAGCCGGTCACGTGGTCCGGCCAATCAGGTGGTACAGAGACTCCGTACCACCTGATTAGCCGGACCACGTGACCGGCTGCGCACGCCGCGCAGCCGCATCACCTAACAGGACGGACTGTTAAAGACCGGGCAGGCGCTCCCGCGCTGCCCGGCATCTGGGTCCCCTCAACCCCCGGGCCAGTTTTAGGGGCGCAAATGCGCCCCTAACAAAACTGCGCCCGGGGCCACGGCCCCCCCGGCCCCCCCCACGCTACGCCACTGCATTGTTTAAATGCTGCAAAACCTTGTCCTGAGTCAACCAGTCACTTTGTATTAGTAAGTTTTTATTAATGAATTTCATGTCTCCTGTTATAGGTTTCTCTTTGATAAGTACTGAAGAAAAATAATCATTCAAAATTTCTGCCTTATCTTGATCTTCAGTTAACAATACCCCTGATTTTAGTGAACCTACTTTTTCACTCTTGGGTTTTTTAGAATTTATGTACCTAAGGAATCTTTTAGGGTTGGTCTTGCTCTCTTTGGCTATTTCTTTTTCATTTTCTAGTTTAGCCCATCTAATCACTTTTTTACATGCTTTATTGGCTGCCCTATATGCTTTATAGGATGCCTCAGATTTATCAAATTTAAAAGCTTTAACTGCCTTCTTTTTATTTTTCATTTCCTTAGTTACCTTCCTACTAAGCCACATTGGTTTCAGTCTGTTTCTTTTATATTTATTAAACAGTGGAATATATTGTGATGTGTACTTTTCTAGTGTTAGTTTAAAGATATTCCACTTATCCTCAGTGTTTTTCCCATGAAAGAGTTTCTGCCAGTCAATGACATTAAGAGCTTCCTTTATTTTAATAAAGTTGGTTTTTTTTTAAATTATTTGTTTTAGCATGCCCCCTATGAATGTGTTTTTTTTTTTAGTTTATTTCAAAAGACACCATATTATGATGACTGTTTCCCAACTGTTCCCTTACATTAATATTTGAGAAAATCTAAATTATTTGTTATAACCAGGTCCAGACAGTTATTCTCTCTAGTTGTTGTTTCTACCAGTTGTGTCATGAAATCGGTGCACATTAGTTTATTTTTTTTTAAAAAACTTTGTTTTTTTTACTTTATTTACATTGTTTCCTGTCCCCCAGGGCAGTACCCGGACCCTCATACACCTTTTATGGCCAATATCTTGCATATATGCCCTCTTGGAGGGCACTTTAACCCTTTCACTGCTGAGCCATTTCACACCTCTGTGCTGACCTCATTTTTACCGGTTTCGTTCATCATATTTAAACACGATTTGAAGTCACATTTTATTATACAACCCAGACATATTATATATCGTTCTTTCCGGCAGACTCGGCAGATTCATAATATATCATTATTTTATGTATACGTCATGTCCTGCCTGAATATTATAACAAAAAATGAAATACAAATTGAATTTTCAATCATCTACATTGTGTAAAATGTTTTTTTCCCACGTTTTATCATGCAAGCCTTTTCGGTTATATTTTCTATGCGGTGCACTTGTCAAAAAATTTAGAAATGGGGGGGCGGAGCTGACTACAGCCAGGACAGGTCGCACTTTCTGTAGCTCCTCGACAGCGGTTTACTTTTGCGTGTTATTGGAGACCTCCCGGCATATAACGGAGCTTTTTAGGGCTGGATGGTGTCCCTGCTGCGGGTTTCCAGGTGTCGGGTGTGAGATCTCATAGTTTGGACCACCTAGAAGGGAATTACCTTCTTCGGGCCTAAACACGCGGCCTCGCACCGGCGGCCATCTTACACTGCAGCGTCCTCAGTGGTCTCGTCGCTACCTGCTTCAAAGGCCCTCTTGGTGCTGCGGACATCAGACTAGATGGGGAAGAAGCCTGCAAAGAAGCCCAACCCGGCGGAGGGCCCCCGCCAGCAGGACATCTGCGAATCCCTGGGGGGAGACCGTGCAGGTCGGAGTGCGGACTTGTCACCTCGTGCGCAGCACACTTACGGCTCCTCGGACGAGGACCGAGGCCTGCAGCAGGAAGCCGGAGAGGGCTCACTCGGGGCTCTGATGACTGGGGCTCCCCCAGTGCAGGGACATTGCACATTTACTGGGCACAGACGCAGAGCGTCTGAGAAACAAGACCCACCCGAAGTGGCCGCCACAAATGAAACGGACGACTACCTACCGTCCACAAAGGGAGACATCAGGCGCATGGTGGCTGAGATGCATATTCTGTGGAGAACAGATGTCAAAGATCTACGAGCTGAGGTCACCGCGATGCAGGGGACGGTGGTTGAGATTCGGGATCAGGCAGCGGAAGCAGAGACTGCGCACTGCCATCTGGTCACGACGGTGGAGGCACTCCAGTCCCAGGTGACACACCTGTCTAGGGCTATGGAAGGTATGGAGGCGCGACACAGACGGCGCAACATTAAGTTCAGAGGGATCCCAGAGACTGTGCCACAGGTTGCCCTTTTGGGGTACATAAATCGGCTTGCTGACCAACTACTACAGCCGCCTCCAGGATCACCAGCGGTCTTTGGCATGGCGATGCGCATCAGGAAGGCAGTAGCGGCCCCCTTGGATGCCCCAAGGGACGTGATAGCGACCGCAAGAGATATTACATCCAAACAGAAATTGATGATGGTCCCTGCAACTCGGGCGGCGGTCTCTTTTGACTCAGCAGTCTTGTATCTGTACAATGACTTGCCATTCGCGACACTGGTGGCCAGGAGGCAATTTAAAGACGTGGCGGCCCATTTACGAAATATTTATTTTAAACAATTTTATTGTTATAATGCAATGGGTCACAACTCAACCCGCAGAAAAGCCATGCAAGGCTAATATAGCAGAGACATCACATAAAAAAACAGGGAGTGGGGTATCTAACGCGATGTGTGTGGAGGGCGGGGATCAGGTTCATTGGTACAATGACAGTAGACGCTGGTGGATCCAGGGGTAAGAAGGTTAAATAATAAAAAAATAAAAAAAAAGGGGGGGAGGGGAGAGAGGGCAGTGGCCATCACCGTGACGCTCCTGGCGCGCTCCCGAAGGAGGCCATGGAGGTATAATGTCACGAGGCCTAGACGGTCCGAGGGCCAGGCATGTCAAAACATGATGGCACACCCCAGCACCGTCCAGAAAATGCCAAACAATAATAAAGGAAAAGAAAAGAAAAAGGGGGGGAAGGGGGTGGGGGCCCAGAATCCACCATAGCTCGCTGTAGGTCTTATCACACAAAACAGATGCTGGATAGGTGAGGAGCGCAACAGTCTCAAGTCTCGCCAGTAGACAGAATGAGGGGGGGTATAGACTGGGAGGGCAAGGGGGGGGGAAAGTCTCAGCATGGGGTCGCAGCGAAGTTTGACAGAATCAAGGAAAACTAGGCTGTATAGTTCGACGACTCAGTGACCAGTAAACACTCCAAGAAACTAGGTAAAGGGGGTATGAGCCGAGAACATATGTGGCCCACTCAGTCCGGGTCCCGGGGAGGGAGGGGTGAGCCTGCCATTGACTCGCTCGACATGTTGCTTGAGGCGTCAGAGGTTATTCCCATGTTTTGAAGCTGGGTGATCGCAGCTTCCGCAGTGGTCGCTGCAACGTGGCTATCTCCATGGGCTATCAGCAAGAAGCCGAGTGGCCCCCATTTGTAGCGCACCCTGTGGGCTCGAAGAAGTGCAGTGGCCGGCTTAAATTGGCGTCTAGCAGCCAAAACTAAAAAAGGAAGGTCTCTGTAGATCGCAACGGAGGATCCCTCAAATTAAACTGTGGGTGTATTGCGAGTCGTTTCCAGCAACTGCATCTGCAGACGGACGTCACGGACATTTACGAAATATTGATGTGCGTTATCGCTGGGGAGTAGCAGGTTCCTTATTGATCACCCATGGCAATGTGTGTCATACAGCTACTACTACAGAGGACGCCTGGACCCTCCTTGCTTCCCTGGGTATCTTGCCGGATCCGAAGAGAGCTCCCCTGCCAGATGCTGCTAGAGGAGACCCAGGCTGAGTGGTGTCCTGATCTGGGTTTTTTCCCGGTTTTTGTGACTAGACTGCAGGGATCACCTCTCTTCCCTTTATTTTGCACCGTTTTCCTGAGGACACTCGCTCCTTTTGTATTTTGCGACATCTCTGAGGACTCCTTTTCCGTCTTACCGAGTTGGGACGAATGTTGTTTTTCTTCCTAGTGCCTGTTTTGTTACAGAACTGTGTAATTTCTGAGCAGACTCACCCCTCCCCCCGTCGAGTATTTTGCTTGGGGTCCCGCACACGCAAAGTTTATTATTACCCACTTGTGACTCCATTCGACACGTGCCGCACCAGTGATGATGCTTCCTCCTTCTTAACCCCCCCTCTCTCCCCCCTTCTTATATAATTTTGGTTTGTTTTGGCAATTTTCAGGTTGTTCAGGGGTGCGCCACTATGGCACCTACCAGGGCTCTGGCTGCCATAATTGGCCCTCGGGCACCTGGGCCTTGTGACATTACCCTTCCACGGCCTCCTTCGGGAGCGAGCCGGGAAAGTCACATTAATGGCCTCTGCCGCTTCCCTGCCCCCTACCCACCCTCCCCCTTTTTTTTTTCTCTCTCTTTTTTATTTTTTCTCTCCATCTTCTTCTCTTTTTCCTCTCGCATCATCGCTGCAGTGTGGCTAATGTAGATCCCTACCGTCCCACCCCCCGTTTTGGTATTATTTGATGATGCACACCGTAATCTCTTTGGAGTAGTTTTTTACTGATGTTCTTATGCAGAATGTTATAGATGGGTTCCTTTGTGACTTTTCTTGTCTTATATTTGATTGTAAGATGACTTTTTCACAAAATAAACAAATTAAACTAAAAAAATCTAGAAATGGGGACTCGTTACATTTTTTCGGGGAAAATTACGTGCTTTTTATCAAACGCCCCCCATAGAAGAAATCGTTAGTGCAGCATCATTGTTCACATTATAATTGAAATGAGAACAATATTGCTGCATTAATTAAACAAAAAAAATATTTTTTACATTTTTTGTTTTTTTTTGTTTTACATTTTACATGGTCATGTTTGGTATCATTGGAAAGGCCATGCTCTCGCCGTTCCAAAGATACCAAACATTAACCACTAGCTGTCACAGATCGGGAGATAGGGGGTTCATTGGAACCCCCTATCTCGACCATAGGTGGCAGCTAGGGGTTAATTGCAGAACTGATGCCACCGCACTATGCGCGATGACGCCAGTCATAAGGGGGATATCTCGGAAGCTTGGTCCACATCCAAGATGTCGGCCAGCTCCGGGAGGGGACCGCGATACGGCGCCTGTTGGTGCTGTATCAGGATCCAGCTCCCTAGGGGTTAAAGACAGCTGCCGCTTGGAAGGGCAGGCTGTGCCCTTCCAAACGGTGCCTGCTTTTTCCCGGTGGCCCGCACAGATGGGGAGGGAGAGAGGTCCAAATGACCTCCCCTTCAGGCACCTTCCCCGCACTGGTGGGATCCCAGCCGATCGCCGCTGAAAAGGGAGGACGCGCTCAGCGCATCCTCTGCAGCAAAATGCACATGCGGCAGGACGCGTGAGTGCGTCCTCCGCATGTAAGGGGTTAAAATTCGAACTTTTGAGTCCCATAGACTTGCATTGAGTGTGAATCGTGTTCGCGTTCAAAATCAAACTTAGGGGTTAAAGACAGCTGCCGCTTGGAAGGGCAGGCTGTGCCCTTCCAAACGGTGCCTGCTTTTTCCCGGTGGCCCGCACAGATGGGGAGGGAGAGAGGTCCAAATGACCTCCCCCCTCCCCTTCAGGCACCTTCCCCGCACTGGTGGGGGGGGGTGCCTGTAATAGATGTCATCACCCTGGCGCGTTGACGTCTATCGTGCCCGCCTGGGTCCGCAATGGGGGGGTGCCGCGATCGGCCGGGATCCCAGCCGATCGCCGCTGAAAAGGGAGGACGCGCTCAGCGCATCCTCTGCAGCAAAATGCACATGCGGCAGGACGCGTGAGTGCGTCCTCCGCATGTAAGGGGTTAAAATTCGAACTTTTGAGTCCCATAGACTTGCATTGAGTGTGAATCGTGTTCGCGTTCAAAATCAAACTTTTTCAAAAGTTTGAGTTCGAATGCAAGCCGAACACGGGGGTGTTCGGCCCATCACTACTGTTGAGGTGCTGCCCGGCAGTGTGAGGATTCATATGCTGCATTAATTATACTGTAGAGGTGCTGCCCGGCAGTGTGCAGAATCATATGCTGCATTAATTATACTGTAGAGGGGCTGCCCGGCAGTGTGCGGAATCATATGCTGCGTTATTGTACTGTAGAGGGGCTGACCGGCAGTGTGCGGAATCATATGCTGCATTATTGTACTGTAGAGGTGCTGCCTGGCAGTGTGAGGATTCATATGCTGCAACTTTTGAATTTGAAATGAACTATCAAATGGATCAACTATCAAATTTGAAATGAACTATCAAATGGATATTGAGTAACTATCGAATTACGGAATCAGCAATGGAACCAAAAAATACGATGTCCGAAATGACCGAAATGGAACCAAAATCACGAATGGAACAAAAATGACTTGCGATTTTACAAATTTCACATTCATACAAAATAATGAAATTATTTTGTTTCGTATCGGAAATTATTTCGGATGCTGTGTATTTTGTTGCCGATCCAATTCGGAACATCGGACAAATCTAAAGCACCGAATCTGCCCGATTCGTGAAAAAAACAAATCGGTCCGAATCGAAATGCAAATCCCTATTAAATATTAAGCTGTGTCATGGATTTTGTACTTGAGTCAAATTAAACAGTGAAATGAAATTAATTTGTTTCATAAAGTCCTTTGCTGACTATTACTTGTATTGTAAATTAAGATCAATTTGATAGTTGATATCAATTCGAAATTTGATATCAAATTCGATAGTGTGAGAAATGTTGTATCCCATAGGCTTCAATGTTAAAAATATTCCCGTTTTAATCCAATATCTAATAAACCGTTGCTTATAATATTCTGCAGTAAAGAGTCTTTTTATTTTTCGATTTTATTTTAGGATCTTTTAAGCATTTTTTTTTTTAAAAAAATCAAATTTTTTTTAGATCAATTCGAAATTTGACCCGAAATTTCGAATCAAATGACTCAAAATTTTGAATCAATCCGAAAATTTTGTGTGGTCGACATTTCGGATTCGGGATGCCCTCGAAAGCACGAAAATGGTAAATTTCGTAGGAAAACGAATCTGTAGGAAACAAATTGCACATCCCTACTATTAATCTTTTAACAATATAGTTAGATAGACTGAAAAAGAAGTGTGTCCATCGAGTTCAGCCTTTCACACATCACCTACTGCTGTTGATCCAAAAGAAGGCAAAAAACCAAGTCTGAAGCGCTTGCCAATATACAACATACGGGGGAAAAATTCCTTCTTGATCCCAGAGTGGCAGTCAGATTTCTCCCTGGATCAATCAGCTTTTGCCCTCATATTAAATATTATAACCCTTAATATTATGTTTTTGCAGGAAGTCATCCAGCCGTCATTTTAGGCTAATGTCAGATGAACACAATCTGAGCGCACTCTGCGTGCATACATAATGGACAGACGTACTGACGGAAGATACTGTAGACACCTCACGGTCTGTTTTTTTTTGATGGATGTAGAAAAAAAAGGGAACTATGGGAAATAAAATGAATATGAATAATGATAACAATTTGAAAAGAATATGAAAAGCCATTTTTTGCGTCAAGGTGCTGGATGTCGCAAAAGCACTGCGTCTGACATCTCATCACTCACACAGAACGCTACGCGGATGTGGCGCACACTCTGCGTGTCCATCTAGTGGTTTTACCTTCTTGCCTAACTTGCGTCCGTTTGCCACGTGCGTTGTGCGCGCTCAGTTCGGTGCACACGTACTTTGTGTGTGGGTCTCTATTGCTCATGATTCTACGACGGACCTTAAACTGTGCGTCAACACGGACGTGATCACTGCGTTCATCTGACGCTGGCCTTATAGTCTGTACAGTCTCTGACCCAACCACCTCAACAAGGAGAGAATTCAACAGCTTTGTTCTCACCGTAAAATAACCTTTCCTATACTTTAGGCTGAATTTCCTTTCGTCCAGTCTAAATGGATGGCCACGTGTCCTGTGTATAGGCCTGTTAATGAATAGGTTATCAGACAATGGTTTATAATGGCCCTGTATATATTTATATAAGGTTATCAGATCCCCTCTAAGGTGCCGTTTCTCTAAACTAAACAGGTTTAAGCTTGTTAGCCTTTCCTCATAACTTAAATCTTTCATTCCCCTTATTAATTTAGCTGCCTGTCTCTGCATTTTTTCTATTGTCATAATATCCTTTCTTAAGAAAGGTGCCCAAAATTGCTCACAATATGCTGCTCACATTGTTTTACTTTTCCTAGTTTTGTGCCATCTGCAAACACTGATACATAACTTTTGATGCCTAGTTCACGGTCATTTATAAATAAATTGAATAGAATTGGTCCTATAACAGACCCCTGAGGGACACTACTTAGCAGTGATGTCCATCTTGAAAATTTTCCATTTAAGACCACTCTCTGTACCCTATCCTTTATCCAGTTTTCTATCCAAGAACAAGAATTTTAATGTAGTCCAATTTTTCTTAATTTAAATAGTAACCTCTTGTGCAGTACTCTGTCAAAAGCTTTGGCAAAATCTAAGTAAATCACATCCGCTGCAACCCCCTGGTCTATACTGACACTGACATCTTCATAGAATGCAATTAGATCAGTCTGACATGTTCTGTGTTTCATAAAACCATGCTGATTTTTGCTAATTACATTATAACTCCCAATGAATTCTTGAATATTATCCCCTAGTAACCCCTCAAATACTTTCCCAGCCACAGATGTTAAGCTCACAGGTCTATAATTACAAGGTATACATTTTGAAATTTTCTTAAATATAGGGACCACATCCAGTTTACTCCAATCCTCTGGTACGATTCCAGAAAGAAAAGAATCTTGAAAGATTAAAAACAGAGGTTCACATATTTCAACAGATAGCTCCCTCAGTACTCGCAGGTGAATTCCATCTGGCCCTGGGGCTTTGTTCACGTTCAGTTTGTTTAGTTGCTGCAACACATTTTCTTGAGTCAACCAATCACATTTTATTAGTAAGTTTTTAACAATGATTTGCATGTCTCCCGTTACAGGTTTCTCTTTGATAAATACTGAAGAAAATAATCACTCAAAAATTCTGCATTATCTTGATCTTCAGTTAATAATACCCATGACTCAGATTTTAGTGAACCTACACTTTCACTCTTGTTTTTTTAGAATTTGTGTACCTAAAGAATCTTTTAGGGTTGGTCTCAGTGGCGTCGCTACGTGGGGGGGGGGGGGGCGGCCCGCACCAGGTGACACCCGCCCTTAGGGTGAATCACCCTAAGGGCGGGTGTCTCACCCTCTGCCGCGTGTTCGCTTCCTCTGAGTGTCCGGCGGTGTGCAGCTTCGGCGCTCGCCTGGGGGAAACATGTCACCAGCCAATCGCGGCTGGTCACGAGGCTCCCCCAGGTGAGCGCACAAGCTGCACACCGCCGGACGCTCAGAGGGAGCAAACACGGGGCCAGGAGGTGAGCTGGGGCAGTATATCCATGTACTGGGCCATTATCCATGAGGTGGGGCATTTCCATGAACTGGGGCACTATATCCATGAGCTGGGGCATATCCATGAGCTGGGGCAGTATATCCATGAGCTGGGGCAGTATATCCATGAGCTGGGGCATATATCCATGAGCTGGGGCAGTATATCCATGAGCTGGGGCAGTATATCCATGAGCTGGGGCAGTATATCCATGTGCTGGGGCAGTATATCCATGAGCTGGGGCACTATATCCATGAGCTGGGGTACTATATCCATGAGCGGGGGCAAATCCATGAGCTGCTGGGGCACTATATCCATGAGCTGGGGTACTATATCCATGAGCTGGGGCAAATCCATGAGCTGCTGGGGCAAATCCATGAGCTGGGGCAATATCCATGAGCTGGGGCAGTATATTCCATGAGCTGGGGCAGTATATCCATGAGCTGGGGCACTATATCCATGAACTGGGGCATATATCCATGAGCTGGGGCAGTATATCATGAGCTGGGGCATATATCCATGAGCTGGGGCAGTATATTCCATGAGCTGGGGCACTATAATCCATGAGCTGGGGCATATATCCATGAGCTGGGGCAAATCCATGAGCTGGGGCAAATCCATGAGCGGGGCACTATATCCATGAATTGGGGCACTATATCCATGAGCTGGGGCAGTATATACATGAGCTGGGGCAGTATATCCATGAGCTGGGGCACTATAATCCATGAGCTGGGGCAGTATATCCATGAGCTGGGGCAGTATATCCATGAGCTGGGGCAGTATATCCATGAGCTGGGGCATATATCCATGAGCTGGGGCAGTATATCCATGAGCTGGGGCAGTATATCCATGAGCTGGGGCATTATCCATGAGCTGGGGCACTATATCCATGAGCTGGGGTACTATATCCATGAGCTGGGGCAAATCCATGAGCTGGGGCACTATAATCCATGAGCTGGGGTACTATATCCATGAGCGGGGGCAAATCCATGAGCTGCTGGGGCACTATATCCATGAGCTGGGGTACTATATCCATGAGCTGGGGCAAATCCATGAGCTGCTGGGGCAAATCCATGAGCTGGGGAGCAATATCCATGAACTGGGGCATATATCCATGAGCTGGGGCAGTATATCCATGAGCTGGGGCACTATATCCATGAACTGGGGCATATATCCATGAGCTGGGGCAGTATATCCATGAGCTGGGGCATATATCCATGAGCTGGGGCAGTATATCCATGAGCTGGGGCACTATATCCATGAGCTGGGGCATATATCCATGAGCTGGGGCAAATCCATGAGCTGGGGCATTATCCATGAGCTGGGGCACTATATCCATGAATTGGGGCACTATATCCATGAGCTGGGGCAGTATATACATGAGCTGGGGCAGTATATCCATGAGCTGGGGCACTATATCCATGAACTGGGGCATATATCCATGAGCTGGGGCAGTATATCCATGAGCTGGGGCAGTATATCCATGAGCTGGGGCATATATCCATGAGCTGGGGCAGTATATCCATGAGCTGGGGCAGTATATCCATGTGCTGGGGCAGTATATCCATGAGCTGGGGCACTATATCCATGAGCTGGGGTACTATATCCATGAGCTGGGGCAAATCCATGAGCTGCTGGGGCACTATATCCATGAGCTGGGGTACTATATCCATGAGCTGGGGCAAATCCATGAGCTGCTGGGGCAAATCCATGAGCTGGGGAGCAATATCCATGAACTGGGGCATATATCCATGAGCTGGGGCAGTATATCCATGAGCTGGGGCGCTATATCCATGAACTGGGGCATATATCCATGAGCTGGGGCAGTATATCCATGAGCTGGGGCATATATCCATGAGCTGGGGCAGTATATCCATGAGCTGGGGCACTATATCCATGAGCTGGGGCATATATCCATGAGCTGGGGCAAATCCATGAGCTGCTGGGGCAAATCCATGAGCTGGGGCAAATCCATGAGCTGGGGCACTATATCCATGAATTGGGGCACTATATCCATGAGCTGGGGCAGTATATACATGAGTTGGGGCAGTATATCCATGAGCTGGGGCACTATATCCATGAACTGGGGCATATATCCATGAGCTGGGGCAGTATATCCATGAGCTGGGGCATATATCCATGAGCTGGGGCAGTATATCCATGAGCTGGGGCACTATATCCATGAGCTGGGGCAGTATATACATGAGCTGGGGCAGTATATCCATGAGCTGGGGCATATATCCATGAGCTGGGGCATATATCCATGAGCTGGGGCACTATATCCATGAGCTGGGGCAGATATCCATGAGCTGGGGCAGATATCCATGAGCTGGGGCAGTATATCCATGAGTTGGGGCACTATATCCATGAGCTGGGGCATATATCCATGAGCTGGGGCACTATATCCATGAGCTGGGGCATATATCCATGAGCTGGGGCAAATCAATGAGCTGGGGCAAATCCATGAGCTGGGGCATATCCATTAGCTGGGGCATATCCATGAGCTGGGGCATATCCATGGGCTGGGGCAATATCCATGAGCTGGGGAAAATCCATGAGCTGGGGCATATCCATGAGCTGCTGGGGCAGTATACATGAGCTGGGGCAAATCCATGAGCTGGGGCAAATCCATGAGCTGGGGCAGTATCCATGAGCTGGGGGCAATATCCATGAGCTGGGACATATCCATGAGCTGGGGGCAATATCCATGAGCTGGGGGCAATATACATGAGCTGGGGCATATCCATGAGCTGCTGGGGCATATCCATGAGCTGGGGCATATCCATGAGCTGGGGCAAATCCATGAGCTGCTGGGGCAAATCCATAAGCTGGGGCAGTATCCATGAGCTGGGGCATATCCATGAGCTGGGGCAGTATATCCATGAGCTGGGGTAGTATTCATGTGCTGGGGCAATATCCCATGAGCTGGGGCATATCCATGAGCTGGGGCAGTATTCATGTGCTGGGGCATATCCATGAGCTGGGGCATATCCATGAGCTGGGGCAGTATATCCATGTGCTGGTGCAGTATATCCATGAGCTGGGGCACTATATCCATGTGCTGGGGCAGTATATCCATGAGCTGGGGCAAATCCATGAGCTGCTGGGGCAAATCCATGAGCTGGGGAGCAATATCCATGAACTGGGGCATATATCCATGAGCTGGGGCAGTATATCCATGAGCTGGGGCGCTATATCCATGAACTGGGGCATATATTTGTGAGCTGGGGCAGTATATCCATGAGCTGGGGCATATATCCATGAGCTGGGGCAGTATATCCATGAGCTGGGGCACTATATCCATGAGCTGGGGCATATATCCATGAGCTGGGGCAAATCCATGAGCTGGGGCAAATCCATGAGCTGGGGAAAATCCATGAGCTGGGGCACTATATCCATGAATTGGGGCACTATATCCATGAGCTGGGGCAGTATATACATGAGCTGGGGCAGTATATCCATGAGCTGGGGCACTATATCCATGAACTGGGGCATATATCCATGAGCTGGGGCAGTATATCCATGAGCTGGGGCATATATCCATGAGCTGGGGCATATATCCATGAGCTGGGGCACTATATCCATGAGCTGGGGCAGTATATACATGAGCTGGGGCAGTATATCCATGAGCTGGGGCATATATCCATGAGCTGGGGCATATATCCATGAGCTGGGGCACTATATCCATGAGCTGGGGCAGATATCCATGAGCTGGGGCAGATATCCATGAGCTGGGGCAGTATATCCATGAGTTGGGGCACTATATCCATGAGCTGGGGCATATATCCATGAGCTGGGGCACTATATCCATGAGCTGGGGCATATATCCATGAGCTGGGGCAAATCAATGAGCTGGGGAAAATCCATGAGCTGGGGCATATCCATTAGCTGGGGCATATCCATGAGCTGGGGCATATCCATGGGCTGGGGCAATATCCATGAGCTGGGGAAAATCCATGAGCTGGGGAGCAATATCCATGAACTGGGGCATATATCCATGAGCTGGGGCAGTATATCCATGAGCTGGGGCGCTATATCCATGAACTGGGGCATATATTTGTGAGCTGGGGCAGTATATCCATGAGCTGGGGCATATATCCATGAGCTGGGGCAGTATATCCATGAGCTGGGGCACTATATCCATGAGCTGGGGCATATATCCATGAGCTGGGGCAAATCCATGAGCTGGGGCAAATCCATGAGCTGCTGGGGCAAATCCATGAGCTGGGGCACTATATCCATGAATTGGGGCACTATATCCATGAGCTGGGGCAGTATATACATGAGCTGGGGCAGTATATCCATGAGCTGGGGCACTATATCCATGAACTGGGGCATATATCCATGAGCTGGGGCAGTATATCCATGAGCTGGGGCATATATCCATGAGCTGGGGCAGTATATCCATGAGCTGGGGCACTATATCCATGAGCTGGGGCAGTATATCCATGAGCTGGGGCATATATCCATGAGCTGGGGCATATATCCATGAGCTGGGGCACTATATCCATGAGCTGGGGCACTATATCCATGAGCTGGGGCAGATATCCATGAGCTGGGCAGATATCCATGAGCTGGGGCAGTATATCCATGAGTTGGGGCACTATATCCATGAGCTGGGGCATATATCCATGAGCTGGGGCACTATATCCATGAGCTGGGGCATATATCCATGAGCTGGGGCAAATCAATGAGCTGGGGCAAATCCATGAGCTGGGGCATATCCATTAGCTGGGGCATATCCATGAGCTGGGGCATATCCATGGGCTGGGGCAATATCCATGAGCTGGGGAAAATCCATGAGCTGGGGCATATCCATGAGCTGCTGGGGCAGTATACATGAGCTGGGGCAAATCCATGAGCTGGGGCAAATCCATGAGCTGGGGCAGTATCCATGAGCTGGGGGCAATATCCATGAGCTGGGACATATCCATGAGCTGGGGGCAATATCCATGAGCTGGGGGCAATATACATGAGCTGGGGCATATCCATGAGCTGCTGGGGCATATCCATGAGCTGCTGGGGCATATCCATGAGCTGGGGCATATCCATGAGCTGGGGCAAATCCATGAGCTGCTGGGGCAAATCCATAAGCTGGGGCAGTATCCATGAGCTGGGGCATATCCATGAGCTGGGGCAGTATATCCATGAGCTGGGGTAGTATTCATGTGCTGGGGCAATATCCCATGAGCTGGGGCATATCCATGAGCTGGGGCAGTATTCATGTGCTGGGGCATATCCATGAGCTGGGGCATATCCATGAGCTGGGGCAGTATATCCATGTGCTGGTGCAGTATATCCATGAGCTGGGGCACTATATCCATGTGCTGGGGCAGTATATCCATGAGCTGGGTCAGTCTATCCATGTGCTGGGGCAGTATATCCATGAGCTGGGGCAGTATATCCATGTGTTGGGGCAGTATATCCATGAGCTGGGGCAGTATATCCATGAGCTGCTGGGGCAGTATCCATGTGCTGGGGCAATATCTATGAGCTGGGGCATTATCCATGAGCTGGGGCATTATCCATGAGCTGGGGCAATATCCATGAGGAGCTGGGGCAAAATCCATGAGAGCAGCTGGGGCAGTATATCCATGAGAGGAGCTGGGGCAGTATATCCATGAGAGCAGCTGGGCAGTATATCCATGAGAGGAGCTGGGGCAGTATATCCATGAGAGGAGCTGGGGCAATATCCATGAGAGGAGCTGGGGCAATATCCATGAGAGGAGCTGGGGCAGTATATCCATGAGAGGAGCTGGGGCAAAATCCATGAGAGGAGCTGGAGCAAAATCCTTGAGAGGAGTTGGGGCAATATATCCATGAGAGGAGCTGGGGCAAAATCCATGAGAGCTGCTGGGGCATATCCATGTGTGCTGGGGGCAGTATCCATGTGTGCTTGGGGCAGTATCCATGTGTGTTGGGGGCATATCCATGAGAGCTGGGGCAATATCCATGTGTGAGCTGGTCTGGGGCAATATATCCATGTGTGAGCTGAGGCGCAATATATATCCATATGTGAGCTGAGGCGCAATATATCCATATGTGAGCTGAGGCGCAATATATCCATATGTGAGCTGGGGCAATATATATCCATGGGTGAGCTGCTGGGGGCAATATATAATTGTGAACTGGGGCAATATATACATATGTGAGCTGGGCGCAATATATATCCATGGGTGAGCTGCTGGGGGCAATATATCCAGAGCTGCTGGGGGCAATATATATCCATTTGTGCTTTCACTGCCTTCGAACAGGCATCGTACTTGCTGGCAGTTGGCAAAAAGTTGTGTGAGCATATGAGAGAGCTCCACAGCAATAAACCTCACAGTAATGTGCCCTGTGTGTATGAGCATTCAGTGTTATATGGGAGTACTGATTTAGGAGTAAGAGTAGTTAAAAAAAAATCCGGAAAACTCAGGGGGGGGGGTAAAACCATAAGTTACCGCACCGGGTGACACCAACCCTAGTGACGCCACTGGTTGGTCTTGCTCTCTTTGGCTATCTCTTTTTCATTTTCTAGTTTAGCCCATCTAATCGCTTTTTTACATGCTTTATTGACTGCCTTATATGCTTTATAGGATGCTTCAGATTTATCAGATTTAAAAGCTTTATATGCCTTCTTTTTATTTTTACTTTCCTTGGTTACCATCCTACTGAGATAATAATGCAATAGTCCTAACATTTAAAAGATAACTTTATAAATATTGACGCAGTCTTCTTGCTGTAATACCAAGCTTACAGGCAAGTACCGTAACTATTTTTCCACAGTTCAATTCCCTTGGCATCCAACAGACCAGGTAACCTCTCTGTCAGCATTCACAGAGAACTGCATTTTTCTTCCAGGTACTGTCCAGGGATAACACAATCCAAAACTGTAAGCTGACCTAACTGGTACACCCCATCTTGATCCTGTCTATCCAACACCATATCATTAAGATCTACTTCATCCGGGGCGTGTCTGGGCCGCTGACTAAGATGGCCCCACACTGAATGCTCTCCCTAATCCCCTCCGACACATCACCTTTATACTCAGCCTAGGCACTACTATGGTCCGAGGCAGGAAGCCCAAACCGACCCGAAAACCCCAGCGAGTGCATCGAGAGTAAACACCTGTTCGCTCGAAGACTACCTGGTCCAAAAGCCGAGTCTGGAACTCCCCGCAGTCGCTCCCAAGATGGCGTCCGCTCCCGCTCCAAACCCCGGCGCGGACCCGACCGCCGCAATTACCAGACTGGAGCTTCGTCTGGAGTCTCTCTTGGCGGGGATGCCCACAAAGACAGACCTTGCTGACATGTTGACGGATTTGCACAGCTCCGTCCGACGCGACGTCGATGGGGTAAGGGAGGAAGTTTTGGCGCTCTCTGACCGCGTGTCTCAGATAGAGCAGGCAGCCGCTCACCAGGCCCCAGCAGCTCACTCTGCAGTGCCTGAATACTCCGGCCTGCAGAGACTGGTAGACGACTTGGACAATCGCGGCAGGCAAAGTTATCTCCGCATACGCGGTCTCCAGGAGATGGATCCCCCCGAGCACCTTGAAGTGACCCTCCGCCGTTTCTTTAATGGTCTGCTGGGCCGAGACCCCCAGGCGGCCATCGATCTTCCCCGAGCTCACCGTGCACTGCGTCCCCGATCTCCAGAAGGAGACCCACCTAGGGACGTGGTATGCTGCTTTGCCTCATACCGGGTGAAGGACCAGATCATGCAGCGAGCCCGCACTTGCAGGTCGTGGGACTTTGAAGGCCAATCGATCGAACTCTATCACGACCTGATGCCATTTACCCTTGCGGCACGCCGCCACCTCCGCCCGTCACCCAGGCCCTTAAGCGGAACAACATCCCATATCGCTGGGGATTCCCACTTGCACTCACCGTGCGTGTGGAGGGTACCACCCACACCATCACCTGCCCAGCTGATGTTGCCCCATTCCTCGACGCTTTGAACCTGCCCTCGTCGGAAGTTCAGGATTGGGAGACGAGCGAGGTATGGCGTCTGGGTGAGTCGGGCCGCCCTGGCCGACCCCCGAGAAGACGCCGGATGAGGGTCGCCCCGGCCCCTGACGCGTTGGTTCCCCCAGACGAGGCGGACTGAGTGGGGGCAGTGTCAGCGACCCACAACATGGCCTGGCCTGCCCCATGGTCCCCCATCCAGGGCTCTCAGGCCTTATTACCCACTGCACCCCGCCGATGCCAGCTTTGATGAGCCACTCCCTCGGACACTGGAGGGAGTACAGGCACACGGACTCAGACCAGCACACCGCCTCACCCGGCTGGTTGTGAGAGAACCCTTCACCACAGCAACACCCACGCAGCATATATGGCCGATGTGCCCAGCCATCGCGCCTCTTAGCGAGACACCTTGGAGACCGCAGCTGACTCTTTTGCCCCAACCCTCCCACGCCGCGGGTCCCCTGCCCCGGGGTCGATGTGCTACCCCCTGGCATGTGCCGTGGCCTGCCTTTTTCAGCCAACGTAACTGCCCACCGAGCCGTCCCTCCCCCCTCCCTTTCTCCCTGTCTTCCCCCACCCTTGGCTGCCCCCTGGGCTCCTGAGCTGCAGTCGCCTGCCACGATTTTTTTTTGTAATCTACTTTTTCGTTTATTCTGTGTCTTCGTTCGGACTCATGTGTTGTAGTCCTTTACCTCCACCAGCGGTTCACTTCGGCTCCAGAAGGGGCCCCACACGCCTCTCCTGGGATAGGTACCCTTGTCACTCGGGTTAGTGCACGGCTGCCCCCAACCTCTACCTCAGAGGCGGTGGGTCACCTCCCTCTCCCGACCGGTACCTACATATCCCAAACACCGGGCCTATATTTTTGGCCCGTACCCGAACCTTCTCTCTTACACTCCTCCTGAGAGAATCTCCTCCCCCTTCTTCCCCTCCTCACTTTCTTAGAACTTCCACCCCTTCTGTCCCCCCTTTTTTTTTTTTTTTGTCTCTTCTCTTCTCTCTTCTCTCCCTCTCTTTCCTCTCTCCTTTCTTTTACCTCCCTTCCTCTTTCTTTCTTCCTGCTCTCACTATCTCTCTTCCCACCCATCACTCCGCTCCCTCTACACTCCTTACCTTTCACTCGCCCCTAACCCTTTCCATCTCTTCCCGCCCTACCCCGGCCCCCCCCCACGCACACCGCATGGCAGGCCCCCGCCCCAATGGGGGCTCTTCTAACATGATTCCGACTGACCTCAGGATAGTCAGTTACAATGTCAGAGGCCTTAACCAACCGGAAAAAAGAAGGCGCCTCCTCCGTGACCTCGCCTCCCTGAAGGCATCGATTGCCTTCCTTCAGGAAACTCATTTTCGCACAGCCTCTGCCCCCTCTTTGAGAGATAAACAATACCCCAACGGATACTTCGATCACAACCCAGAGTCTAAGTCTAAGGGCACGGCAATTGTGTTCGCTGCCTCCGTCCCCTTCGAGCACTCGGAGACCTATGCTGCCGGAGACGGGAGATGCGTATTTGTGAAGGGCACAATTGGTGGTTCACCATACACTTTTGCCAATGTCTACCTACCTAACACAAAGCAGCACCTATACCTAGCCAAGACGCTACGCTTACTTGAGGATTTCAAAGTGGGTGTCTTGGTGCTGGGGGGAGATTTCAACATACCCATGGTTCCTAAAGAGGACTCCTCTTCCTCACAACACCGGACACCGCGGCGCACCTTGACCCGGATTCGCCACTCCCTACAAGCATTACGCCTGATCGACGCCTGGAGGGCCCTTAACCCTTCCACCCGAGACTAAACGTATTTTTCGTCGGTACACAGGGCTTACTCAAGACTAGACTACTTTTTCGTCCCTCAGTACGACCTTCCCCTGATTCGGGACGCGAAGATACAGGCGACGACGTGGTCGGACCACGCTCCAGTCGTGTTAACCGTGTCGTCCCCCCTGCTCCGGCCTCGGGATCGGTCTTGACAACTGAATACCTCGCTGCTTTCAGACCCAGAGTTGGTGACGGCGGTGCAGGATACCCTGACCTCATTCTTTGAGATTCATAAGGCCTCTGAAGTCCCGCTCCCGACCGTATGGGAGTCCCACAAGGCTGTCATACGCAGTCAGTTGATCTCCTTAGCCTCCCGAAAAAGGAAAACCCAGCGAGCAGAAATAGCCTCCCTATATTCCGCCATCAGAACCCTGGAACTCGAGCACCAGGCATCGGGCGACGATGCAGGCACCTACGCAAGACTCTTGCATGCCCGTACCCAATTGGCTAATGCCCTTAACCCGAGCATCCAACACGCGATTCTCCGCACAAAATGCTATTTCGCCTTGCATGAAGACAAACCGGGCCGCCTCTTAGCTTGCCTATTGAAAAAACGCCGCCGACAAAACTACATCCCGAAGATTCGCACTTCCCCTGATACGGAGTCCTCTGACCCGAATCACATAGCCCGCGCTTTTAGAGACTTCTATTCCTCCTTATACCACTCCGCGGAGGAACCTGGACCCCTCATCACCTCCCGAATTACGGAGTACTTAGAGACCCGGATTCCCCACCGATTAACATCGGAACAACAAGAACCTCTACGCTCCCCCATCAACACAGAGGAGATCGTCATGGCCTTGAAGCGACAGAAGCCTGGTAAAGCCCCCGGCCCAGACGGTTTCCCTCCCATTTATTATAAACGCTTCGGGCCACAACTGATACCACACCTGGCTGGAGTTTTCAATGCACTACTTACTGGGGAAGCCTTCCACCCACACTCCCTCTCTGCCACGATTGTAGTGATCCCGAAGGAGGGTAAAGACCCTCTCTCATGTGCCAATTACAGACCGATTTCGCTCCTCAACAGCGATCTTAAAATCTTTGCCACAATCCTAGCTCAACGTCTTACAAATGTAGCTCCACTACTGGTGAGGAGGGACCAGGTGGGCTTCATCCCGAACCGGGAAGCGAGAGATGGCACAATTCGAACGCTGAACGTGATACACGCAGTGTTGGCGTCGGAAACGCCCACGCTCCTTTTGTCAACCGACGCCGAAAAGGCGTTCGATAGAGTCTCCTGGTCTTTCCTATTCGCCACATTGAAAGCCATGCATATACCACCTGAATTCCTACGGTGGACAGCCGCCCTATACCAGGCGCCGAATGCACGGGTATGGGTTAACGATGTTCTATCCGACACGTTCCAAATCAGGAATGGGACAAGACAGGGATGTCCCCTCTCGCCTCTCCTGTTTGCTCTCTATCTTGAGCCTCTCCTGGAGTCAGTTCGCCTAAACGCATCCATCACGGGCTTGAAAGGGAGAACCGCTGTCCACAAAGTCTCGGCATACGCCGATGACCTCCTATTTTACGTCACCAATCCACTCACTTCCCTCCCTGAGGTAATAGTGGAGTTCCAGACGTATGGGGCACTATCGAACCTGAAACTGAACATGGACAAATCGGAGATACTAAACATCAATGTTCGGGGTGTGGCGGAACGGGTTCTCCAACGGTCGCACCCTTTTGTATGGTGCACCTCCAAAATGAAATATTTGGGATTATGGCTCACGAACTCCCCTCTGACTCTGTTTTGGGAGAATTTGGTGCCATTATGGTCGGAAATTGCCCACAACCTCTCGGAATGGAACACCTTACGCGTCTCCTGGATTGGGAAAATTAGCATTCTGAAAATGAATGTACTACCCAGGCTCCTTTACCTCTTCCAGACACTGCCCATACGTGTTCCCCTCTCCTTTCTCCGGAAGGCCCAGTCCGACTGCTCTCGATTCATCTGGAACGCATCTAGAGCCCGGATAAGCTCATCCACATTGTCCCGACCTAAGACCGCAGGCGGTTTGGCTGTCCCGGACCTTCGCCAATATTATCAATCCACTCACCTCTTGAGGGTGGTGGAGTGGACCACGGGAGGGAGACACGCACTCTGGTAGGATCTGGAGATGGAAGCCACGCCGCACCCGACCGGGGTTATAGCCTGGATAGCTCCCGACAGCAGATCACCTATGGCGAGTCGTCACCCCTTTGTGGGGGCACCCTGCAGGTGTGGAGGTCCACGGTGCGACAACACACCCTCTCCTACCCCTCGCCCATGCTGCCGCTCGTGAATAACCCGGATTTCGCTCCTGGGGTAACTCCTCACGTCAAACGCCGTCTGGCAGGACTTGTTACACCACGGGCCGGGCACTTCATCTCAGGAGGGGAACTACATGCACCCTGGGATGGCACAGAACAGAATGCCTCCCCTACCCCCCTGGAACGCTTTAATTTCTCCCAAATCTCTCACTACCTCCTAGCATTGCCCGCCCGTCACCGATTGCTTCGAGCTCCCACTCCTTTTGAATCCCTCTGCACCTCCAAACACCCACTTAAGCACGGGATATCTACCCTCTATCGCCTCATGCAGACGTCGCGAGAACTATCCCCACCGTCCTTTGAAACTCAATGGGACCATCTTCTTGAATCGCCGGTGACTGAGGACCAATGGCGGGATACTTACGAGCTAACCCACCGCGGCTCCCCTCAGGCTCGCCTACAATCTACCTCATACAAAGTCCTCTCAATGTGGTACAGCATGCCTTCCCTACTCTTCCGGATCGGACTCCGCCACACCCCAGACTGTTGGAGATGTGGGGGTGAGACGGGCACCTACCTCCACATGTGGTGGGATTGCCCGACTCTTGCACCATTCTGGAGCCTGGTACGGGACACGATTGCCGAGGTCACAGATCTGACCTTACCGCTCTCCCCTGGTCCATTTCTGCTTACCCACACCACATGCTCAACGGGTACCCTCAGGAAATCAGTGGCTCTACCGATGCTCATGACAGCGAGACTGTTGGTCGCCCGGGTCTGGGGGTCGCCGTCTGCCCCTTTATACAGAGATTGGCTTTCGAAGATGGAGGAGGTGCGAAACATGGAGGACCTTGGGGCCAGAGTACGAAACAATATGGAGACACACACCCATAAATGGTTCTATTGGAATACATTCCTGGGCTCGGCATCTTGCCACTCGCGTGTGGTATGAGGTGCCTGAGAGACACGCGCTCTGGGCCTTTCTGTACTGGATAACCCACAAGCCTCGCTTTTCTTATGAGACTTCGGAAGTCCCGGGGCGGGCGCCTGTCAGCATACCTGAAATCCCACAGCCTCACCTCCTCTCCCCCCGCCCCGTACATCAAATTTTCCCCCTCCTCACCTACCCCCCCCCCCCTTCCTTTTTTTTTTTTTTCTCGCTCTTTTTCCTCTCTCTCTCGCTCTCTCTCTTCTTCTCTGTTCCTCGCTCCTCCCCTGTCCCTTCTCTCACCCACTTCTCTTCTGTTCCTTCTTCTCCTTTCCCTTCCCAAACCTACCCCCTGACATAGAGAACCCTACACATCTACACCACATGGACTCGGCGCTCTGGGGTCCCTTACAGCCTCCCACTCCGCTTGGTGGTAACCAACCCCCCTTTACCTCATGTGTAAGGTTGTTTATCAGAACTGTCATGAATCTCTTTGTGTTAAGATTTTTATACCCTCTCTGCACTATAACGAACCCATTATTCCGCTACAGTATGCAAAATCTGTGATATGCTGTAACATGGTACGCTTGCACGATGCCCACTGTTTATGCGGAAGATGCTTCGAATTACTTTTTACAGATCTGTATTACTGTTCCTCTGCCTTGAATAAAAAAAAAAAGATCTACTTCATCCTATCCCATAAAGGTGGATGTGACAGACCAAAGGATGCAGGGGCTCTTTATTCCTCAGAGTGCGATTTGGTTGCGGGTGCTGGGGCGGGGGGGGGGGGGTTGGCCCGGTAAGGGCACAGAAGGTAGCAGGGACTGTGGAGCTGTTTCAAATACCTTTGCCCTCTTGCCTGGCTAAGTGGAGACTGTAAATATTGATATTAAAAAGAGACTTATTCCACCACACTATTGGGGAATCCGGAGCGTGTGGATCTTGTAAATATATTTGTTTTTTCCAGGTACATCTGTTCACGGTTTGACCATCCCCCCAGCTAACTAAAGATAACTGATAAGAAGAGTCCAAATGCCTGAGTGAATCATTTCTGGGAATTTCCCAGTCTGGTCTTCCCTGCCCTTTCTTCAGTGAGTGGCTTATGTGTTTTTATGCATCACAGGGGCATTGTTGTCCCTAAGAGTTGCTGAAAGTGTCTCCCCAAGTTTGACTGAATCAGACTTTGGCTTTCTACTCCCAAAATTGGTTCTGTCTGGTTATTGTGGGAATCCTATGAAGCAATTCGGAGGTCCATAACATAGGAAATGTTGGCGGAGATACCCAGTCGGGGTATCCAGGAGTCCGTCATGGAGGAATTGTCTCCTTCCAACGCCACCCCCCCCCCATGATCAAAATGTCTCACAGGAAGGTTTAAATGCCTGCAAGCTTTTTTCAGCTCCTTTGGAATGGGCATAGTGGCCCAAACATTTCATGAAACAACCTCAAACCAAACTTAAATCATGTTCTCAAGCTAGGCAAGGCACTTTACTACATACAGTTTAATTTCCTACACCAAATCCACCTACCTCCAAAGTCATTACCCCCTGCATGGATTATCAAAACTACAGGGCCCGGAACCACCCTATGCAACAAATGAACGTCAGAGAAAGCCTGTTCCCATGCCAGACCTCAAATGACCCTCCAATTCCGATGGGCCTGATCCAATGCTATTCCAAGGTTCCGACCATAGATCCTCTACTCGAACCACTGACGAGGCCAATAAATACACAAAAGACCAAGCAGCCATTTTATCCAAGGTGGCACAACAGAAACAACATCAGAAAAGATAAGGATGAACAGAACTCCTGTAATGCTGGTATTCCCAATGTTGACAGAGTTGTGTTTAGGAGACACTAGCTCCACAATTCATTGTACCGCAAAAAAAAGTGCATAAGCTCCCCAAAAAAGACAAGCTTCACCTTTAGAAGTGCAAAGAGGACTCAACACCTGCAGAAGGTCATACAAGATCTGAATGGAGACCTACCTATGAAAATCCCCCTCAAACACTTCTTCTCCACCCTCTAAAAACCAGTTGAAATAAGAACTCCCTCATTATATTGTCCCAATCCAATGTTGGAAACGTAAAGTGCAAAGCTGAGTAAAACAAGTGCATTCTGTACTCCCTTAATATGTACTGCCAGGGCCGGATTAAGGGCATCATGGGCCTGGTGCTGAGGATTTCCGTGGGCCTAATTTTAGATACTGAGGCAACAATTGGTCCGCGCTGCTTTCTCGTTTAGAGTCAGGCGGTGCACTGTGCATTTGTCACTCTATGCCAACGTCAGAGCAATTGGAAAACCTGACTGGTGACTGTGGCAAGGTGTGCTATGACCAATAGTGCGACTTACAGTGCGGCGGATCACAAGCCTCCTGCTGTATTAACGTGCGTGGCCCATATAGGAGTCAATTGCTACAACTCCACTAGACAAGCTAGTAAGGATGGACCTGATCACAAAATGAAGCAACCATATATTGTATCAATTTATTAATCCGGTCCATCATTACTTGCTTCTCTAGTTGAGTATTTCTAGAAGGGGTTAGGCCCAACTGTGGATATATATATATTGCCCATTGCTGGTTCTACTTTTGAACCATTGTTTTGGTTACGAGTCAATCTGCCTGGTGGCAGACTAACAATACTTGGGGCGGCGGGGCCCCCAGACCAAATAGAGCAAGTGCTCCACTATGATTGAAATCTGGATAGGTATTTAAACTTTGGTTTTATTTAGTTATAGCATTGACGCGGAACATGACTTATACATATAATGATATATTTTGAATCTGTCAGAAAAAAAGGATATGTCTGCGCCTATAATAAAACATGACTTCAACATACATTTAAACATGAGAAGGCACAAAATGGTGAAAATTAGCTCAGCTCACAATTTCAAGTATTTCTAAAGCGCCAACAAGTTCTGTAGCGCTGTACAATGGGGGGAGACAGAATAACAAATATTCATACACTTTACACACTCAGAACAGTAGGAGAGAGGACCCTGCTCGAGAGATTACAATCTAAGAGGAGGGTAACATGGCTCAGCAGCAGAGGGGTTAAAAGATTTTCTACAGAGCTCCTTCTCCGGAGCTGGGCACATACTCAAAAGTTGGCTCCAAACTAACCTTAATTGTTGTAGGCTCAGTCTCAGCAGCTGTGTGAGGCACTTGCTGGGGCCTGGGGCACACTGGTAACAGACCAGCTGGACTGGGCTGGCACGGTGCCACCATTGCCAAGGCAGACTCTGGCAGTGTCTGCTGGCTGGGCGCTGACCAGCTCCTTTGCAGATCAATTTTTGTCCTGACTCCTGCGCTGCCTGCTGCTTGTGTGGCCTGGCTGGCGACCCTGACAGGCGAGACTGGCACACAGACTCAGCCTGGTGGCAGTTCCAACTGGCTCCTTCAACTTTTTTATTTTAATATATTTTAAATGTCCTGGCTCAGGCTGGCTGCGATGGTGGCGTGGGCGGTCACACCGACCGGTGTGCAGATTGAGAGGAAGACGGAGGCAGGACAGTGCAGACTGTGGGGATTCATCCGTCTGCTTTCCTTCCCCCGCCATTGGACCATGAGAAGAGATTGCCCGGCACATGGAGGCAGAGCATGTGACGCGACACGTCACATGTTCTCCTCCGAACCTAAGGACTCGGAGGACCATGGATGGTGAATGAGTGAGTCACCACCGCGAGGGACGAGATAGCCGGCCCGCACTGACAGTCAGTCAGGCCAGTGTGCAGGCTGAGCGGATAGATTCATCCGCGCACCTGCGCACTGCCTGCCTGCTCGTGGCACTTGCTTGCCATTGCCTTCCTTCAGCTTGGGCACGTGTGAGGGACGGGACACGTGACAGGATGAGTGACACGTCACCGGTGCATCACGTGTCCTGTTCTCATTTCCGCATCCGCTCGGGCTCGCCTCTAATTCTCCTCCAGACCTCCGTGGGCTGCATAACATTAAAATTGAAAGTAAGCCCGCGGTTGGTGGCCTGGCGCCAAAAACACTCACAGGCCCGGCCGATGGCTCGGCCTCGCCTCGGGCCGTGGGCGGGCCGCTTTGCCAGATCTCCGGCAGCCTCGAGTAGTGTGTGGGGCAATAAGGTTATACGGCGGCAGGCCAGCCTGCGGCCGGCTGTGGGCCTATTTTCAAAATGGGGCCTGGAGCTGCCGCTCCATCCGCCCCTATGATAATCCGGCCCTGTGTACTGCCCTAAATGTTCATTTGCAAACAACCAAGCATCGCTACAAGGCTAAAACTAGCAAAGATGATGAAAAAGAATGTGATGTCCTGAAACATGCACAGGTTAATGAAATATACATACTATATGGTAGTGTAAATAGCAATGAAGACTAATACTGACACACCCTATGGATTGTTTGGTAGGGGCAGGTGGAGGTCCGGTAATGAGGGCTGGAAGGGGTAACCCTAAATTCTTAGAAACAATACAACTGGTATGCTTCTCTCCATTTGCAACCACTCCATCTACGTTCCTGATCAGGGCCGCCATCAGGGCATTACGCCCCATGCTGCCGTAAGGGGTCCTGTCAGCAGCGGCAGTGCCCTTCTTCAGCTCCGATATCGGACTCTATGAGTCCGAATCCAGGGCTGACTGTGTGTGTCTCCTCCTGCCCTGGCAGCTTCGCTGGCTGGCTGGGCGGGGCCAAGCAGCTTGGGGGGGCCTCCCAAGCATGCTGCTTCGGCTCCGTCCCTTCCAGTCAGTGAAGCAGCCTGAGACGGAGGGCCCGGCCAGAAGAAGAGCAGAAGAAAAGAAGAAGAGAAGAAAAGAAGAAGAGGAGAAGAGAGAAGTAAAGAAGAAGGAGGACAGGGAAGGAAGATGGTGGAGTGGTGAGCCAGGGCCCAGCCAGACCACCAGGGCCCAGCCAGACCCCCAGGGCCCTGCCAGACCACCAAGGCCCAGCCAGACCCCCAGGGCCCAGCCAGATCCCTAAGGTCCAGCCAGACCCCCAGGTGTCACGGTGGGTCAGGGGATGGGGCGCCTGGCAGCAGCTTCCTCGCTGCTCGCTGGCCAGGCGCCGAATGTAAACGCTTCCGGGTGCGCTCACGTGGGACGCCGAGGGGCGGGGCCTGGCGTTATGACGCGGACCCGCCGGGTTTAAAACCCAGTCTCACCATTATACCGGTGCCCTGACGTGGTATTCACCTCCCGCAGAGCTCTTGTGAATATTTGGCTGTTACCTGTGTATGACCCTTGGCATTGGCAAACGTACCCTCCTGTGTATGACCCTTGGCATTGGCAAACGTACCCTCCTGTGTATGACCCTTGGCATTGGCAAACGAACCCTCCTGTGTATGACTCTTGGCATTGGCAAACGAACCCTTCTGTGTATAACCCCTGGTATTGGCATTTACTCTGCTCTAGGTTCTGCCCTTAACGTTGGTACCGAGGTCAGTCTATGTGGCACCCTAAGCACACATCAGATTACCTCTGCTATTACTAAAGTCCTAGGGAGGACTTGTGATCTGTTCTGTACCCCTGTCTGGTGTTTCCCTTTCTTTATCTGTTACCTGCTTAATTGTCTATATAGCTTTGCCGACCATTCAAGGATCGGAAGAGTAGAAAGTGAGCTACATAAAGAGATCAATATCTTGGTAGTCAGAGGGATTCGTGACAATACTCTATTCCATACCTCTGTCTGGTGTTACCCCTTGTTTATCTATTGTCTGGTTAATTGTCTTTCTAGTTTTGCCGACCATTCAAGGATCGGAAGGGTAGAGAGCGGTCTGCGTAAAGGGACCACACTTTTGGTAATCAGAGGGATCCGTGACATTACGTCAGGGCCAATGGATCCCGCAGACCTCTCTAACCAGCTGGCACGTATCGCAGCCAGACAAGAGGAACAGGACCATAGGATGGACCAGATTTCTCTCGCTCTGCAAACCCTGTTAAATCGGTCCAATACAGGTACCACAAACCCTCCAGATCCAGTATTACCTAGGGTCAGTTCCGTCCCCCCTGAAGGACATAGGCTTAGTATGAAGGCACCCCTACGCTATGATGGTACACCAAGCCTATGTCGGGGTTTTTTGACTCAACTCGAGATCTTGTTTGAGAACAATCCAGGTTCTTGTATGTCTGATAAAGCCAAAGTAGGATATCTGATTAATCATTTAACAGAAAAAGCTTTATTGTGGGCTACGCCGTTATGGGAAAATAAGAAACCCATCATTTATGACTATGAGGGTTTTACCTTTGAGTTAAAACGTACCTTTGATCCCTCTAGAAGGGCTACCAATGCGGGTAGGTCCTTGTTTCACATCAAACAAGGATAAGAGGGTCGCCGACTATGCCATAGAGTTTAAAACTTTGACTTCTGAGGTACTTTGGCCGAACGACGTTTTAACCTTAGCCTTTACCGAAGGCTTGAACGAGGCTTTTATGTTTGAGCTGGCTCCCTTAAAATTACCAGAAAGTCTGGACCACCTGATAGATTTCTGTATAGCCATGGACGATCAAATCAGGGAAAGGAGACACCCCAGAGATAGACCCAGAAGGGTCTTGCCTCCTTTACCCTCGTTACCCAGACACACCAGTACGTCAGGTGGTTCGGAGAATGTGAAAACAGAGTTGCCAGTCGTTGAACCCATGCAAATAGGGAAGACAGGTATTTCAGAAGCAGAAAGAGCGCACAGAAGAGAAAAGGGGCTCTGCTTCTATTGTGCAGGGGCAGATCACTTCCGCCTTCAATGTCCTCAGAGACCCAGGGTTAGCAGGGCTGAACATAGCAAATTAGGATTCAGAACAGGAAACACCCAGGTTATCGGTTCTCTGTATGCCTCCTTTGTGGATAATGAGAAAAAAATATCCAGGATTCTGTTACCGATCTCCCTAACCTGGGAGGGGGTTCACCTCAAGACTGAGGCGTTCTTAGACTCTGGGGCCTCAGGCAATTTTATGGATAAGAATTTTGCTGCCAAAAACCTCCTACCTCTGGTTCTCAAGGAAAGACCTCTAATGGTGGAGGCCATAGATGGTAAACCCCTGTCATGTCCACATATCACTCACGACACAGTCGATGTATGTATGAAAACAGGAGTTTTGCACCAGGAAACAATAAGATTTCAAATTATTGAATCACCCTCATGTCCTGTCGTTCTTGGGTTTCCATGGCTAACAGAGCACAACCCAGTTGTCGATTGGGTCCAGAGAGACATAAAATGTTGGGGTCAGAGTTGTCAGTCTAGGTGCCTAGGCAGAGTCAATGTGATTGGTAGCCTCAATATTGCCACAGCCCCTCCTTTGTCCACAGAGGTCCCTGAATGTTACCTGGCATTAAAGGAGGTGTTCTCTAAAGCCAGGACTGAGGTCCTACCACCACATCGTCCATATGACTGTGCCATTGATTTACTCCCCGGTACGATGCCTCCTAGGGGTCACGTATATCCTTTATCACAAAGAGAGAACGACATTATGGAGGAATACATAAGGGAGAATCTGGAACGAGGATTCATTAGACGGTCCTCCTCTCCAGCAGGAGCAGGTTTCTTTTTTGTTTCCAAGAAAGAGGGAGATCTGCGACCTTGCATCGATTATAGGGGTTTGAATAGGATCACTATAAGAAATGCATATCCCATACCTCTCATAACAGAATTGTTCGACCGATTAAAAGGGGCCCGTGTCTATACGAAGCTTGATTTACGCGGAGCGTACAACCTGGTCAGGGTTAAAAAGGGAGACGAATGGAAAACGGCTTTTAATACACGTAGCGGGCATTATGAATACCTGGTGATACCTTTTGGGTTGTGTAATGCGCCAGCCGTCTTTCAGGACCTTATAAACGACACTCTAAGGGAATTTCTGCAAGAATTCGTCATAGTATATCTGGATGATATCCTGATATACTCTCCTGATGTGGACACTCATCATGTCCACGTGAAACAAGTCTTGAAAAAACTATTAAGGCTGGATTGTACTGTAAGCTAGAAAAATGTCTATTCGACATAGTAACTGTGCAATTCCTTGGTTATATAATAACCCCTGGGGGTTTTCAAATGGATCCTAAGAAGCTCTCAGCTATTCTTGACTGGCCTCTACCCCAAGGACTTAAAGCCATTCAGAGGTTTCTGGGGTTTACGAACTATTACCGAAGGTTCATTAAAGATTTTTCGGCCTTGGTGGCCCCCCTCACGGCTATGACAAAGAAAGGGGTGGGAAATCAGAAATGGACACCTCAAGCCACTCAAGCCTTTGAGGCACTAAAGCAAGCGTTCACTACTGCCCCTGTTCTCCGACATCCAGATCCGGCTCTGCCTTTCCAAGTAGAAGTTGACGCCTCCGAACTAGGTCTTGGTGCAGTCTTGTCCCAAAGGGAGGCTCCTGACAAACCCTTGCATCCATGCGGCTTCTATTCTCGGAAGTTGTCCCCGGCAGAGAAGAACTATGACATTGGAAATAGAGAATTGTTAGCAGTCATCGCGGCCTTGGCCGAATGGAGATACTTATTAGAGGGGTCTAAGGACCCCATCGTTATCATAACCGACCATAAGAATCTCACGTACATTGGAGATGCCAAACGTTTAAATTCCAGACAAGCGAGATGGTCATTGTTTCTTTCAAGTTTTAATTTCGTGCTTACCTATAGACCTGGGTCCAGAAACATTAAAGCAGACGCATTGTCGAGACAGTATGAGTCTTATGAACATAATATCCAAGATCAGCATCCCATTGTACCCCAGGAAAGGATCATAGCCGCTACCACGATTAGTGTCTCGTCTCCTCTAATGAAAAGGTTGCAGACCGTCCAGGGTGCAGCTCCTGGGGGAAAACCTCCTGCGAGACTCTTTGTACCTGAGAACGAAAGAGAGGAAGTACTTAACATCTATCATGATAATAAAACTTCCGGGCATATGGGTATCACCAAGACTGTGTCTAGTATCAGTAAACTCCTCTGGTGGCCCACGTTGCGCCGAGATGTCAAAGATTACATTGCCGTGTGCGAAGTGTGCACAAGGCAGAAAAGTCCCAAAACAGCACCCATTGGCTTACTCCAGCCTTTGCCGATCCCCGAACGACCCTGGTCACATGTAGCCATGGATTTTATAGTAGAGTTACCTGAGTCAAGAGGGAATACAGTGATACTTACGATCATAGATCGATTTTCCAAGATGGGCCACTATGTTCCTCTTCGGAAACTACCTTCGGCAGCTGAACTGGTGCCCATTTTCATTGCCAACGTGGTCCGCATACACGGTGTCCCTCTGGAGATTGTCTCTGATAGGGGGACCCAATTCATCTCCGGATTCTGGAGAGGGTTTTGTAAGAACGTGGGGATAGACCTCTCTTTCTCTTCGGCTTATCACCCCCAGACCAACGGAGCAGCAGAACGAGCAAACCAAAATATAGAGAAATATCTCAGGTGCTTTATCTCAGAACAACAAGATAACTGGTCAGACCTGCTACCATGGGCAGAATATGCTTTGAACAGCGCAGTGAGTGAATCCACAGGACATTCTCCTTTCTTCGCTGTTTATGGTTTTGATCCTCCCATGCTCCCCGCCACGTTTCCTGATACCACGATTCCTGCTTTAGATGAGCAACTGGCATCATTGAAAGAGACTTTGGGGAGAGTGAGACGGGCACTGGAGGAGAGTAGTGCCATCCAGAAAACTAAGGCCGACAGACACAGGAGGCAGGCACCCGTGTATCAAGTTGGGGACAGGGTTTGGCTGTCTTCACGTAACATCAAGCTCTTAGTGCCTTCCATGAAGTTGGCTCCTAGGTATATCGGCCCCTATAAGATTCTACGGCGACTCAACCCTGTCTCCTATGCTTTGGCGTTACCCCCCATTTTAAGATACACAATGTATTCCATGTAAACCTTTTGAAGCCGTTGTTATGTAACCGGTACACCAAGGTCCATGCTCCACCGCCTCCTGTCTCTGTGGAGGGCGAGGAGGAGTTCGAAGTTAAGGCCATTCTGGGTGCCAGGATGTCTAGGGGGTCTTTGCAGTACTTGGTCGATTGGGTGGGTTACGGTCCGGAGGATCGTTCTTGGGTACCGGCTGCGGAAGTCCATGCTCCTAGGCTAGTGAAGGCCTTCTATTTGGCGCACCCCCGTGCCCCTGGGGGTCGTCCAGTGGCCGCCCCTGGAGGGGGGGTTCTGTCACGGTGGGTCAGGGGATGGGGCGCCTGGCAGCAGCTTCCTCGCTGCTCGCTGGCCAGGCGCCGAATGTAAACGCTTCCGGGTGCGCTCACGTGGGACGCCGAGGGGCGGGGCCTGGCGTTATGACGCGGACCCGCCGGGTTTAAAACCCAGTCTCACCATTATACCGGTGCCCTGACGTGGTATTCACCTCCCGCAGAGCTCTTGTGAATATTTGGCTGTTACCTGTGTATGACCCTTGGCATTGGCAAACGTACCCTCCTGTGTATGACCCTTGGCATTGGCAAACGTACCCTCCTGTGTATGACCCTTGGCATTGGCAAACGAACCCTCCTGTGTATGACTCTTGGCATTGGCAAACGAACCCTTCTGTGTATAACCCCTGGTATTGGCATTTACTCTGCTCTAGGTTCTGCCCTTAACGTTGGTACCGAGGTCAGTCTATGTGGCACCCTAAGCACACATCAGATTACCTCTGCTATTACTAAAGTCCTAGGGAGGACTTGTGATCTGTTCTGTACCCCTGTCTGGTGTTTCCCTTTCTTTATCTGTTACCTGCTTAATTGTCTATATAGCTTTGCCGACCATTCAAGGATCGGAAGAGTAGAAAGTGAGCTACATAAAGAGATCAATATCTTGGTAGTCAGAGGGATTCGTGACAATACTCTATTCCATACCTCTGTCTGGTGTTACCCCTTGTTTATCTATTGTCTGGTTAATTGTCTTTCTAGTTTTGCCGACCATTCAAGGATCGGAAGGGTAGAGAGCGGTCTGCGTAAAGGGACCACACTTTTGGTAATCAGAGGGATCCGTGACACCAGGGCCCAGCCAGACCCCAAGGTCCAGCCAGGGCCCAGCCAGACCCCCAAGGTCCAGCCAGGGCCCAGTCAGACCCTCAAGGTCCAGCCAGACCCCAGGGCCCAGCCAGACCCCCAGGGCCCAGCCAGGGTCCAGCCAGACCCCCAAGGTCCAGCCAGACCCCCAGGGCCCAGCCAGACCCTCGGGGCCCAGGCAGACCCCAAGATCCAGCCAGGGTCCAGCCAGACCCCAAGGTCCAGCCAGAGCCCAGCCAGACCCCAAGGTCCAGCCAGGGCCCAGCCAGACCCCAAGGTCCAGCCAGTCCCCAAGTTCCAGCCAGAGCCCAGCCATACCCCAGGGCCCAGCCAGACCCCAAAGTCCAGCCAGGGCCCAGCCAGACCCCAAGGTCCAGCCAGGGCCCAGCCAGACTCCAAGCTCCAGCCAGGGCCAGCCAGACCCCAAGCTCCAGCTAGGTCCCAGCCAGACCCCAAGGTCCAGCCAGGGCCCAACCAGACCCCAAGGCCCAGCCAGACCCCAAGGTCCAGCCAGGGCCCAGCCAGACTCCAAGCTCCAGCCAGGGCCAGCCAGACCCCAAGGTCCAGCCAGGGCCCAGCCAGACCCCAAGGTCCAGCCAGGGCCCAGCCAGACCCCAAGGTCCAGCCAGGGCCCAGCCAGACCCCAAGGTCCAGCCAGGGCCCAGCCAGACGCCAAGGTCCAGCCAGGGCCCAAGCTCCAGCCAGGTCCCAGCCAGACCCCAAGGTCCAGCCAGGGCCCAGCCAGACCCCAGGGCCCAGCCAGACCCCAAGGTCCAGCCAGGGCCCAGCCAGACCCCAAGGTCCAGCCAGGGCCCAGCCAGACCCCAAGGTCCAGCCAGGGCCCAGCCAGACCCCAAGGTCCAGCCAGACCTCAAGGTCCAGCCAGGGCCCAGCCAGACCCCAGGGCCCAGCCAGACCCCAAGGTACAGCCAGGGCCCAGCCAGACCCCAAGGTCCAGCCAGGGCCCAGCCAGACCCCAGGGTCCAGCCAGGGCCCAGCCAGACCCCAAGGCCCAGCCAGATCCCAGCCAGAACCTAGGGCCCAGCCGTTCATACACACCAGACATTACTGTGAGTTTTATTGCTATGGAGCCCTGTGATACGCTCATACACACCAGACATTACTGTGAGTTTTATTGCTGTGGATTCTGTGATACACTCATACACACTGCACATTACTGTGAGTTTTATTGCTGTGGAACTGTGTTATGTCCTTTTTTTTGTTTTGTAAGGGTGCGAAAAGCTTGTAAAGGATGAGGAAGTTTACAGGGGGGCCCCATCTTGAGGTTCAGTAAGGGCCCCCATCATTTCTGACGGCTGCCCTGTTCCTGATGATGCCACTATTGGTGAAACGCGTAGAGTTTGTTGGAGGAATCAAATTTTTTACTAACTATACGTGCTGCTTCCTTTCTTGTGATGCGCTTGCTCTATCGATCCTGCCTCAGAATATTGTGGTTTAGAGTGCTCTCCACGGTGTTGTATGGCAAATCACTGACAGATGTTCTGGACACCTTCAGAGGTCCAATGTATGGACTGTCCTATGGCCACAGACCCATGAAGGCCCGTAATCCCACTTACGTTTCCTAGATAGATATTGTTTGGGTATTCACCCATCCCAGCATCATAGTGTAGCCAGTTGATACATGTTTCTTGTGTGTTTCAATTCTGACTTGTCTTGAGTGTTTTGATACAGTATATGCCATTTCCAGAATACATGCCTAGTCCTGCCTTGGTGCACCTTTCATATTGGGTAACTAAAAGCTAAGTTTCATTTTTATTTTCAATTCACTGACCTCAGGCCCAGTATCTTCCAGTTGCATGCTCATGTTATCACAATGATAAATCACCTGCTTTTTTTTAAGTTTACCAGATCACAGCAGTGTTACTCCTACTGTTTTCTACCCTGTGATACACAGTGTTATACTATGGGAGCGCCGTTTCCATGTTCCTCTGATCTCTCCTAAGTGACCTACACCAAAAAAGAAGGGTAGCGCCACACTCTCTCTGGCCAGAGGCCATAATCCTACTGCCGGGACCAAGTGTAGCTTTAATAAATGTGAGTTCTTGCCTTTACTTAGGAGGGGAACTGAATTGTGTACTATTCTGCACTATTGGGCTATTTTTTGTTTCTGTTTTCTATGAGAGATGTCGACGGACATGACCGCAAACATTTTCCGTCCTCAGGAGGATCCCCTGACTTATGAGTATCCCCAATGAACTCTACTACCACTTTTTTTTTTCGCATTTGCATTTTCATTAAACTGTGTTTTTTTCCTCACGCCATTGATACCATCACAGTTACCTCATTGACTGTTTCTGGCACAGGCTGCTTTATAGCCATTATGCAGAAATAGAATCCATAAAGTGCATACAACAGTGCAGTAATCAGTAAAATTAGCAAATGAGGGCTGTAAATTTGCCGTGTGCCAATAATAAAGTAGTGACAGAATCAATGTATCTGATAATAATACAAGGTGGTGAGAAAAAACAATGGTCCTCCGAGAGGCAATTTAAGAACATCAAACACATAAAAAGTGGCAGTGTCAAACAATGACTATAAAATAGTCTGTGACAGAGATAGTGACAAAATATCAAATAAAGGCCCTAATTAACGATTCCAGGGAAAACTATATCAGAGAATGGAGACATGATATAGCAAACTCCAAGAAACTCAATCCTTACAGAGGGAATACAAACTGGCCACATACCTGGAGGTACTACAAGACCCCAAGGACAGACAGATCCTGAGCCGGTACAGACTGAGCGCCCACAGCCTGGAAATTGAATCAGGGCGGCATAGACAGACCTACAAGCCCAGGGAGAATAGACTGTGCCAGCGTTGTGACCAGGGGGCCCTGGAAGATGAGGTCCACTTCCTCCTACAGTGCCCCAAGTACTCAGCACTGAGGGAAACTCACTTCCAGAGACTCTCCGCTCTCATCCCGGACTTCACCTCTATAGAAGAGACGAGGAAACTCCACATCATACTGGGAGAAGAGGAGCCGGCGGTGAAAATATCTGCCCAATACGTCGCAGAATGTCACAGACTGAGAGGAACATGAGAGATCCTGGACTTATAAATCCCCAACACGGACTCGCCCCCATCCCCCTTCACATTATCCCTTACCCCTGATAATGTCCATGGACTTGCCCATTCCCCCCCATATATATGTCCCACTACCCCCTCCTCCCCATATGCTTTGGCAATGCTAAAATGTATTTGGTCCTGCCAATAAAGCTTATTTTGATTTGATTTGATTTGATAGTCAATAAGGTGACCGTGATGGTGTCAATGGCGTGGGAAAAAAAAACAAAACAACACAGTTTATTGAAAGTGCATAATGCAAATGGGGGGGAAAAAAAGTGGTAGTAAAGTTGTCTAGGAATACTCATAAATTGGAAGATCCTCCAGAGGGTGGAAAGTGCTTGCAGTTACGTCCCTCAACGTCTCTTAAAGAGAACAGAAATAAAAAATAGACCAATAGTGCAGAATAGTAAACAATTCAGTTTCCCTACTCCTGAGTTCTGAGTAAAGGCAGAAGCTCACATTTAGTAGAGCCACACTTGGTCCTGGCTCTAGGATTATGGGCCTCGTAATGTGGCCCTTCATGTTTTCACTTGATCACTGGCATTTTAGGGGTTAATGGGAAGTCTACATGTCTCGCAGTGTATATATTTCACATTTTCACTTGATAACTGGCATTTTAGGAGTTAATGGATAGGCTACATGCCCCGCGGTCTGTTCATTTCACGTTTTCCCTTGATTAATGTAATTTTAGGGGTTAATGGGTAAGCTACATGCCTCAGTCTAGTCATTTCATGTTTTCCCTTGATTACTGGCATTTTAGGGGTTAATGGGTAGGCTACATGCCACATTGTTTATTATTTTTATTTTATTTCCCTGCTTTTATGGCATTTTAGGGATTATTATGGAAGTTAGAAACTAAAGAGTCTATTCATATTTCGATCCTTTGCTTTTTGTCACATTTCAGGGAATCAATTTCGCTGAAAATATGGTGAACTCCCTATTTAGCGAATGGTCACCGTAATTTCCGAAAATTGGAGTTGCTGAAGAAGTTGTCGCACGTCGGCAAAAACCGCCGAATTGCGGTGAATTAAATATTGAATTTATGTATCAGGTTAGTACAACAAAAAGGTATCATTGCATCACATTACTCTGGGAGTATGGAATCTTAGTCATATATACTTATTTAGGTTTTTTCAGTGTTATAATTTAGTGGTGAAAATTATTAGTGCCGCCCCCCCAGTTTTGACTGTGGTATCTTATGTGCCCCCCCTTATATATTGTTCCTAGAGTCGCCACTGGGTGTAACTGTTCTTGTGAACGATCACTGGATGCCAACAGCTGGTGAGAGGATGGATGAAGAAGGCCGTCGGCGTCTTGGATCATGGTCTGTGGCTGCAGAGTCCCTGCTCTCGAGTTGGTCAACCTGGATACATGTTGTCTCCCTCAGGGCCGTATTAGATAGTGAACGCTAAAAAGCAAGCCCAACAATGAAAATTTAGCTTGAGGTGGCAAATGTTAGCGCTTGCCAAATGCTGAGCGGATTACAAACCTTGCGCAGGTTCAGGCACACAATCAGTTACCACACACATGCCAAATGCTAACAATACGCACCCGAACAGTACAGTTGGCTCATCCTAGTACTACCAAGGTTGCGTGTGCTAGGGATGAGCTGTTCGGTTCGATCGGTCCGGAGTTCGGTTCGAACTTTGGCCCTTCGTAAATTCGTGAACTTCGAACTTTTTGGCGTGTTCGGTTCGAGTTCTAAAAAAAAAAAATTGAAAAAAGGATAAAAAATGCTTAAAAAATACTAAAAAATCTAAAATTAAAGAGACTCTTTACTGCAGAATATTATAAGCAATGGTTTTTTAGATATTGAATTAAAACGGGAATATTTTTAACATTGAAGCCTATGGGATAAAACATTCTTGTTGCTGAAACATCAGGCAGACGAGGACCTCTAAATCAGGCACTGTAGAGGGCAGCACGCTGGAGCCTCCCTCCCAAGGACCCCTTGACTTGAGGAGCATGCGGCCGCAAGATTACAGAGCTGCAACTGTGCGGGCTGGCCAGCCGGGTGCATGTGGCAGAGAGGTGGCGCAGGGACTCCAGGGAGGGAGCCACGGCAGACCCCCCCTTCCGCCTAACCAGGATCCAGGTTGCAGGGTGCATGTGGCAGAGAGGTGGCTCAGGGACTCCAGGGAGGGAGCCACGGCAGACCCCCTTTCCGCCCAACCAGGATCCAGGTTGCAGGGTGCATGTGGCAGAGAGGTGGCGCAGGGACTCCAGGGAGGGAGCAACGGCAGACCCCCCTTCCACCCAACCAGGATCCAGGGAGCCCCCACTGACCACCAGGCTAAGGTAAGGCGACACATTTTTTAAAAAAAATTAAATCCGAGGACATTTTTAAATGTCCCCAGCAACATAAAATAAAATCTTTTTTTTTCTTTCTAATACTCACCTGATTCCTGGATCCACAGACTGTAGAGGTGCTGCCTGGCAGTGTGAGGATTCATATGCTGCATTAATTATACTGTAAGGCTGGGTTCACACCTGCTTTTTTTTTACGTGCACAATACGTGCGTTTTTAATGCAGTCACATTTATTAATGTATCCTTCCTGGTAAAATACTTGAGATTGCTCTCATCTTCAAGTATGTCCTGGATTAAGACGTACTATTTCTGAAAGAGCAGATGCGACATATGATCCCTTAGGCTGGGTTCACACCTGCGCGTTTATACGCGCGTATCGAGCAAACGTAAAAAACATGCGAACGCGCATTGCAGCGCATTCACGGCCATAGACTGCAGAGTGAACATGCTGCAATACGCCCCAAAGAAGCTCCCGTACTTTTTGGGCGTAGGACATTTTACAGCGCGTTCCTGCGCGCTGTAAAACACCCAGGTATGAACGGGTCCCATAGCAAATAATGGGATTTCCCTGTTTATGCATTTTACAGCGTGCAGGAACGCGCTGTAAAACACTTAGGTGTGAACCGGGCCTTAAGGTGCAGCCCGGCAGTGAGAGGATTCATATGCTGCATTAATTATTCTGCTTACAAATTTGGTTACTTAACCCGTTTGTGTTTGGATTGTAATATTGTGACATCCAGGGCCCCGGGTGGCGATCGAGGCCACCCAGCTCAAGTAACCATATGTAACTATATGTCATCTCTTTTAACCCATTCTTCCCACATCAAAAACAACCGTCATTACACGTAAATACGCATTACAGATAGTTGCACATGCATTTAGATCCATATATATTTGGACACCGGCACAAATTACTTTTTGCCACCAGTATAAAAATAAAACAAAACAATCCAAATGAATTTGAAGTGCAGACTTTCACTTGCCGGGCAGAGGGAATCCCTATCTGTGACATTATCGCAGGTGTGCGCAATAACTCCCATGGCTGGGGACTGTCCAAAGTGGGGCTGACATCCAGGATGGCGCCAAGCAAGGACAAGTTCAGCAGGTGAGGAGAGCATCTTCAATGCTGGGTTGGAAATCCCCACGATGCTCCTGCATGCAGGGACTGTCTGCAGCCCTGTGGGGCCGACTTCAGCGTGAGGCTGGGTGCACCATACCCTTCGCACTCGCAAAAAGCCAGCCATGATAGAGATGATCCTACGATCATCCACCACTGTTGTCTTCCATGGACGTCTAGGCCTTTTTATGTTGCTGAGCTTACCAGTGTGTTCTTTTTTCCTCAGAATGTACCAGACTGTTATTTGTCCACTCCTAATGTTTCTGCTATCTCTCTTATCGATTTGTTTTGTTTTTGAAGCCTTACAATGGTCTGTTTCACTTGCATGGACAGTTGCAGAATGCATGATGTAGGTTCATAGTGTAGCGCTCACTCCCGGAGGAGCCGCTGAAATTGAACCTCGGGTCAGTCTCCCCGCACTAGGGAATAAATATACTCCAGCACCGTTGTGGATTTTATAAATTATATAGTTTACTAGAATAAATGGCATATAATGAATAACACGGTGTTCGTATATATATTTACAGTACTTCATAATGCGGAAAACGCGCAGCGGAAAAGAAATACGATGCTTCGTAATTCGAGAAAACGCGCAGCGGAAAAGAAATACGATGCTTCGTAATTCGAGAAACGCGCAGTGGAAAAGGAAAAAAGGAAAATAAATCTTTAACCCCCTTTTGTGCCTGGGGAGTGAGTCCCGCACAGGTTATGTCCCAGAATGTAAGTGTGTGTGTGTTATGGTACCCGGGTACAATATTCAACTGGCCAGTGAATTGCTTATGAGGTATCTTCGACTAGTCAAGTTGGGGCCCTGTGGGTTTTGGAAACAAACAGCAGCGTGCTTTCTTTATTCACAAACGGCCTGGAAGGCCTCTCACCCATCCGCCAGATACTTGGTGCTCCGCTCGACCCAGGACGTCTCTCCGATCTTGGCTGGGATTCTCTGGGCTACCGGATCCGCTGTCTTGCCTTTCTGTAGCTGCTGCAAGATGTCCAGCTCACTGTCTGCTCTCCCTGTCCGATCGATCTGCGGTGCTCCTAACTCGGGGTCTTCCAGCTTCCGCAGTATCAGCGTGGGTAGTCTTGCGAATCTCTGGGTCTTCCTCTGGTAAGGCTGAATAACCCGGTCTGTAACTCTGTCAGGCCCCAGCTGCGCTCCGGCCTAGTCACTGTCTCGTTCTGCTGCTCTGCGTCTTGCTTCTCTCACTCCCTGGCGCGCTCTGCCAGCTCTCTCCACGAGGCTCAGGATGTAACTCTCTGTGTCCCACCCACTTCCTGTGTCCGCTCCCAAAGCATGCCGGGAAATGTAGTCCCAATGTTCAATGTCTCTCATCGCGCTGTCTCCCTCCGGCGGCCAAAAATAGGTACTGCCACGACAGGGAATTAAACCCAGCGCTACACTCTCCCCCTCCTAGTACTCTTGGGTCTCTCCAAGGAGGTACAACAGTTGCATTACATTTCAACACAGTTTAGGTAACATATACAGGCTCAGCAGCAAGCATGCAGTGGGTTATATACACTTCCTCAAGTTGACTCATGCTTTGGGCTACCTCAGCTAACATAGCAGACACTTCGGGCAACCTTCGCACTGTGGTGACGGCCTCTTCAGTGCTATGTCCTGGTGAGTCGTAGGGGAGTCGCTGGGGCGGTCGAACAGAGCGTTTTGGTTCTGGCTCAGTCAGTTCCTCTTCAGGTGGAAGTACTATAGGCGCTGGTTCCGTTCTTCTTTCTACCACTGAAGCAGACATCTCTTCGGAGTATGATCCTTCCAGTGAAGGCATAGAACTGTAGTCATAAGATTCGACTTCAGGAACTACAGGGATTGCAATAGTCTCAGGAACTTCTAACTGAAATTCAGGAGCTTCAGGCCTCAAATTACTTTCCCACCGTTCAGGAACCGCGATAACCTCTTCAGGCTCCGGTGAGCGCATCCAGTCCAGACAAAAACTTTCTTCCTCACTGTCCCTTTCGCTCTCTTCGACAGCCCGGGTCTGCTGAGACCGAGTAACGGGAGGCAAACGTGGAGCAGGCGGATTTGGCAGAGAAAGTTCGTCCCCAACTGGCATCCTCACAGCCTCTCTCAAAGGTAACAAATGATTCCAGTGCCAGTTCTTAAGAGGCCCAGCCTTTCCATCCGGCCGGATTTGATACACCGGCAGACCCGGCAGTTGCTTGCAGACAATGTAGACTTGAGAACTCCATCTATCCGCCAACTTTTTCCTCGCAGCAGCACCCAAGTTCTTCAACAAAACCCTATCACCGGGTTGTAGATCCTGTATCCGAACTTTCAAGTCATAGTTCCTTTTGTTCCTTTGCTCCCTGTTTCCTGAGGTCAAACGGGCCTGTTCAAATGCAGAGGCCAGATTCTTTCGAAGTCTATCCACGTAATTTCTATGGGAAGCTACCGACGTCTGGTCTAGAGATAACCCAAACGCCAAATCAACCGGCAGTCGAGCTTCTCTTCTGAACATAGAACGGTACGGTGAGTATCCAGTGGCGTCACTCTCCGTACTGTTATATGCATGCACCAGAGTAGCTATGTGACGACTCCAACTCTGCTTCCCTGTGTTTGACAATGTCCCCAGCATATTTAGCAGCGTGCGATTAAACCTTTCAGGCTGAGCATCACCTTGAGGGTGATATGGTGTAGTTCGGGTCTTTTGGATTCCCAACAGTTCCAACAATTGCCCAACAAGTCGGCTTTCAAAGACTCTACCCTGATCAGAGTGTATTCTCCTTGGTAAGCCGTAGTGAACGAAGATCTTCTCCATCAGAACCTTTGCTACTGTCGGAGCGCGTTGGTCTTTCGTGGAAAAGGCTTGGGCGTAACGTGTGAAGTGGTCAGTCACTATTAGAATATTCCCTTGCCCACTAGCATCCGGCTCTAAGCACAGGAAGTCAATGCACACCAAATCCATGGGTCCCTGACTCTGCAGATGGCTCATTGGAGCAGTTCGTGTCGGTAGGGTCTTCCTCTGAATGCACCTCAGACATGAATAGCAGTAACTTTCCACTTCAGCTCTCATGCAAGGCCAATAGAACCTGTCTCGCACCAGCTTAAAAGTCCTTTCAGCGCCCAAATGTCCATGCTCATCATGTAGCGATCGCAGCACACTCTCCCTATGTTCAGTGGGAAGGAATAACTGTTGGGTCTCTTCAGCATTGGTTGAGGGGCCCCTTCGGTAGACCACCCCATCCAACATCTTCAACCGTTCCCACTCTTTGTAGACCAATCTGGCTCCATCTGGGGAATTGGTCAGCAGAATATCACGCTGGTTCGCAGTTAGGGCCTTTATGGTCAACGCAATTAAAGGGTCTCTGGCCTGATCAGCTTTCAGGTCCTGGTTTGAAAAGGTAGGTAGACTTTCATCCCTCAATTGCGTAGGGTTGCAGTATAACTCCGGAACAGCCGCAGCCATGACTCCTATGGCCTCCGCTTCAATCCCACCCTTGACCCGGCGCTCTGCTCCTTGACACAAAGCTTGGACCCCGTCTGGAGTCAACTGAGTCCATTCTATAGCGTAGGGTCTTCTCGACAAAGCATCAGCATCTCGATTATTCACCCCAGGGCGATACTTCAGGCTGAACCGAAACCCTGACAGAGCGGCCAACCACCGATGTCCCGTTGCGTCCAGTTTCGCAGTAGTAAGGATGTAGGTAAGAGGATTGTTAGCCGTCTTTATCACAAACTCAGCTCCATACAGATAGTCCTTTAACTTGTCTACCACTGCCCACTTTAAGGCTAGGAACTCCAACTTGTGGGTAGGGTAGTTCATCTCTGAAGGCGTAAGGCTCCGGCTCACGTACGCTACAGGCCTCAGCAATCCACCATACTCTTGATACAGGACTCCTCCTAGGCCTTCTCTGCTGGCATCCACATGTAACTCATACGGCTTGTGAGGGTCCGCATAGGCCAAGACAGGAGCTCGAATTAGACTCTCTTTCAGCTTCAAGAAAGCACCTTCACATTGACTAGTCCACTCTCCCTGTATGGACTCTCGAGCTTTCCTTGGTCCTGGAGCTGAAGGGTTTCGGTCAGAGACCTTGCAGCCTTCTTCTGTGCTTTCCTTCTGTAGGAGTTTGTTCAGTGGTTGAGCTATTTTTGCGAATCCTCCTACAAATCTTCGATAATAGGAACAGAACCCCAAGAAAGATCTAAGTTCAGTGACGTTTCGGGGTCTAGGCCAAGAAGCTACGGCCTCCAACTTCCGAGGATCTGTTGAAACACCTTCTGCTGAGACCACATGTCCCAAATACGTAACAGACGGTAGGCAGAATTGACATTTCTCCAGAGACAGTTTCAATCCCTTTTCATGGAGCCTCTTCAAGACCTTCTCCAAACGTTGCTCATGCTCTTCCAGAGTCTTCCCGAACACAATTATGTCATCCAGGTACACTAATACTTCGATCAGATTCATGTCCCCGACTGTCTTCCCCATTAACCGTTGGAACGTGGCTGGAGCCCCCGTAAGGCCTTGAGGCATTCTGTTGAATTCAAAGAACCCCAGTGGACAGATGAACGCCGTCTTCTCTTTGTCTTCAGGATGCATTGGTATCTGGTGATACCCACTTCGCAGGTCTAGTACACTAAACCATTTTGCTCCAGACAAACACTGTAAGGCATCTTCTATCCGAGGAGTAGCATATTGGTCTGGGATGGTTCTCCGATTCAGCGTGCGATAGTCTATGCATAGGCGGACAGAACCATTCTTCTTCCGGACCATCACTATTGGAGATGCGTATGGACTCCTGGACTCTTGGATCACCTTGGTTCTTTGCAGTTCATTCAGCTGTTCTCGCAGATCATCCAAGTCTCCCAGCGGAACTCGTCTTGACCTTTCACGAAACGACTTGTCTTCTTGTAATCGAATGCGGTGCTCAGTACTTTTAGCTAGGCCTACGTCGAACTCATCTTTCGAGAACAATTCTCTCCACTTTAGAACTTGAGACTGAAGACGTTTCTTCCATTCAGGTGAAATGGGAGCGTCCTTGGGGTAGAATCTTTCATCTGGAATCTCTTTATCCACTCCCCCTCCTAAATCGGTAGGAGAGAGAGGCATAGCAGACGCTACTTGCCCGATAGGCATTCGTGCTTTAAGGACCACTGGAGAATCAGACACATTTCACACGCTGACTGAGACTCTTCCTCGCATTCTTTTCAAAGCTTTAGTGGAGATTATTTCAGGGATTACTTCGACTCCGGCTTCACTCCCATGATTAAAATCGGTTTCCAGTACCACATAGGGACCCGGTTGCGATCCGTTCAACTTGACTGAAGCCCGGAAGCTCGCTACTTCTCCTGCTTGCAGAACCTTCTCTGTTCCTTCTAATCTCCACAGGCGCCCCACTTCGGCAGGTGCCTTCTGTTCTTCGACCATCCTCTGATAGACTGGACGTAACATTGGGTGTACTCCTTGAGTAGAACCCTCTTCCAATACGATAGGTGTCAGGAGACGTCGCACCAAATCAGTATTCGTCCCCACTATCATGGAACTCCTGTTTGCCCCTGAAGGCCGAGGACACACAATGGCCAATGCATCACAACCTCCGGACTGTCCGATGACTTTGGATCCGATCTCCAACTTCACCTGTAGATACCCGTCATAAGGGAGTTTCTCAGTTCCAATACCCCAGATTTCCAGGTCCTTCAATTTCTGTAGAGGAAGGTGCTTCAAGTGTTTCTCGTAGAAGCCTCGGTAGATCAATGTCACTTGAGCCCCTGAATCCAACAGGGCTTACGTGTAGACTCTCTCCACTTGGATTGGCACAATAGGAGAAGGACCTATCAGCTGGTCAGGAAACTTGGTGGTGGCACCAGGACACTTAGACCCAGTTTGTTGTACCCTGGCCTTCTTCTTGGCCCGTGTAGGTTTTGGGTGTGCATTGCTTCCCCATGACGTAGGTCCGGATGCTAAGGGAGTGACTCTTTCAGTCCTGGCAGGCTCAGCAGTTAGCCGGACTTTGGGCCCTCTCGCCCTCTTAGCCCTGGCTTGATTTTTGGAGCGGGTTTCAACCTTCGGGCACCTAGGTTGCTCCTTCACTTGTGCCCTCTGGCGTTTCCCGCCGGTGAGGTAGATAACAGTCCTTCTAAGGCTTTCAAAAGCTCCTCAACTCTATTCCCTTCAGGCTTTCGGCCTTTGCATTGTGCGCGGAAGTGGCCCATTTCTCCACAACCGAAACATCTCTTCTTAGAAAGCGGAGACGCAGTCGCCTGCTGTGATTCGGTTGAAGGACCCTGGCTAGACGCCACAGCAACTCCAGTTGTCTGCATGCCTGTAAGGAACTTCTGCATCCCTGTCTGCATCTCTGTCACCTTCAACAATACTCGGCACAGTTCCGCGTGCGCCTGTTGCAATTCAGCTTGAGCTTCTTGTACCTCCTTAACAGTTTTTTGCAACTCGCCTTGTGCAGAGAGGTTTAATTCTTTGACAGCCTTCTCTGTGGATTTAAAAGCGATCAGATGCTCTTGTTCGTCCACGTCGGATCCGTAGGTATCCAACGAGTCGCTTTCAGGCTGCAAACAGTCGTGATGCCTCACAGGTTGCGCGTAAGCTCTTTCTCCTCGCCTGAAGGATTTTTCTTCCAGTAAAGCCTCCCCCTCTCTGACAGCTCGGATCAGTTCCAGGTACTTCAGTTCTTGATTACCTTCTCGTCTTCTCAGCTGCAGCAGCACTGGATCTAGAGGTTGAGAGCCCCTCAGGATCTGTTTTATTTGGATTTTATCCACTTCAGCCGGTTCGACCCCTTTCTTGAGGAGAATCTGGTGCAGAATCTTATCTAGGCGCCTCATATATTCGGTCATTCTCTCACCTTTCCGCTGGTAGGTGTGTTCATACTGATATACGAGCTCTGTCGCCTTTTCCGTTCGCCCAAAAACTTCCTCCAGAACGTTTAAATAATCTAAAGCAGTGCAGTCTTTCTTACTCAATTTTAGGTTCCTTACAGCTTCTGACGCAGGTCCCTTTAAGCTCTCGGTGATCCTTTGCTTTTTCTGGGCTTCAGGGACGTCCCACTCATCCAGAGCCTGCATCGCCTGTTCCACCCATTCTTCGAAGGTTTCTTCTCCCGCCGGAGTTGGTACGTTTCCTGTAAAATTTCTCAACCGTCGATAACTGAAGTTAGTGTGCGGAGGGCTTGTTCTCTGACACTTAGCCAGCAAATATCCAATAGCCACTATAAATTCAGGCCCGATCATGGCCAACGGACTGGGCGCGGGAACACTTGCGGATTCGCCACGTGGCACACTTGGCTGAATCAGTTAGACTTCCACCTCATCGGTCAGCTTCACGCTCGCGCCCTGAAAACACTCTGGAACACCCTTTCTCCACTCAAAAAGAACATACGTGTGAGAGGTATCTGGGTTCTCTTTAATGTCCAGGATTAACCCCCGATGATCTGGTGTCAGCGTGGCCACGGCCTGGCGAATCTGATCTTCGGTCCAAGTGTCTGCGGGAATATCCATGACTATACACAATTCTAACTGACTACTGTGCTCCTCACACCATTCGACAGCAGTGTCTGGATCCATATTTAACCCTTTAGATGCGTTTTTTCCAGAGACTGGATCCCGGAAACGAGCCCCCACGTGTAGCGCTCACTCCCAGAGGAGCCGCTGAAATTGAACCTCGGGTCAGTCTCCCCGCACTAGGGAATAAATATACTCCAGCACCGTTGTGGATTTTATAAATTATATAGTTTACTAGAATAAATGGCATATAATGAATAACACGGTGTTCGTATATATATTTACAGTACTTCGTAATGCGGAAAACGCGCAGCGGAAAAGAAATACGATGCTTCGTAATTCGAGAAACGCGCAGCGGAAAAGAAATACGATGCTTCGTAATTCGAGAAACGCGCAGCGGAAAAGAAAAAAGGAAAATAAATCTTTAACCCCCTTTTGTGTCTGGGGAGTGAGTCCCGCACAGGTTATGTCCCAGAATGTAAGTGTGTGTGTGTTATGGTACCCGGGTACAATATTCAACTGGCCAGTGAATTGCTTATGAGGTATCTTCGACTAGTCAAGTTGGGGCCCTGTGGGTTTTGGAAACAAACAGCAGCGTGCTTTCTTTATTCACAAACGGCCTGGAAGGCCTCTCACCCATCCGCCAGATACTTGGTGCTCCGCTCGACCCAGGACGTCTCTCCGCTCGATCTTGGCTGGGATTCTCTGGGCTACCGGATCCGCTGTCTTGCCTTTCTGTAGCTGCTGCAAGATGTCCAGCTCACTGCCTGCTCTCCCTGTCCGATCGATCTGCGGTGCTCCTAACTCGGGGTCTTCCAGCTTCCGCAGTATCAGCGTGGGTAGTCTTGCGAATCTCTGGGTCTTCCTCTGGTAAGGCTGAATAACCCGGTCTGTAACTCTGTCAGGCCCCAGCTGCGCTCCGGCCTAGTCACTGTCTCGTTCTGCTGCTCTGCGTCTTGCTTCTCTCACTCCCTGGCGCGCTCTGCCAGCTTTCTCCACGAGGCTCAGGATGTAAGTCTCTGTGTCCCACCCACTTCCTGTGTCCGCTCCCAAAGCATGCCGGGAAATGTAGTCCCAATGTTCAATGTCTCTCATCGCGCTGTCTCCCTCCGGTGGCCAAAAATAGGTACTGCCACGACAGGGAATTAAACCCAGCGCTACAATAGCAATAGATTCCAAATGCAATTACCACACTTAGAATTAAATCCAGACCTTTTACCTGCTTAGTTGATGAAGAAATAAAGAAGGAGTAACAGACACCTGGCCATGAAACAGCTTTTGATTCAATTGTCCAATTACTTTTGGTTGATTGAAAAAGGGGGGATGGCTACTTTTAAGAGCTGTAATTCCTAAATCCTTCCTAAATATGAATGTACATACCCTCAAAATAAACCTGACAGTGTGCACTTCCAGCACATATCCATTATATAACTAATAGGGGTGGATCTAGGAACAGGTTTCTGGGGGGGGGCACTCTACCAGTAAGAACTAGTGTTTGGTACACAGTGACAGGCAGAGTCATGCCAAATCATAGGCTGTGCTCATCACAACTAATAAGACCTATACTATGTTGGCATGCTATTAGGCGTGAATCTTCTGGCCGCTATTCTTTGCAGCTTTAAGTAGTGGCTAGGATACCTAGCGGTGGCCTATAATTAATACCTCTAATTGAAAGAACATATTACTCACTTTTACCCCAGCCTTGATATGGTTTATTCAAGTTTATGTTGATTTTCTTTAGTACAGTACATGTTAATGTTTGTGGTTGTGGCATTCTTTATGATAGCAATAAAATAGTCCTTCTGTACTTGTCTATCATTCTGCAATTAATATTGTTCCATTATTCCCTACTGTGATATGTGGGGGGGGGGGTTAGGGCCTACTCGGCCCTTCTCGCCTCTGGTGGTGATTGTTTTTTTCTCTTTATGGAGGGTAAGGCCCATGGCTGGTTTGGGAATATACACTACATTGCCAAAAGTATTCGCTCACCTCCCTTGACTCTCATATGAACTTAAATCAGGGCTCAAAATTTCAAGTCCCAAGCTACTAGCCAGACCTTAAAAGTTACTTGCCACCAGTTGCCCCACCTACCCTGCTCTGAACTCCGCCCCTAAACACACCCTCTTAAATTATCTTATGAAATTACACTGTTAAATGTTTTATTCAGAATAAAGTTACAAAAATAAATAACTTTAACCAGACCGAGACTCCAGATATATGTATATCGAGACATCAGACGCCAGGTACATATATACCCAGACATCAGATCCAAGTAATATCATGTGACACATACGAGGTATGTGCACAATTGTATAAAGTAAGTAATTGTCATGTATAGTGGTGACATTGAAAGGTATGTGTTTATGTTTTCTATGTGGTATATGGTGCCTATAACAAGTCACTATGAGAATGCAGCTCTCTGCTGCAGCAGCAGGGGACTGTTATTATGACGCACAGGGTCTTATGTTCCAGAAGGATTGGGGGAAGATTATAGGTGTGGCACTGGTGATGTGTTCCTGCTTACCCTCATAACCACGAGGATACTATGGAACAAGCAGCCAATCTGTCTGTCTCCTCATTCTTTCCTGTTTTTACAGGTAAGCCTAAAGCAGGAAGTAACTCCCAAACATTTAAAATAAAGAATCCATGTTATATACAGCTGTATTAACTGTGCAGAGAGTCAGATGGGAGACAATAAGAGATATCCTTAATGTAAACACTAGGAGGGTGGAGGCTCCAGGTACTCTGCAATAATAATGGTAAAAAGCAGTATTTCCTGATGCAGAGTCAGTTATGTACATTTAAATGTACTCAATATGCAGAAATCTTAGATGCATTATTATTTGTTATTAAAAAGGAATTGTTCTATGTCTTGGCAGATATGACATCCCCTTGTGTGCAGAAGGAAAAGGAATAGCTGTAGCACGCTGCACACTGTATATAATAGGATGTATAGTCTGTGAGACGGATTCACAACTTTCCACAGGGAAAGTTAGATGTTTTGCGAAAATGAAGATGACATGCTAATAGGTCATTTAGAATGAAAATGTTATTGTTTTAAAAGCATTTGGAAAATATGCATTTAATAAAGAGATAACCACGAGGATACTATGGAACAAGCAGCCAATCTGTCTGTCTCCTCATTCTTTCCTGTTTTTACAGGTATTTACATCTGTCTGCTGGCCCTCTGAACGGGGTCTGCAACAGATTCTTGGGGGCTCGTCCGGGATGAAGTCCGATACGTGGGTCGTCTTGTGTCTGCCGAAGGTGTGCGGATCGATCCCAAAGATCTTCAAGCAGTGATGTCACTGTGGTAGGTAGGTTCTCTTGTCTTCTCCCTGTTACCTTGTCTGCTTTGTTTCTGGTTCCCGTGTTTCAGTGGGTGTGATGGTGTCTCCACAGGCAAGTCATTCACTAACAGTAATAGGTTTCGGTGCAGGGTTCTAGTTCCACTTTTGTTCCCATTCTCAGGACTCACCACATAAACCGGATTGTCTGCTACTTGCTCTTTCACCACATAGATGATCTTCTCCCAGTATGATCTTAGTTTCCCTGGGCCTCCTCGCTCTCTCAAATTTCTAACAAGAACTCTGTCTCCAGGCTTCAGAATAACACCTTTGACCTTCAAGTCATATTGAGCTTTGCCCCGCGCACTTGATTGCCTACTGTTTTCATTTGCTATTTGATATGCTTCAGCCATCTTTCCAGCCCAATGATCAGCAAATCCCTTATGAGTTAATCCCTCATCCTCTTCAACGAGCCCAAATATCAAGTCAACAGGAAGGCGAGGGTGGCGCCCAAACAGTAAATAGAATGGGGAATACCCAGTTGACTCGTGACGTGTACAATTATATGCATGGACGATCTGGGGAAGGTGATCTTTCCAACGTATCTTTTCCTTATCAGCCAAGGTCCGGAGCATTTGGAGGAGAGTCTGGTTGAATCTCTCAGCTGGGTTACTTTGAGGTTGATACGGAGAGGTCCTCGAATGGCGTACTCCAGCAAGTTCCCGAAGGTTCCTGAAAAGCTCATTTTCAAATTCCCTGCCCTGGTCATGGTGTAGCTTTCCAGGGTAACCAAACCGAGGGATATAATCATTGAAAAGACGCTCAGCTGCTGTACGGCCAGACTTGTTTTTAGTAGGATAAGCTTGCGCAAACCTAGTAAAGTGATCTACGACCACTAGAATATACTCATACCCACCCCGGCTTGGCTCTAAGTGCAGGTAGTCGATGCAAACAAGTTCTAGAGGTGAGCTGGATGTTATACTCCCCATGGGTGCTCGGACATGGGTCGTTGGTTTCTTTTGCTTAATACAGGGACACTTCTTTGTGATATACTCCTCTACTTCCTTCTTCATATATGGCCAGTAGAATCTTTGTCTCATCAGATGAAGAACCCGTTCTGTGCCCAGATGTCCCATGTTGTCATGTAAGTGCTCCAAAGAAAGTTGCTTATACTGGGTTGGGAGAACAAGTTGTTTGTTTTGAGCTGTTTGCCTATAGAGACATCCATCCTCTATAATTAGTTTGTTCCATTCATACAAAAGTTTCTTGGCCGCTCCAGTCACGGTTTTCCTTAGACTTTCATCTGGCACCTTGATTTCCTCTTTCATCTTCAATATCTTGGCTATCACTGGATCCTCCCGTTGAGCTTTGGAGAGTTCATCTTTATTTATTCTTGGCAACAATGAACCTTGGGATGTTGGGTCAGTTTCCATAGACGACATACTGAGTGCTGCAACCCAAGCCACATCTTTCTTTTTGGCTGCGCGAGCTCCATCCCAGACTGCTCGCACCACTTCATATGACAATTGCTCAGTGCACTCAGTGGTATACTTTTCGATGTCAAGGGGATACGCGACAGTGTGTCAGCATCAATATTTATTTTACCAGGCCTATATTTCACATCAAAGTGGTAGTCGGACAATTCTCCCACCCAGCGATGGCCAACCCCATTCAGCTTCGCAGTGCTCATTATGTAGGTCAGGGGATTGTTGTCTGTGTAAATGGTAAAATGTGGAGCATAGAACAGGTAGTCTCTGAATTTTTCACACACTGCCCATTTAAGTGCAAGAAACTCAAGTTTACCACTATGTAGGCAGTAATTTCTTTCGGCCTGGGACAGTGTCCGGGAGCCATACGCAATGACTCTTAATTTTCCATCCTGACTCTGGTAGAGTATAGCCCCAAGGCCCCTTTCAGATGCATCGGTGTGCAGCGAGAATGGTAAATTGAAGTCTGGATAGGCAAGAATTGGTGGCTTTATCAACATGTCAATCAAGGTTTCAAGAGATTTCTGATGCTCACTTGTCCACTCCACAGGAGTTCTGGAAGGCATTTGGGGGCCTTTGGTCTTTCTCCTACTGGACTCAACTGGTGCCACCCCAGGCTTTGCTTGTAGGAGCTCATACATAGGCTTAGCTACACCTGAAAAATCTTGGATAAACGAGCGATAGTAGCTTAGGAAGCCGAGAAGCCTTCTTACCTCACCGACGGTATGTGGAGTATGACTTTTGAGTGACATAACTGCTTGAAGATCTTTCGGATCGATCCGCACACCTTCGGCAGACACAAGACGACCCACGTATCGGACTTCACCTCGGAAGAGCTCACATTTTTCAGGCCGAAGCTTGACTCCATGATGTTGGAGAGCTTGAAGAACTTTGCGAAGTCCTTCCACGTGTTCCTCAAAAGACTTGGCATAACATAACACGTCATCAAGGTACGGTATACAACATTCATCTCTGAGAGAATCTAGCATTTCTTCCATACTGCGCTGGAACGCTGCAGGTGCATTGGACAGGCCGAAGGGAATTCTTATCCACTCATAAAGTCCCCAGGGAGTTATGAAAGCTGTCATGTGCCTAGAACCTTCGGCTATGAAGCCCTGATGGTAGGCTTTTCCTTGGTCGAGAATACTGAACCATGCATAACCCCCCAATGTGTCAAGCAAGTCTTGAATTCTTGGCAGAGGGTGCCTATCTGTTACAGTCTTTTTATTGAGGAGGCGATAATCTATACACAGGCGAAGTGAGCCATCCTTCTTTCGGACGCAGACCACTGGTGCAGAATAGGGGGACTTGGACTTCACAATCCACCCTTTTGCCAGGAGATCTTGTATATAATCTTTCACTTCTTGGAATAAAGGTTTAGGTACCGATGAATATGACCGCTGCACTGGTATGTCGTCTTTGAGATTTATTGACATTTGTAGGCTCGGAATGCAACCCATGTCACTCTTATCTTGAGAAAATGCCACAGACTCTTCATACAGCATTTTTCTTACCACCTGCCGCTGTTCCTCACTCAAGTGGCTTAGATCTACAGGTGGGTGCCACCGTTTCAAGGTTTCTTCAGTACCTGAGGTAGTCACACCCTCGACCGATACCTTAGACTTCAGTTCTTCTGATCGCTCTGCCTCCAGTACTTTTTCAATTGGCTGAATATAACCGAGGATTGTGTTACCAGGCAGTGTTATTTCACATGTGGAGTTGTTACCAATTGGAACAGAGACATAAGAGACAGCATACTTACCGGCAAGGTTCAAAACTGAACCATGAGAACTCTCTTGTCGAAATGACGTCACCATCACCTGAGAGAACCATGCGAGAAAGAGATCAAGTCCAAGTCCCACAGGAACAGAGACACAGTTTGATCCTGAATTCAACATTTCCACCTGAAGTCAGTGGAGATAGTGATAGTGAATGTGCCCTGCCTGATGAAGCAGAAAGTCTGACATCAGAAAGCTGTATCGAACCAAGACGGTCAGTGAGAGGGAGTAAGCCAAGACAAGTGTTTACGTAGGAAACACTGGGTCAACCATCGCTACAACCACAGACTATGCACTACAGTGTAGCAGCATATACCTTTCCTCACTTACCTGTATTGGCTACACCATATTATATGCCACCACTCTCATACTACCCGTTTCACGACTCATACAATATGGTACCATGCATTCCCACAGGGGCAGCATATTAAGTTAAGAAAGTGGTGTTCTGGACATAGTAATCTTGCGCCTGAGTGTATATATATTTTTTGTAGCTGGTGCCCATTTTATTTTGTCGGGGAGGATGTGACACATACGAGGTATGTGCACAATTGTATAAAGTAAGTAATTGTTATGTATAGTGGTGACATTGAAAGGTATGTGTTTATGTTTTCTATGTGGTATATGGTGCCTATAACAAGTCACTATGAGAATGCAGCTCTCTGCTGCAGCAGCAGGGGACTGTTATTATGACGCACAGGGTCTTATGTTCCAGAAGGATTGGGGGAAGATTATAGGTGTGGCACTGGTGATGTGTTCCTGCTTACCCTCATAACCACGAGGATACTATGGAACAAGCAGCCAATCTGTCTGTCTCCTCATTCTTTCCTGTTTTTACAGGTAAGCCTAAAGCAGGAAGTAACTCCCAAACATTTAAAATAAAGAATCCATGTTATATACAGCTGTATTAACTGTGCAGAGAGTCAGATGGGAGACAATAAGAGATATCCTTAATGTAAACACTAGGAGGGTGGAGGCTCCAGGTACTCTGCAATAATAATGGTAAAAAGCAGTATTTCCTGATGCAGAGTCAGTTATGTACATTTAAATGTACTCAATATACAGAAATCTTAGATGCATTATTATTTGTTATTAGAAAGGAATTGTTCTATGTCTTGGCAGATATGACATCCCCTTGTGTGCAGAAGGAAAAGGAATAGCTGTAGCACGCTGCACACTGTATATAATAGGATGTATAGTCTGTGAGACGGATTCACAACTTTCCACAGGGAAAGTTAGATGTTTTGCGAAAATGAAGATGACATGCTAATAGGTCATTTAGAATGAAAATGTTATTGTTTTAAAAGCATTTGGAAAATATGCATTTAATAAAGCGATAACCACGAGGATACTATGGAACAAGCAGCCAATCTGTCTGTCTCCTCATTCTTTCCTGTTTTTACAGGTATTTACATCTGTCTGCTGGCCCTCTGAACGGGGTCTGCAACAATCATCCATTAAGTACAGACTCCTCGCCAACAGTTTTTAGGACCAAATTAATTTGGGGTTTATGCATCCGATATATCAAGTGGAACCGAATACTCTCTTTTAACCCTTTAACGCCGCAGGACGTTCCATGACGTCCTGGCGGCTGGCGGGCTTTGAAGACAAGGGGCGTACAGGTACGCCCCGCTGTCTTCAATGGGGCCGCCTCGGCCCCTCCCCGCAGCCTGCGCGCGCTGACTCGGTGCGCGTCATTGGCTGCACAGGGACGGCCTGAAATCAAGCCGTCCCCTGCAGCCAATGACGTGCACTGCACGCCGGCTGCGGGGAGGGCCCAAAATTAGTGCTGCGCGACAGCACCTGTCGGCGAGGCGTACCTGTACGCCTCGCCAGCAAATTTAAACACCTTAAGGGCGCCACCCCTACGTCCTTAAGGGGTTAATTGTTTGTATGCCAGATTATCATAAGAAGTTAGAAGACCCCATAGTCAGTTTTCCCCCTTGGATGCTAATACAGATGAATCCATTAAAATTCGTCTGCGATACTTCCATCCCCATTTCTTTTTTTTGCCCCTTCCGTATCACTCATCTTTCTTTATAAATCGATATATTTAACCCCTTAAGGACCCCTGACGTACCCTATACGTCCTGTCCACAGGTCTCCCTTAGACCCGCGGACGTACAGGGTACGTCAGCGGCGCTAACCCCCTCCCGCCGATACTCACCTCCCTCGCTGGATCCCTCGGCGATCTGGCAGGGAGGAAGCCTGCCCATGTGATTTACATGGGCAGGCGAGGCTGATGACGTCGCCACGCTGCGTGGTGACGTCATCAGCAGGCGTCCCCATGCAAAGCAATGGAGGGGAGGGGGGGCTCCTTCGGAGCCCTCTATCTCCCCAACCATTGCAGCTAGGGAGATGCTTTTTACACCGCTGAAAAGGGGAGAGTCTAATAGCATTAATTGTTTCGCCGCCGGATCATGTTTCGGCGCCAATTGGCGCCAAAACGGGATTCGAACCTGGAGGGGGGCTGACATCTTGGATGTCAGCCAAGCCTCCAGGTCCCCCCCCACCCACTGACAACCTCACCATATGTGTGAGGATGTCAGTGGGCCAGTTAACCATCTAGCTGCCATGTAGAGATAAGGGGATCCTAAGGATCCCCATATCTCCCGATCCATGGCAGCTAGATGGTTATGGCCTGATTATGGCCTTTCCAATGATACCAAACATGACCAGGTTTGGTTTAAAAAATAAAATAAAAAATTAAATAAAAAAAATAATAAAAAAATAAAATAAAAAAAAAAATTCTTTTAAAGTTTGTTTTGTTTGGGGGGGTTTAATTAAATAGGACCTAGGCTGTCATCTAAAAATATTTAGCACAAAATGGTCAGAATGAGCACAGTGCACATAGGTGAACTGTCTCAGCAGTGAAGGGGTTAAAAAGCAAACGCATGTAAAAATTGGGTATTTCTAGTCTCGGGACAAAATTTTGAACCTATTTAGCCGGGGTCTTTTTGGGTGGTTGTAGATTTTGGGGATTAAATTACGAAAAAGTGTGTTTTTACCATTTTTTTCATCATATTTTTTTTATAGTAAATTATTCGATATGATGGAAATAATGGTATTTCTAGGAAGTCCATTTAATGGCGGGAAAAAGGGTGTATAATATGTGTGGGTTGAATAAACAAGTAAGAGGAAAATTTGACCTAAACACTAACAGCGCAGAAACGTAAAAACAGCAGCGGTCACTAAAGGACGGATTTGTGTAAAACCGCCCGGTCACTAAGGGGTTAATTTTGCTGAACCTCAAACGCCTACGCCACCATTTCACCAATTATGACCCCTCACGGGACAGGTTAGTTCTGCCAAGGGCCCCCTTTAATTAATTTCTCTCTCCCCCTGTAATTCATTTCTCTCTCCCCCTGTAATTCATTTCTCTCTCCCCCTGTAATTCATTTCTCCCCCTCCCCTGTAATTCATTTCTCCCCCTCCCCTGCAATTCATTTCTCCCCCTCCCCTGCAATTCATTTCTCCCCTCCCCTGCAATTTTCACCCCCCTCCCACTCCCCTGCAATTCACCCCCTCCCACTCCCCTGCAATTCACCCCCTCCCACTCCCCTGCAATTTTCACCCCCCCACTGCAATTTTCACCCCACTCCCCTGCAATTTCACCCCCCCTCCCACTCCCCTGCAATTTTCACCCCCCCTCCCACTCCCCTGCAATTCACCCCCCCACTCCCCTGCAATTTTCACCCCCCTCCCACTCCCTTGCAATTCACACACCCCCACTCCCCTGCAATTCACCCCCTCCCACTCCCCTGCAATTCACCCCCTCCCACTCCCCTGCAATTCACCCCCTCCCACTCCCCTGCAATTCACCCCCTCCCACTCCCCTGCAATTTTCACCCCCCCACTGCAATTTTAACCCCCCTCCCCTGCAATTTTCACCCCCTCCCCTGCAATTTTCACTCCACTCCCCTGCAATTTTCACCCCCCTCCCACTCCCCTGCAATTGACCCCCCCTCCCACTCCCCTGCAATTCATCCCTTTACCTGTCCTTGCGAGTAGTAGAGTGAGGGGGCGGGGATAATCCCCGCTTCCCTCACTCGCTGAGGCACGCTGAGTCCTCCTTCACGCTGTGCCCGGAAGAGGAGGAGCGCAGCGTAAAGGGACATCCAGCGTGTAACAGGTAAAAGGGGGGTGGGAGAAGGAATTTGCATTCCCTGTTGTGACACTTTGAGGACTAATTGATTCCTCACGCCGGATGTTTTCCATCTCTGGTCATGCTGTACCCGGCATGCCCTCTGTCTCTCCATGCTACACTCTCACTGATGCTGCTTTGGGGAGACGGGATGAACCTCTTACTGATTCGAGATGTTAGCTCGGCGCAGTTTCCTGTGATCCGTTCACATGGTACAGCAAACGGGCGAGTGCGCCGAGCAAATCTCTGAGATCAGTAAGAGGTTCAGCCGGTCTCCCCGAAGCAGCGTCAGTGAGAGTGAAGCATAGAGAGACAGAGGGCATGCCGGGTACAGCATGAAAACCAGAGATGGGAAACATCCGGTGCGAGGAATCAATTGGTCCTTAGAGTGCCACAACAGGGAGGTGCAAATTCACTCTCCCGCCCCTCTTTTACCGGAAGTGGCTTCTGCCGGCCGGAAAAAAAACAAAAAACGCTGCCACTGGAATACGCAGCGCAGGCAGAACGATATACTTTATCGTGCTGCCTGCGTGTGCATCTCCACTCGCCCACCCTTATTTTCCACTCGCCAAATGCGAGCAGGCGAGTGGAAATTTTGACCCCTGACTTAAGTGACATCCCATTCCTAATCCAGAGGGTTCAATATGACATCGGTCCACCCTTTGCAGCTATAACAGCTTCAACTCTTCTGGGAAGGCTGTCCACAAGGTTTAGGAGTGTGTTTATGGGAATTTTTGACCATTCTTCCAGAAGCGCATTTGTGAGGTCACACACTGATGTTGGACGAGAAGGCCTGGCTCTCAGCCTCCACTCTAATTCATCCCAAAGGTGTTCTATCGGGTTGAGGTCAGGACTCATGTGTAAATGCGCTTCTGGAAAAATGGGCAAAAATTCCCATAAACACACTCCTAAACCTTGTGGACAGCCTTCCCAGAAGAGTTGAGGCTGTAATAGCTGCAAAGGGTGGATTGATGTCATATTGAACCCTATGGATTAGGAATGGGATGTCACTTAAATTCATATGCGAGTCAAGGCAGGTGAGCGAATACTTTTGGCAATATAGTGTATATACAGAGGGTGTCCATAAAGTCTCTTTACAATTTCAAAAATTTATTACAAAGGCAAATGAAAAGACAGATAAGTGAAAATCATTACAAAATGAGTTGTACATACTTAAGTTTGTTTGCCTCATTTAATACACCTCTATATGGGCACCATTAGTTGCACAAAGCACATCAAGAGTAGGGATGAGCTGTTCGGTTCGGACGGTTCGGAGTTCGACCCGAACTTAGCCTGTTCGATTAGATCGCGAACACTGAACATTTCCGGGTGTTCGCCGCATGTTCGACCACAATGCATCACAATGGACCACAATGCATTTTCCCACTGGCCTGAAGTTCGTAATTGGCTACAGCCTTGCACCTGACCACAGGTCTGGTGCAAGATAGGTTCAACAGTATGCCAATCACGGCTCAGAGTCCTGATTGGGCAAATTTTGCCCAATCATGGGCTCACAGAGCTAAGTCCCGCAGCACACTATATAATGTTTCCACGCATAGCTACAGCACGCATTTTGAGAGATTTCAGAGGAGATAGTTGTGTGTGGCCGGTCTGCCACGCTACTGGGGGGTCTGGGGGGTCTAATTTCTACCAAATATCAGGGAATTTAGGTGATGTGTGTCTTGTCACTGTGCCAGCAAGTTTTTTTGGGGTTTACAAATTTCTTTAAAACATTTGTGAATTGAGGTGATCTTCTGTGTCTTGTCACACAGCCAGCAAGTATTTTTGGGGGTTACAAATTTCTTTAAAACATTTGTGAATTGAGGTGATCTTCTGTGTCTTGTCACACAGCCAGCAAGTCTTTTTGGGGGTTACAAATTTCTGTAAAACATTTGTGAATTGAGGTGATCTTCGGTGTCTTGTCACTGTGCCAGCAAGTCTTTTTGGGGGTTAAAAATGTCTTTAAAACATTTGCGAATTGAGGTGATCTTCTGTGTCTTGTCACACAGCCAGCAAGTATTTTGGGGGTTAAAAATTTCTTTAAAACATTTGTGAATTGAGGTGATCTTCGGTGTCTTGTCACTGTGCCAGCAAGTCTTTTTGGGGGTTAAAAATTTCTTTAAAACATTTGCGAAATGAGGTGATCTTCTGTGTCTTGTCACACAGCCAGCAAGTCTTTTTGGGGGTTACAAATTTCTTTAAAACATTTGTGAATTGAGGTGATCTTCGGTGTCTTGTCACTGTGCCAGCAAGTCTTTTTGGGGGTTACAAATTTCTTTAAAACATTTGTGAATTGAGGTGATCTGTGTCTTGTCACACAGCCAGTACCACTCAGTATTTTGGGGCTCACTAATTTCTAAAAAACATTTGGGAATTGAGGTGATCTGTCTCTTGTCACACAGCCAGTACCACTCAGTATTTTGGGTGTCACTAATTTCTACAAAACATTTGTGAATTGAGGTGATCTGTCTCTTGTCACACAGCCAGTACCACGCAGTATTTTGGGGCTCACTAATTTCTTTAAAACATTTGTGAATTGAGGTGATCTGTCTCTTGTCACACAGCCAGTGCCACGCAGTATTTTGGGTGTCACTAATTTCTACAAAACATTTGTGAATTGAGGTGATCTGTCTCTTGTCACACAGCCAGTACCACGCAGTATTTTGGGTGTCACTAATTTCTACAAAACATTTGTGAATTGAGGTGATCTGTCTCTTGTCACACAGCCAGTACCACGCAGTATTTTGGGGCTCACTAATTTCTTTAAAACATTTGGGAATTGTTATAATCCGTGTGTTCTCACTGGCTGCCACCCATCACGGGGTCTCACTGATTTATAGGAAGTGTCTGAGACTTGTAATCTGTGTCTTGTCACTGGCTACCAGCTATCAGGGTGTCTCACTGAGTTATTCCAGAGTTCTTTAAATCTTTATACCAGAGTTGAATCAGAGTTCTGTATATATTAATCTATATATCACTCACCATGTCTGAAAGAACAAAAATGATAGGCAGACGCTCCCAGACACAGATAAGAGGGCAAGCAGCCCCTGTGTCGGGAGGCTGTGCCTCTGGTCGTGGTGGAGGTGGTGCATCCTCTGCAGGGGCACGCTTGTTCTTTCTAACTGGTGCTGGCCGTCTTAAGCAGCAGCAACCTACAGAGGACTTGGTGGATTGGCTAACCAGGCCATCCTCATCCTCCGAGTCCTCTGCCAGCCAGGCTTCTAGTGCTTTACAGTCCACCTCAGCTGCCAAAGCATCTAATGCAGCCTCCATGTCCACAGCTACTTCTGCCGTAGCCTCGCTATCACACACGGAGGAGTCAGCTGAATTGTTTGACTACAATGAGAGTGACATGCTGCTTGAGGATGCGCAGCAAGTACAGTGCTCTGATTCAATCTCTGAGGTTGAGGAAGGGAGTATAATCAACCTAGAGGAAGGGGGTGCCAGTGATGACACACAAATAACTGGTACTCATGTTGCCCCAGCAGCTGCAGCATACTGCCAAGTTGGCTCCAGTGACGAGGAGATAGGGGGTGATGATGACAATGATGATGAGGTCACTGACTCCACCTGGGTGCCTGATCAAACAGAGGACTTAAGTGAGGAAGAGGGGGAGGAGGAGGCACAGCAAACACGAGGCACAACATCCTCTGTGACCAACCGTAGTACTAGCCAGTCCAAGGCATCACATGTCAGAGCTGCTCCAGTGCAAAGCGCTGTTGTCTCAAAGAACACATGCAGGAACTCTGTTGTCTGGGAGTTCTTTAAGAAATGTGCAGTAGAGCGCAGCGTTGCTATTTGTAATCTATGTCAGATGAGGCTTAAGCGTGGGAAAGATACCGGACACTTGGGTACCACGTGCTTGAGGCGACATATGAACAACTGCCACACATGGCAGCAACCTTCTCTCCGCCCTACGCAAGGGTAAATTGACGCATGTACCATGCCTAGCACACGTCCTAAATCTGGTGGTACAGCGTTTCCTAACCAAGTACCCAGGGCTGCCAGAGCTTCTCATCCAGACCAGAAAAGTCTGCAGCCACTTCAGACGGTCATTCCCAGCAAGCGTCGCCTGGCAGAAATTCAAAGAGAATTCCACCTTCCCACAAACCGTCTGATCTGTGACATGCCCACCAGGTGGAACTCGACATTAGCAATGCTGCAGCGTCTGCACAAGCAGCAGAGGGCTATCAACGAGTACCTGTGTGAGTATGGCACAAGGACAGGTTCAGGTCAACTTGGTTTCCCCCCCCGCAGTGGCTGATGATCAAGGATGCATGCACTGTACTGTCACCATTTGAGGAGGAAACGAGGATGGTGAGCAGGGACAGTGCATGCATCAGTGACACAATTCCTTTAGTGTTCCTGCTGGAGCACACTCTGCGGGGAATTATAGATATGGCTCTAGAGGCAGAGCAGCGGGAGGAAGAGGAGGCCTTCCCTAGCTCTCAAGGCCCCAGTTTTTCCGCAGACAGCATTCCAGCGGGTCCTACTCAGATCAGACAGGAGGAGGAAGAGGAGGAATATTTAAGTAGTGGGGGCATTGAAGGTGGGGAGTCCTCAAGGGAGGGTTTCGTGTGCCCATAAACACAAGGGCTAGTGCGTGGCTGGGAGGAGGAAGTGCACGATACGCACTGGTGTATTTTGGCCTAGGACGACTAGGCCCAGGCCTAGGGCGGCACTTTCCAGGGGGCGGCGGCCCGCACTGGGTGGCAAAGTATTTTACCAGGAAGGATACATTGAGATTTCACTAATTTACACTTTCAATTTCACTTTCCAGGGGGCAGCAAAAAACCTCACCACTAAATGGGTTACTCACAGAGCACCGAAATGACGCCAACTTTTTGGTGTTCTGTAGTTCCCTGCATTTAGGAGAATAAAATTTCCCCACCCTGCAGTGAATTCACCATTCACCGCAGGGTCCCCAAAGTGCATGGAGTCGGCTGCTGAATGCTGCCACCGCAAACCCGTGGCCTGCTGTTTTCAAAAGAACTACTGAACGAAAATGTCTGGAATTTACATATAAGATCCTATGATTGATAATAAAAAGTTCTGTTACAGAAAAAAGAAAAACTGCTATTAAAAAAAAGGGGGGGGGGAATTTTGCCCAAAAAAATCTGAAAAATGACTAAAAGGTCCTAAAAAAAGAATCAATAAGTAAAGACTTTTTACTGCAGATTAAAATAATAAATGATTTATTAGATATTGCATAAAAACGGGAATATTTTTAACATTGAAACCTATGGGGTTTGCCTGAATAAACCTGCTGATTGAAACCACCGAACATCAGGGCATTTCACTGCCATTTCTCTGAGTTTCAGTACCACATGACTGGCTGAACCACGTGAAACGCACGCGCGCAGCTGCCCGCCCTTTCGTTAACACAGACTCTATTCTGGACTGAACACCCACCGGGAAGGGAATCAAAGCTACAGTGCACCCTCTGGCAGTGGCACCCCACTGCTGACAAGATGGCTTCACAGCATAATTGCTGTGTGCTCATATACACTCGGTTTGCTGGGAGTTTTACTGCAGTGGATTCTGATGCACTCATACACACCGCACATTGCATTGCTGGGAGTTTTATTGCTGTGGATTCTGATACGCTGACACACACCACACATTGCATTGCTGGGAGTTTTATTGCTGTGGATTCTGTGATACACACTGCATATTACTGTGAGTTTTATTGCCCTGGAGCTCTGGAATACGCTCATACACACTGCACATTACTGTGAGTTTTATTGCTGTGCAGTTCTGTGATATGCTCATACACACTGCACATTTCTGTGGGTTTTATTGCTGTGCAGCTCTGATATGCTCATACACAGTGCCCATTTCTGTGGGTTTTATTGCTGTGCAGCTCTGTGATACGCTCATATGCAGTGCACGTTTCTGTGGATTTTATTGTTCAACCAATTAGAGCGGCTGTGATCCCGTTTACTTGACATGCGTGGCTGTTCTTTGTAAAAATACTTGAATTTAAACATTTCATAATTTTCTTTACCTCAATAGATACATTTGAAATGGTATACAAAATATACAGGTAGGCACTTGGTATCCACTTTTAATATAAAGAGAGGAAAAGGCGGAGCTCTCAGAGGAAAAGGTGGAGCTTAAAGAGGAAGGGTGGGGATTAACCAGGAAGAGGTGTGCCCTTGACAGGAAGGGGTGCGTCAAATTTAAATTAGGGGGTGCATGAGTTTAGTCAGGCCTAGGGCAGCACAAAACCTAAATACACCACTGACGATACGGTCATCCTCATTGACCAGGAAGACTCAGAAGCTAATGCCACCTCCAACCTACGCTGCATGGGCTCCCTAATGATGCAAAGCCTGCTAAAGGACCCCAGGATTCGTGCTATCAAGGAGAGGGATCATTACTGGTTGGCAACCCTTCTTGATCCACGATACAATGGTAAAGTTGCAGAGCTCATCCTACCCGCACAGAGGGAGCACAGGATGAAAAAACTTGAGGACGCTCTAAAGCGACACTTGTATAACACCTTTCCAGGCACTGGTAGATTACCAAGTGCTGACACACGTGCTTCTGAGGCTGCGGATGATCAGAGGAATAGTGGTGAAGGCCAGGGCCGCTTGACTGATGCATTTTTAAATTTTTTTAGTCCTCGGCGCCCAGGGACATCAAATGTAGGCACCCATTGCCAGCGTCTTCACCATATGGTGTAGGACTACCTAGGGGCAAGGGCAGACCTGGATACCTTTCCAGCAGATGATCCCCTGGCTTACTGGGTGTTGAGATTGGATCACTGGCCAGAATTTAGCCAATATGCTATGCAGCTACTAGGTTGCCCTTCATCTAGTGTGCTTTCCGAAAGGACGTTCAGTGCCGCTGGAGGTTTTGTCACAGACAAAAGAGTGCGTCTGTCCACCGACTCTGTAGACCGGCTGACATTTATAAAAATGAATCAGTCCTGGATCAGCAGCTATCAATCCCCTGATGCTGAAGTAATGGAATAGATCAGGGATGTCCTCTTCTGCATTCACAAAACCTCCAGCACTGAACTCTTCCACAATACCACAAAAGGGTTACGGTGTGAAGGCACTTGCTGCCATGAAAGGCACAATATTTGGCTGAGCGTGTATATGTGAAGGCAGCGCTTCCGTGCAAAATAAATAGATATTAATTAGGGTAGGTGCTGCCGTAGTGGAATGTGCAGTGTCCACACACCTCCAAGGACACAAATAATATAAAAGGAACAAAACATAAATTCCTGGCGCACCTTGTATATTAGAACATTGTTTTAGAATACAATATGTATGATACAATTGTAAGTGAATAGTGGGTAAAAAATATTGAGTATGTATTTTTTTTTTTTGGTTTTTCTTTGTGTTTTTTTTTTTTTTCCTCTTAACACTGAAAACACTCAAAAAATTCAAACAAATTCAAAAAAATAGAGAAATCAGAATACTTATATTAGTAATGATGGTATCTTTATCTTCCTCCTTTCCTCCTTGGCAAATCCTCTGGAGTTAGCTTTTTTTTCCCCCAATGGTGACTCGTTTATTCATTAGCTCATTCGATGGTATATGGAGGTGCTATATAAATTTCAGGGAGGGGAGGGAGCAAACCTTATATAGACAGGTGCTAAAGTAATAAATATGCAGCAGGACGATATGCTACTATATGTACTACTATATATAGTAGCATATCGTCCTGCTGCATATTTATTACTTTAGCACCTGTCTATATAAGGTTTGCTCCCTCCCCTCCCTGAAATTTATATAGCACCTCCATATACCATCGAATGAGCTAATGAATAAACGAGTCACCATTGGGGGAAAAAAAAGCTAGCTCCAGAGGATTTGCCAAGGAGGAAAGGAGGAAGATAAAGATACCATCATTACTAATATAAGTATTCTGATTTCTCTATTTTTTTTAATTTGTTTGAATTTTTTGAGCGTTTTCAGTGTTAAGAGGGAAAAAAAAAAACACAAGGAAAAAACAACAACAAAAATGCATACTCAATATTTCTTACCCACTGTTCACTTACAATTGTATCATACATATTGTATTCTAAAACAATGTTCTAATATACAAGGTGCGCCAGGAATTTATGTTTTGTTCCTTTTACAATATTTGGCTGCACTGACGCCTGTGCCAGATTTATATCATTTTAATTTTTTGAACCACAGGGTCCAACCCTGCACTCTTCCACAATACCACAGAGGGGTTACTGTATTATGATGGCACTTGCAGGCCTGGCACCAAAAGCACACTATCTGGGTGCACTGACGCCTTGACCAGAATCATATCTTTTCAATATAGGACCACATACTTGAAAACGAGAGAAATCTCAATGTATCCTTCCTGGTAAAATCCTTTTATAAATAAAATAAATAAAAATAAAACATGGTCCACCCCTGCATTCTTCCACAATACCACAGAGGGGTTACTGTATGATGATACTTGCTGGCCTGGCACCAAAGGCACAATATCTGGGTGCACTGACGCCTTTACCAGAATCATATCTTTTCCATATAGGACCAAATGGTCCACCCCTGCACTCTTCCACAATACCACAGAGGGGTTACTGTATTATGATGGCACTTGCAGGCCTGGCACCAAAAGCACAATATCTGGGTGCACTGACGCCTTGACCAGAATCATATCTTTTCAATATAGGACCACATGGTCCACCCCTGCATTCTTCCACAATACTACAGAGGGGTTACCGTATGATGATACTTGCTGGCCTGGCAGTCTTGCACCAAAGGCAGAATATCTGGGTGCACTGACGCCTTAACCAGTTGCATATCTTTTTAATATAGGACCGCAAGGTTCACCCCTGCATTCTTCCACAATACCACAGAGGGGTTACTGTATGATAGTACTTGCAGGCCTGGCACCAAAAGCACAATATTTGGGTGCACTGCCACTGACGCCTGTATCAGATTCATATCCTCAGAGGGGTTATGGTGTGACGACACTGTTGGGGATGCTAAAGGACCAATTTTGAAGCACCTATTGTTACTTTCATCCAAAGCCTGCATAAGTTTCACAATAATTTAGCCCAAAAAATCAGTAAACTTTTTCTGCGTGTACGAAAATGTCTCCTCTTTTCATACAGACTGCCGCCCCAAGCAGTTGTTTATGGATAGATTAAAGGAAAAGCATTTACCGTCATATGAAACGTCATTTTTTTGTTTTTACAACTTCACGGGCAGGTTATGGGGACCTCCTAGGTACGATATTTGAAGGAATTTTTCGTTTTTATTTTTAACCCTTATTTCATGGAAAACTCACTGTCCCTTTAAAAAAGTTTTTTTTTAAAACTTTTTGTCCTTGTTTCCTGTCCCCCAGGGCACTACCCGGACCCCCATACACCTTTTATGGCAAATATCTAGCATATATGCCCTCTTGGAGGGCACTCTAAAAACCGAATTTTCAGCCCCATTGACTTGCATGGAGTTCGAGTTCGGGTTTGGACCCGAACATATGGGAAGTTCGGGTTCGGGCCCGACCCGAACACGGGGGGTGTTCGGCTCATCCCTAATCAAGAGTCAAGACTGTACTCGATTTCTTGACATGTTCACTGTAGCATACCCTCATCAACGGTGGCAATGGCATCAGTGATCCTCTGCATTAGTAATACTTTTGTAATAATTTTCACTTATCTGTATTTTCATTTGCCTTTGTAATAAATTTTTGAAATTCGAAAGAGACTTCATGGAGAAAGGCGCCCCATCTGGTAGGAGCCTGTAGGCACATGCCTACTTATAAATCCAGCCCTGTCTATAGCGCTGCCTCGAGTACTCTATGGCTTAGCGCTGAGTTACAGGGCAGGCTGCTGAATCAGCGCCTGCCACTTAATAAGGAGCAGGAGCAGGTTTTCCTCCTTTGCGATCCCTTTTCAGCGTGCAGTATGCAATACTGCCCTTAGGGCACTATTACACTCCTTGCGCAAAAACGCTTACGCAATGCAATTTTTTATGTGCGCCGCGTTAAGCATTAACGCACGTAAATTAACGCTGGTATTACAATCCGAGCGCATTTTTTCATCTGTCTGAAAATACTTGCATTGCCCACTGATCCTGCCTTCTTGCTGCCAGCCTATTGACCCAAGGACCGTCCTGACCACGCTCTCTCTATAACCTTTGTACTGCGCATGGACTGCTACCAGCATCAGTCAACCTACTCCAAGGTATTCCCTGCATATCCCTGCGCTAAAGGCTCAAACCCCTTGAACTTGGGTCCCACCAAGGCACATGCCTGGTGCCACCCTGACAGAATGCAAAGTCCACCTATTGGGCCTTTAGCGCAGGGATATGCAGGGAATAGAATGGATATGTCCCAGCTCATGGTTATGCCCCCAGCTCATGGTTATGCCCCCCAGCTCATGGATATGCCCCAGCTCATGGATATGCCTCCCAGCTCATGGATATGCCCCAGCTCATGGATATGCCCCCCAGCTCATGGATATGCCCCCCAGCTCATGTATATGCCCCAGCTCATGGATATGTCCCTCAGCTCATGGATATGCCCCCAAGCTCATGGATATGCCCCAAGCTCATGGATATGCCCCCCAGCTCTCATCGATTATGCCCCAGCTCTCATGGATTATGCCCCAGCTCTCATGGATTATGCCCCAGCTCATGGATAATGACCCCAGACCAGACATAGGGCGACTGTCCGAATGCTCTATCGGCATTCGGACAGGCACCTGGAGCACTCTGCGTTCATACTTACCTTCCTGAGCGACGCCGGCAAAGTCTTCGCGCGTGCGCTTGTTGGAAGGCCCCCAGCCGCGATCATGTGGGACTCCAACGTGATCGCGGCTGGGGGCCTTCCAACGAGCGCACGCGCGGAAACTTTACTGGCGTTGCTCAGGAAGGTAAGTATGAATGCGGAGAGCTCCAGGTGCTGCCCCAGCCCTTCGGATGCCAGCAAGCCGGCTCAATGCCGGCTTCCGGTATCAGGGGAAATATCGGGGGCACTGCACGAGTACCAAGTACTCCTGCAGTACCCGGTATCGGCACCGATACCGATACGCAAATATCTAGCATATATGCCCTCTTGGAGGGCACTCTAAAAACCGAATTTTAAGCCCCATTGACTTGCATGGAGTTCGAGTTCGGGTTCGGACCCGAACATATGGGAAGTTCGGGTTCGGGCCCGAACCGAACTCGGGGGGTGTTCGGCTCATCCCTAATCAAGAGTCAAGACTGTACTCGATTTCTTGACATGTTCGCTGTAGCATACCCTCTTCAACGGTGGCAATGGCATCAGTGATCCTCTGCATTAGTAATACTTTTGTAATAATTTTCACTTATCTGTATTTTCATTTACCGATACTAGTATCGGTATCGGTGCAACCCTAGTCAACACAGCATCAAGGTTTGACTCTTAATGCGAAGTTAGGGAGCATAGGGGGGAATGACTCTTTTATTGATAGACAAGGGGGTGTGGTGTGTGTTTTGTGCTTCCACTGTTAACCCCCTTCAGTGCTGGACAGGACTGAGGGCAACACTTTACATGGAGTTGTTGCAAGCAGGTACTGATCCCTGACAGGACCGCACAGGGTCGTACATAACAAATTAGCCTCCAGAGAAGGCAGTAACGTAGGCAGCAGGGGGTATGAAACAAGGAACATGAAATAAAGTGAAATTAAGGAGCATATAGTAATAAAAGGTGAGACCAGGGGGGGAGGGGGAGGGGGGTGCAAAACATATTAGTAGGAAGCCGATGGTGACCCAAAATGGGAAGAGAGAAAAAAAAGGGAGGGGAGGTGGGGAGGAATGGCAAGGACCATCCCGTGTTGCTCCTGGCACGCTCCCGGGGGAGGCCATGGAGGGAAATATCACGAGGCCCGGGAGCCCGAGGGCCAAGCATGGCATACAATGCCACAGTGGCACACTTCGATGCTACCCGGAAAATGCCACAAAAAAGGGAAAGAAAAAGATATAAAGGGGGGGATAGGGGTGAAAGGGGGAGGGGAGACACCATCGTTGATATGGCAAGCGCCAAAAAACAACAAAAAGGGGGGGGACTGAGGGTAAGTGGGGGGTCCACTATCTCAGCCGCCAAGCGCCGTTGTGAATAGACCATCAGAAAAAAGGCAGACAGGAATAAGTCTCATCAAAAACAGAAAAAATTGTAGTGTCTGGGGTAAAACAACAGTCAACCGGGATCCCGTGGATGATCTTTAAGCGTCAGCGGTGCAGGTCCAAGACCCAGCCTACACACCAGCGCTTGTGCCTCATCCAAGGTCGTCGCCGTGAGGGTCTCCCCAGCAGAGGACACGAGTAGAGAGCCTGATGACCCCCATTTATAACGAACCCCATGCAGGCGAAGCAGGGCAGTGACCCCTTTAAAGCATCTGCGGGCCGCAATCATCAGGAAAGGTAGATCTCAGAAAACAGTGACCTCACTGTTAGCATAGGTGACACGGTATGTAGGACCAACTGCCGACAGAATCTTAGCTTGAGTGATCCCATCTCGCGTCATCAGAAGAACGTCTCGGGGGGCTGCCGCAGGCGCAGAAGCCGGCACTAATTTTTCAATACAATTTACAATCATACTCTGATCATTTTTTTGAGTAGGGAGTAGGGTGCAAAAATATTTTTACTATTGAATATTTTAGTGTTAAGGTAAATTTTACAGATTACACTGCATTTTTCTATGCAATCTTCACTACAAATTGTAACTCTAATACTAACCCTAACCTAACCTTAAGTATGGTAAATTACAATGAAAAATAGACTCGATTGTGATGGAATACCTGCACAATGTAAATTGTTATTGAGATTACATTGCAAATTAAAGTGCCAGCCTCTGTGACAGGAGTGGGGACATTACTGAACAGCGCTCTTGACACATTTGTGGCATATAATGCTACCTACTTTAAAAGTAGTTAAATTATGTTTTACACCTCGCGTGTAATTATTATCTCATTTACTGTTTTGGCTATTATAACCTTTACTATATGTATTATCAAATGTTATTGTTTATACTGTGTTATATCTATTACTGTTCCTAATATATGTGTATATATATATATATATAAATGTAGTATGTCACAGAAGTGAGTACACCCCTCACATTTTTGTAAATATTTTGTTATATCTTTTCATGTGACAACACCGAAGAAATGACACTTTGCTACAATGTAAAGTAGTGAGTGTACAGCTTGTATAACAGTGTACATTTGCTGTCACCTCAAAATAACTCAACACACAGCCATTAATGTCTAAACCGCTGGCAACAAAAGTGAGTACACCCCTAAGTGAAAATGTCCAAATTATTATTATTATTATTGTCATCATTTATATAGCGCCAAAAGTTTCCGCAGCGCTTTACAATAACCAAAATGGAACAAGATACAGATAAATGGACATAGAATGGAAACAAGAGGTGTAGAAGTGGGGCTTGCTCATAGGAGTTTACAATCTAGAGGGATTGGGGTTGAGGAAGACAAGGGGAGTTTTACTGGATGTTAGGATCATTAGTGCCAGCAGTTCGGGAATGGTGGGGCAGTGGAAGTTGCTTCAATCATGTGGGAATGGGTGAGCAGGGGGATGAGTTGCATCAGTAATGTGGTACGCTAATCTGAAGAGATGGGTTTTGAGGGATTTCTTGAACGCCTGAAGATTAGAAGAGAGTTTGATAGGTACGCGAGATGCACCTGGTGAGAAAAATAACCCTGGTGCCTGCATTCAATTCAATACAGATTGCAAAGGGGCTGTGCGGGCATTGGGGAGGCCAATAAGGAGCGAGTTGCAATAATTGAGCTCCGAAATGACAAGCACATGAACCAGTGATACTTCGCATCTTGCTTCAGAAAAGGGCAGATGTGGGCAAAGTTCTTGAGTTGATAGTAACAGGATTTTGTCATTGCCTGGATGTGGGGAGAGAATGTTAGGTCAGAATCGAAAGTGACACCATGGCAGCGAACTTGAAGCGTCGTGCTAATGAGCGTTCCATTTACTCACAGAGCCCAAAGTGTCAATATTTTTTGTGACCTGACCACTTTTATTTTCCAGCACTGTCTTAACCCTCTTGGGCATGGGGTTTACCACAGCTTCACAAGTTGCCACTGGAGTCCTCTTCCACTCCTTCATGACAACATCACGGAGCTGGTGGATGTTAGAGACCTTGCGCTCCTCCACCGCCCGTTTGAGGATGCCCCACAGATGCTCAATAGGTTTTAGGTCTAGAGACATGCTTGGCCAGTCCATCACCTTTACACTCAGCTTCTTTAGCAAGGCAGTGGTCATCTTGGAGGTGTGTTTAGGGTCGTTATCCTGTTGGAATGTGGCCCAGTCTCCAAAGGGAGGGGATCATGCTCTGCTTTATTATGTAACAGTATATGTTGGCCTTCATGGTTCCCTCAATGAACTGTAGCTCCCCAGTGCCGGCAGCCCTCATGCAGCCCCAGACCATGACACTCCCACCACCATGCTTGACTATAGGCAAGACACACTTGTCTTTGTATTCCTCACCTTGTTGTTGCCACACATGCCTGACACTAAGTTTATCTTGGTCTCATGAGACCACATGATATGGTCCCAGTAGTCCATGTCCTTACTCTGCTAGTCTTCATCAAAATGCGGATTTTCTTCTGCATCATCTTTAGAAAAGGCTTCCTTCTGGGACGACAACCATGCAGACCAATTTGATGCAGTGTGCAACGTATGGTCTGAGCACGGACAGGCTGAAACCCCACCCCTTCAACCTCTGCAACAATGCTAACAGCACTCATACGTCTAATTCCCAAAGACAACCTCTGGATATGACGCTGAGCATGTGCACTCAACTTCTTTGGTCGACCATGGCAAGGCCTGTTCTAAGTGGAACCTGTCCTGTCAAACCGCTGTTGTATGGTCTTGGCCACCGTGCTGCAGCTCAGTTTCAGGGTCTTGGCAATCTTCTTATAGCCTAGGCCAGGGGTCAGCAACCTTGGCTCCCTGATGTTTTGGGAACTACATTTCCCATGAGGCTCAGTCAGCCTAATGGGTGACTGAGCATCGTGGGAGATGTAGTTCACAAAACATCAGGGAGCCAAGGCTGCTGACCCGTGGCCTAGGCCATCGTTATGTAGAGCAACAATTCTTTTTTTCTGATCCTCAGAGAGTTCTTTGTCACTCATGAGGTGCCATGTTGAACTTCCAGTGACCAGTATGAGAGAGTGAGAGTGATAACACCAAATTTAACACACCTGCTCCCCATTCACACCTGAGACGTTGTAAAAATAACGAGTCACATGACACTGGGGAGGGAAAACGGATAATTGGGCCCAGTTTGGCCATGTTCACTTAAGGGTATACTCACTTTTGTTGCCAACGGTTTAGACATTAATGGCTGTGTGTTGAGTTATTTTGAGGTGAGAACAAATTTACAATGTTACACAAGCTGTACATTGTAGCAAAGTGTCATTTCTTCAGTGTTGTCACATGAAAAGATATAATAAAATATTTACAAAAATGTGAGGGGTGTACTCACTTCTGTCATATACTGTATATTCAAATACCTCCTTTGCTTTTCATATACACTAGCCTTAAAGTGTCTGCATGGACCATCATCTGCTACTGCCCGTGGTACACAATGCTGATCCTTTTGTCTAAAATCCTCGTTACCTATTAATAAGAGATTTATCAAACAGACCATCTTGCTTCCTGGTAACTCTGATTTCTGTGCATTGCTCTGTGCAGTGGGAATTTATTACAAACCATTGGCAATCATTTAGTATTGTCTCTCCATTCTGGTTGCTTTTAAATACTTTTGGTTTCCAGATCCAAATCAATAAGGTTGTCATCTCCTTTGATAAATGCACTGTCTGCATGACGTCAGAGGCTGCATGTGTGAGCTGCAAAGGCAATCAATGTGATGGTGATTCAGCTCCAAACAAAGAGTCACATGCACTCAGGGGTCAAGTCGTAAAAAAATAAGTGTGGGAACTCACCAACATTTCTGTCCAATTCTGATCTGAAGGATTACTGAGAGGCGCAGCAGCTGCAGCACTTCTTTATGTGTGAGAATGCCATTCCTCTGGCAAACACTGAGAAATCATCATTCCCTTGCATTCCCAATGTGCTTAAATCCAGGAAAACCCTTAAACATAAACAGTTTTATAAAAGTGTGTCTATATAGAAAGGTATTGCGGCTTTCCAGTATATCAGCCAAAAGGGAACCAACTTCCTCCTGCTAAAATAGTGAGCGAACTGTGTTCCCACGCGTTCCTGCAGGACTTGACCCCTGCAGGCGCTTCTCTAGATTCAAGACCTCACAGTTCGCACAGGATTGTTTTGTCATCAATTTTACATCTTACAACAAAATACAGCTAAGCTGGATCTGAATAGCAGATTGTTTTTTTTAATTTGCTACTTTGACCTAAACATTGAAATTCCCTGATCAGTTCTTGACAATTTCCTGTATATTGATTGACCTTGGTGGACACCTGTTTAGTATTATCATGTTGAAAGAACTGAGAGCTAGCAACCACAGCACCAAAGCTGCTTGTGAAATACACTCTTCAGTCATGGGAAACGTAAGAGCAACATGAGAAATGTAGTTTGCAAACAACCAGGGAGCAAAGATTGTTTACTTTTAGCACCTGAAGTCCCCCCACCATTGTTTATGTAGCAAAACAAAATGACCATCTCTATTGCTAGCCACTGTAGTAGTTGCTCAGTTTATGATATTTGGGAGCCACTGATACTGGCATTCGTGCCATAGGTATCCACGAGCCCTTCACGAGATAAAGTGGGCTGTTCAAATGATAGACACGGGTAACTATTTGTTTACAGTGTCCTTCTTGAATTGAGAGCAGGCACCAGATCATGCAGTCCACTTTATTGTGGAATGCCACTTTACTGTGGAATGAGTGGTAAGTATTCTGCTTCCCTAAGCAAAGCTGTGAGGCGTGGATGCTTTAGACTAGCGAAGTCTGTATTTGACCAGTACTCACACGTTGAAGTTCAGCAGATAGCTTCAACTCAGCAAAACTGCCACGTAGAAAGATGAATCCAGTTGAAGAGTTTAATGATCAGACTAACAATCTTGTTAATGTACAGCTTTGCAGGTAAAAAGTCATTAATTTTGTCTAGCAGTGAGAACAGAATGGCTGCTATGTAACCAGGAAGTATTTAAGAAGTCACTGAGCAAAAGGAGTGAACTAGCTGAATGCAGCAAGCTAAGAAAACTCAGCAAGGACAAAATAGCGGTGAAATCAATAGCATGTAAGCAGCAAAGGCAGATTCAACACAAACAGAAAATATAAAATAAATCCTAAATCATGGGGCATGACAGTAAGTGCACATGTTTTCTGGGTACTTATGCATAAAATTACATAACAACTTGTTTTAGCAGCCTGCAATTTTATTCCTATTACCGTCTGCTAGCAACAATAACGTTGTGACCTTGGAATTGCTTGTTATTTTCTGGCTGTCCACGCATTGGCACTTCTATGCTATGTATGGGAACCATTATATACAGTAGGCAGCTGTAACAGCTGTACAGCAAGTTAATTATGCAACTAGGCTGTAAGAGCAGAGTTGTTAGATGTATTTTTTTATTATTATTTATTTATAAAGTATTTTACCAGTAAGGATACATTGATATTTCTCTAATTTTCAAGTATGTCCTGGGTTCAAGAACATTGAATTTTTACAGTAGGTACAGAAATATAAAGTAATAAATGCAAGATATTAAAAACAAAACACAAATATATAGGTGCAAACTCTGCTCTCGGTGCACCTTCTTTCTTTCTCTGAAGAGAAAGGGTACAGACATCAGAGTTTGCAAAGAAAGAAAGAAGAGGCACATAGAGCAGAGTTTGATCTCTGTGCCCACTTTCTTGAAAACTCTGCTCTTTGCCCTTTCTTTCTTTGCCTTGTATTTGCTGAAAAGTGCCAGTGGGACGTTTTGAAAATGCCTTTATTTTATACTATATAACCAAATGAAACAATAGACATTTTGACAGAGACTTGTAACCTGCACCTTGTGTTGTGGTTTCTGACTCTGTTACCGCTGTAATTTGGAACTGGGTTGATTTGGGACTTGAGTTGGTGAACAAAGAGTGATCCCTCAATAAGGTGTACAGAGGATACACCACTCCAACAATAGCTGCAAAGACTTGCGCATTTAAGCAGCCCTGAGCTATACAGGAGGAGTAGCACGCGCCAATGTAGAAAAAGTGAGCATTTTCAGCTAAAATAAAAAATAGAAGAAAAATAATTGGGCAGATCCTGCCAGCAACATCTGCCCAATTATTTAAGGGGCAAAAAAGGACGAGAAGGCGGTCATCTTTTTTATACAATTTAAGTGATCATGGAGACAGGAGACAGGAGACTTTACCCATCACTCTAAATGCTTTAACAGCTCTTCAAAGCAGAGTTCTTACTTCCAGTTTGAAGGCTTTTAAATAGTGACTTCTGGACAGACTTCTGTATAGGTGGGCCAAACTCCGGTTCAAAAAAACTCGACTAGAGTGATGATTAGCGAATGAATGGCTCTATTCCATCTGAGCCTTTAATATTAATGAAGTATAATAAGTATAGTAGATCTGCTCATTACATATAACTCATTCTGCCGCTTTGTGCTGCAATGTAACTACATGGCCCACCATTGTGACATGTTAAAAGAGCTAAACTGGCCATCGCTGGAATCCAGACGATGCACACTTCACTTTTCCTATGGTGTTTAAGAGCTTTTCTGGGAAACTATCAGAGGTTGTAGCAGCTGGGAATAGCAGTTCCCTCATCCTATAACCTCCGATCCAGGACATGCACCTTACTTGCCGTTCCACATTACAAAAAGAAAGTGGCTCGATCTTCATTTTCCTACAGAGCACCGCAGTTATGGAATAACCTCCCAGACGCCATCAAATGGTGAACCCAGGACATATTTGTAAACAAGAGAAATCTCAATGTATCCTTCCTGGTAAAATACTTTGCAAATAAATAAATAAAATCTTCCCCCTGTCTAAAGTTACTTAAGAGATCTCTATTGATATACCTCGATACAGAATGCACCTGTAGGAATGCGCAGATGGGGTGCCATGTGAGTCCTGCCAGCAAGGAAAGGGTGCACTGGGCAGCCCACACCTGGTTACCCTACACTGCACAGCTTCAAGAGGTATGTGCTGGGAGGGGGGTACCCTGGTCCCCTCGTATGGAAAGGGTTCGCAGGGCTCATGAGCCACATGAGGACAGGCCCTGTGCAATGATCTGGGGAGAGTGAGTGTAACGAGCACAGCTTGCGATTAGGTGCATCTCTGCCTGTCACTGCAAACCCAACACCATCTCTTAACCAAAACTGGTAGAATGCCCCCCCCGAAACCTGTGTCTGGATCCGCCCTTGTTTTTTTACCCATAGAAAGAAGTCATTTTTCTTCAGCGAGACATCAATTACTGCAAAGGTTTACCTTGACCTTTTGACTGAATATGTGGCACCACAACTACATGACCTTCAACCAACCATCATTATCCAACAAGATGGTGCACCATCACATTGGGGACTGCAAGTTCGTGGGTTCCTAATTGAAACTTTTCCAGACTGGTGGATTGGAAGGGGTGGCCCAATTCCCTGGCCACCTCGTTCACCAGATATCACTCCCCTAGACTTCTTTCTATGGGGTTATGTTAAAGATATCGTGTATCGAGCAAAGGTACGGGACATCACTAATCTAAAGCAGAGGATCACTGATGCCATTGCCACCATTGATGAGGGTATGCTACAGCGAACATGGCAAAAAGTCGAGTACCGTCTTGATGTGCCTCGTGCAACTAATGGTGCCCATATAGAGGAGTATTAACCCTTTCGCTGCTGAGGCATTTCCCGCCTCTGTGCTGAGGTCATTTTTACAGATTTTGCTCATCATGTTTAAACGTGTTTTGAAGGCTTATTTTAGTATATGACCCAGACATATTATATATCGTTCTTTCCGTCAGACTCAGCAGATTCATAATATGTCACTATTATATGTATACGTCATGACCAGTCTGTATATTATAACACAAAATGCAATAAAATATGAATTTTCAATAATTTACAACGTGTAAAGTGTTTTTTTTTCACATTTTAACATGCGAGCAATTGCGGTTATATTTTTTATGGGGTGCGCTTGTTAAAAAAATTAGCGATGGGGTCTCGTTACATTTTTTTTGGGGAAAATTACGCGATTTTTAACAAACGCACCGCATACAAAAATCGTTAGTGCAGCATCATTTTTCACATTATAATTGAAATGGGAACAATATTGCTGCATTAACGAACCAAAAAAAAGAAAAAAAAAATTGTTTATTTTTTTTTATAATTTGTTTTTTAAATATTTTTATTTATTTATTTTTTTAAAAAACTTTTTCATACTCATGTTTGGTATCGTTGGAACGGCCATGCTCTGGCCGATCCAACAATATCAAACATTAACCCCTAACTGCCACGGATCGGGAGATAAGGGGTTCATTGGAACCCCCTATCTCCACCATTGGTGGCAGTTAGGGGTTAACTCCAGGACTGGCGTCATCGTGCTATGCACGATGACGCCAGTCCTCAGGGGGCATTTCCAGAAGCTTGGCCGACATCCAAGATGTCGGCCAGCTCCGGGAAAGGATCACGAACCGGCGCTTTTCGGCGCCAATTCGTGATCCAGCCCCCATGGGGTTAATTCCAGATACCGTTAGGAAGGGCAGGCTGTGCCCTTCCAAACGGTGCCTGGATTAACCCCCGCAACGCCGGCGATCGGGAGGGAGAGAGGTCCGAAGGACCTCCCCCCCTCCCTTTCAGGCGCCTCCTCCGCACATGCGGGGGGCGCCTGAATTAGATGTCATCGCGCCGCCGCGATCACATCTAATTAGCCCGGCGGCGGTTCCTGGTGCTGGGCTGACATCGAGGATGTCAGCCCGCACCGGGTGGCACAGCGATCAGCCGGAACCCGGCCAATCGCTGGCCCAAAGGGAGGACGCGCTCAGCGCGTCCTCCGCAAGGAACGTTACCTGCGGGTGGACGCGCTGAGCGCGTCCTTCCCAGCGAAGGGGTTAAATGAGGCAAAAAAAAACTTAAATAAATACGTCTCATTTTGTAATAATTTGCACTTATCTGTCATTTCATTTGCCTATGTAATAATTTTTTGAAATTGTAAAGAAACTTTATGGACACCCTGGGCTATATTACAAAGCTGGTGCTAAATTAACCAGAGCTGTTATAAACTTAACAGCTCCATATACTATCAGGGTTATTCAAAGAGAATCGAAATGCCACCGCACATTTGGTGACTTTTCGTTCTCTTCAATTCGGTTCGATTTGGCGATCCCATTTCAGCGACCCTGCGGTGTAATCAACAAGCACCACAGGGTCCCCGTATTGCAGGGAAAGGTCGCCGCAAACCCACCGCAAAACGAGGGCGAACGCACACCGAAACCCGCAAAAATATCTGGATTAACCTGCCGAAAACGCCAGAAAAACCTGAGCAGGAGACGATCACACACAGCGCAGCCGCCGGAAAAAGCCGACACCGCAGACTAATGCAGTAAATTAAAGAAACAGTTTGCTTGTATGTGTGAAAAGTGAAACGCTTTTTGCAAAGAAACTACTGAGCGAAAATGTCTGAAATTTACATATGACGTCCAGGGAATGATAATAAAAAGGGCTGTTACAGAAAAATTAAGTGAAATTAAAAAATAAAACCAAAATAAAATCTGAATTTTTTTAAACAAATCCCACAAAATGCTTAAAATATCCTAAAAATTCAAGAGACTCTTTACTGCAGAATATTATAATCAACGTTATTCAACATTCTGTTCCCTTTCGGCAGCCATTCGGATCTCTTTGAATAACCCTGAGGAATGGTTCTGGTAAGTTTACAACAGCTCTGGTTAAGTTAATACCAACTATGTAATATTGTCCTCTGTATATACCTTTACTTTTATAAAAGTACCTCTGACTCTGGAATGCCATCGTCTCAACAAATGTTCTCCACCATTTCACCAGTTTGCAATTAACCCCTTACAAAATTATTACATCTCCAGAATATGTTTGAAGAAGGAGGAGTGTGATAGTCCAGGTGCAGCATTAACAGTCCCATTAACCCTTTTTTAAGCTCCCTGAGGCTTCCTATCAGGCTCCTCTGGTTACAGCTATAGAATTCCCCTTCCACAGGTGGTTTGGTATTTACTTGACGTTATTCCAAATGTTTACGTAAGGAATCCACTTGAACAGACATTCAAGTCATCATACCACCCATGCTCCCTGTTCCTGTATTCTTGAAAATTCAGCAAGTGGACACATATCTATATGTTGATGAGCTGATCATGAAACTGCTGCCCTTGTGTCGTGTAGATTTCATATACTAAACAAATTTTAGCTGCACCAACTTGCCATCAAAGAGTCACAAAAAAATGCCTTTGTGGAGTGTAGTAGAAGTTGTAAGCATGCATGTGCTTGTGTGATTAGAGTTGTGTACATCTTGCGCTGAATCTTGCTTTTTTTTTGTCTCGTCATTGTATATGTCTAGTTTAACTCTCCTTATTTCCCAAAATCACTTAACGACAGGTTTTAAGAGCCGCTATTCATTTCTGAATACAGTCTAGAGCCATGAAGAACCACTGGGGTTGAAATAGCTTGTTGTCCCTCGGTTAGCCACAAATGAACAGATGTATACAATGTATATGAGCTGTTAATTTACAGTAACCTCCTGCAATATCCAAGCTACAAGGAAAGCTTATGGGTCAGTTGTGATAGCAGCTTGAGCCATTAGCTTAACGGTTCCGTTGGATTCATGCCCCTAGTGCAGGAATATCAAACTCTGACCCCCCTCCCAGATGTTTATTGCCTACAATTCCCAGAATTATTTGAATCCAATAAATGGCAAGAAAATCATGGAAGGTGTAGTTCAGAAACATTTGGGGGCCATAGTTTGAGATCCCTGCCTGGTCTAGAGTATGATTTTACTTTATACTTCAGTTATGTGGCTCACGGTGCTGGATTCAGGTCTCCTGGGCCTGGAGCTGAATAATTTAATGTGCCTCTGCCCCATCCCGCTCACCCTATTCTACTTTTTTTCCTACACCCCTGACCCTTGTTGTGCCAAAATAGTGGTCTTTTCTCTGGGTCATACTTTAGGTAATGATCCTGAAGCCGCAACTCTAATAGACTCTATGTTAATCCAGCCCTAATGTTTCACGATTCACACCCTAGCAGCATTGTACTGCTATCAGCCAAGATTTGCTTGCGTTTCTGAATAACTAGCTTGTAAGTGGAGTTTTCTTCAGTGAAGGTGTGCATATATATTTTTTAAAGAACTGATTCCATTGGGAGAGAAGTGGTTATATCAAGGAGCCACAGAGGAACAAGAAACCGACATCATGGTTTAGAATTCACCAAAAATACACAAGGCACTATTCCCTATGTCTATGCTAACTGTAGCGTTCGGATAAGTAAGCGTTAATGCTAAGATTAGTGACTTTAACGCATGCTCCCATATTACATCCCTACCGCAAAACCACTCAAAAATCCGTTGGCGCATCAGTGATTGTGCTAGCTTGCGCGAGCTTACTGTACTTTGTTCTCCCCGTGTTACGTATAGGATTTGCAAACAGTAATTAGCGTTAGGATAAGTAAAGTCTTACAAAGTCCTAGTGATACTTACCGCAGCAATGTGCAAGCCAAATATTTAGCTACATCTAAAAGTTGGTGCTAACCGATTCAGCTTTTGTGAAATCATTTAGCACCCCTAAACCCCCCAATAAATCCAATACTCATCTCTCATCCCACGGCGAGAACGTTGGCCCAATCTGTTGCTTCTTGTGTCGGGTGCAGAGGGAGACTGGGGACAAATAGTCCCCAGTCTCCCTCTGCGATCATACTGCGGCGCAGCGAGATCGAACAGGGCTTGCAGCCCGTCAGCATAACTTTCCCATGTAGTCCTATGGTCTTCAGGAGGTGATACATGCGGTGGCATGGAAGCGTTACTGGGAGTATCATTGAGGGTAGCACTTCGTTCCGGGGCAAGATGCGCCTGCTCCTGAATCTAACACTAAAATGGGGACACTATGGGGAAATTTGCAGGCGCAGATTTTTCCCGTTAGCATCCCCATTTCACCTTTAGATAGAGAATAGGGCCCATAGTTTTTACTGTGCTAACAACAGTAAACACTTTCAAGCTAGAAATACAACTATACATGACAATAGTCACAGCAGGACATGAATATTTACACACAGACTCCGTATGTAATGCAAATCAAGTCATTATCTGTCACCAGGGATCCATTCAATATTCCAGAAGCAAAGACAACAACATAACTTGTAATGATTCTAAGAAATTAAATAAATACTAAAAGATTTGCTAGCAGTATGAGTATATATACACTGAGAACATTTTTGGGAGACCTGAGGAAAACTGCACCAACGAGCACCTGTTTAATAGCACTTGAGGAGCTTAAATGGTTAAGCTCTCTCCTTGCTGTGAGATTTTAGAAAAAATTCTCAATCGTGAAGCTCTTGAAATAAACAAAACTTAAAGGTTTAATGAATATTGCTTAACCCCTTCACTACCAACCGATTTTGTTGAATTTTTTTTATCATAACATTCATTTGAAGCATGGGATGCAAAGTTAACAAATATAGGGTAAATTAGGAAATTTGCATACAGATTATTGTTCTGAGATTAAAATGATTAAATTAAAATAATGTAAATTTGCTCATTTTTAATTTCTCATTTATTGGTTTATCCTACACAAAAATATTTCTGGAATCAAGGTTCTAAACTCTAGATGGCATCCCTTATCTCACGCAATGTCACACGAGGTCTACATTATCGGCCTGCAGGCAGAAATGGCCTTGGGTCAGATCCAGTATATGTGATGCAGACAGATAATAAAATGGTCAGATCTTCTACTTATGGGGATTTGTTGTGATCATATAATGAGACTATTAGCAATGCAGCTTCCAATAGATACCAACAGACCATAAAAATATATTTATGTGCTTGCATAAGCCTGTGTATGGAAATTACAGGAACACCTTTTATCAGTACTGTACATGGATTTTCAGTCATTATAACCCCATGAATCTTATCCCTGTACAGGAGTGACTGACCCCAGAGCTGTCCCTGTATCTTACCTTCTCCTTAGCTGCTGTATTGCAACAGTAATGTGTTTGAACTTTTTGTACAGTGAGGTTTGGGCTGCTGTTTACAGCTTGTTTCACCTATGTACAGGGTGCCTGGAGAGAGATAAGACAGTGGATTTTGTTTCTCCCCAGGGAGCACATTAATCCTGTTTTTAAAATGTGTAAAAATGGGGGGCACTATTACATTCATCGTGCTAAAACGTGGATGTTAAGAAGGAAAACTTGCGCTTGCAGGTTTCTCCTTTGTGTCCCAGTTTTAGCGCGACATTACGGTGCAGGTGCTAATCCAGCAGCCTGCACCATAGCGTTGCGCTAATAGTTTAGGGATGCATCCCCTTCATATAGTCCCTAGGACTCAATTGAGGCTTACGCTGTCGGGTCACATGACCTGCAGGATCTTGCCTCACGAGATCCGGCAGGTCGGCGGAGTGTTCGCGTAGGGAGACTGGGGGACTTTTTCAGAGAACCGGATTGAGTCGCCGTTCTCGTCATGAGATGAGAGGTGAGTATCTGATTTTTGCTGTTTTTTTTAGCTAATGCTGACTGATTCTGCAGAAGCGGAATCCATTAGCACCAGGTCCTAGCTGTGGTTAACTTTTGAGTTAACTGCAGTGGGACGGTAATTAGCGTTAGGACTTTGTAATCCTAACAACGCTAATTAACACTTTGCACTCCCCATGTTAAGCATAAGGAGCACAAAGTACAGCAAGCTCATGCTGAAAAGCGCAAGATCTGAATCACTAACGGGTTTTTTAACCCATTAGCATTCGGATTGCAATATGGTCCGCTTGCGCTAGGGCAACCAGAGCTAATGTGAACGCTCAAACAGGTGAGTGCTAAAGTTAGCGTTCTGAATGTAATATGGCCCGGGGTTTGGTATGCTAATAATGACTTTTCAGCGCATTACAATGCAAAATCAAGAGAACTCGATTTTGGTAGTGAAAGGGTTAATCCCCACTAGAATAGCCCATTTATTTCCAGAAGAATTGTAATACATTAAGATGAAGGAAGGATTGAGGGGAAGGATTGAGGGAAATGTTGAGAAAACAATAGACATATCCACTATTATTATTATTATTATTCTTTATTTATAAAGCGCCAGCATATTCCGCAGCGCTGTACAATAAGCACAGTATAGACAGGGTTACAATACATTGAACAACATTTGACAAACAGTACAGGAGGAGATGAGGGCCCTATTCCCGTAGGAACTCACAATCTGGGAGGGTTGGGGTTGGAAACAGGAGGAGAGGACTGTAAGGTGAGAGTGATTGATGGTTGCGTCAGTGAGTTGGGTGGTAGGCTTCCCTAAATAGGAATGTTTTCAGGGAGCGTTTGAAGGAAGAGAAGTTAGGGGAAAGTCTGACAGTACGAGGGAGAGCGTTCCAGAGAGTGGGGGCTGCGCGTGAGAAATCCTGCAGTCTATCATGGGAAGAGGTGATGCGGGGAGAAGCTAGGCGCAGGTCACTGTTTGACCTTAGGGAGCGGGCTGGGGTGTATTTGGTGATTAGTGAGGACAGGTAGTGGGGAGCTGAGTTAGTGAGGGTTTTGTAGGTAAGGATAAGGATTTTGAACTTAATTCTGCAGTGGATGGGGAGCCAGTGAAGGGACTCGCAGAGGGGAGCGGCAGAGACAGAGCGGCGGGTGAGGTGAATTAGCCTGGCGGAGGCGTTCAGGATGGATTGTAGGGACTAAACCATTTCAAAAATACAATCCACTGAATCTTTCAGCTGTCTAAATCAATAAGAGAATAAACAGGGGTCAACTCCAGCAGGAATGCCTGGGAATGCAGTTCTATCACAATTTTAGCGGGAGGAACTTAGTTACTCTTTGAATGGTAGACGGAGAAAGGCCCAGACTGGCCATCACGCGTACTGGGCGTTTGACCGGTAGGCTGATGGCCTTTGTGGCCGGTCACCTGGCGGCCGTCAAGTTACACGATGGCCAAAGGTTTTGCGCCACTCGAGGGCTTTCGTTCCGGTCGTATGGCCTGCATAGTCTGAGGCAGCTCAGCAGTGCCTACTGGACCTCCCGAGAGATATGGGCCACACCTTCCCATAACTCTACCAACCAGTGATTTGGCCCCCTCCCAGCACAAAGGGAAGCAGGAGAGGGGGCAATAATTTATTATATGTATAATTTATTGTTAAATAAAAAATAATTGAATAATAAATTTGAAAATGCATATTACAATATTAGAAAATTATTATAATAATATATAATATATATACAGGTATTAATACATTTTAATATAATTTTTTATGTATAATTTAATATTTAAATATAATATACTATGTTTATTTTAAGAGTTAAGAGATTTTAAAATATAACTTATTTTAATAATATACAATAAATATTTACATTTGTTTTAGTGTAATTACTTTAATGTGTATTTTAAGTGAAAATACAATTTATTAATTTTAGTTTCATTGCTGCATAGCTCTGTGATACACTCATACACACCGCACATTGCTGTGAGTTTTATTATTGTGCAGCTCTGTGATACGCTCATTGATACCACGCATTGCTGAGTTTTTTTTTAATTTATTTTTTTAGTTTTTTTTTAAGTATTTTACCAGGAAGGATACATTGAGATTTTTCTCCTTTTCAAGTATGTCCTGGGTGGCGAGTATGTACTGTTAGGTATCTTGCCCAAGAACACTTACTGGAGAGCATAGGCATCTCTAGGGCGGGCAATTGCACCTCCTAGGTTATTCCTTGTCCCCAGGTGCCCCCCCACCAGGATTCAGCCTCCAGCTTCCCCAACATCTTTGGGCCGATGTGTCTCCGGCTCTGTGCGTTGTATGTGGTGGATCAATATGTCACTGGAAAGAGCAGAGTCTGGCCTTTCCAATGATATCCAATATGACCATATTCCGTTTAAAGCCAAAATCGTAAATAATAAAATAAAAATGAAACAATGGTGGAAATGGCTCAGCAGTGACAGGGCTAATTGTCAGACTATATATTACATTGTGTATTACTTTTGATTTTGCCTTGGTTTAGTTATAGATTAAGGGTTAATGGGCAGGCTTCATTCCTCGCAGTATACATTTTCTTTTTTCATTTATTAACGGCATTTTAGGAGTTAATGGGTAGACTACATGTCTCACAGTGTATACATTTCGGGCCCTATTACATTCTTAATGTAAAACCGCACGCAGAACGCGTGAATTTTTGCGCGAAGCATTAAATGTTAATGTGCGTAAAACAACGCTAGTATTACAATCCTCACGCATTTTTTCATCTTTCAAAAAATAACAAGCGCAATATGGACGCACAAAAAACGCGCGCGCATTAACAGTGCGCACAGAAATCGGTGTGCAGACTGTTTTTTTACGCGATTCAGCCAATCAGAATTAAGAACCACTATTGTCTCCCGTTATGTTTTTGCGCCTGTCAAAGTCAATCTGCGCATATATGCTGCATCAATTAAAAAAACACACACAACTTCTCAAATTTATTGGTTTGGTATGTGTAGAATGTGTAACTATACTTTGCTGTGGTTTTTTTTGGGCTGGTGTATTTGGTTTCGGCCAAGGTTGATAGAATTTGCCATTCTCAGGTTCGCGTAAATGAGCACACTAATAATATAATCAAAGGATATGATAGGCATAATGTTTCTAATCATCATTGCATTAAACACGATAAAAATCCTAGAGGTCTGGAATTTTTCGGGATTGAAAAAGTAACCAGGAATTGGAGAGGGGAGGATTTAGATCTGAAATTATCCAAGGCTGAGATGAAATGGATTTATAGACTTAATACGCTGGAACCGAGGGGTCTGAATGTCGAATTTGAAATGTGTCACTTTTTGTTAAACCTTTATAAAATTGGAATAGGTGGACTGTTCTGTTTTTAGGCTACCCAATATAATTAGTGGGTTTAATAATCGCTATAGTCTACTATAATTAAGAGACAAAATACCTCCATCTCACCATTCCGGTTATTATTGGAAATAACCATAAGAGTAATCGTGTAGATGAAATGTGTTTGGTGGGGTTGAGGAAATAGAATTCCCTAGTAGGGTTAAGTTTTAAATTTCCAATCTTTTTAAGAATGATGTTTAAAAGAGATGGAGTTAAATCTCAATCACCTCGATATATGGGAATAATACTGGGGATTATATAACACAAGAAAGATAAGATTTCCCTACAGGGTTAGTGTTTTGAATGTTTTGAATACTGTTTTAATATGCAAGATGGTTCTGTTGCCATTTTTTGGTTATTTTCGCTATTTTATGCTATATGCTGATGGGGATTCCTTTATGATCGCTATGTCTTAAGTTTCATTAGTGGAAAGCGATATGGAAGAGCTAAGCCGGAAGAATGTACCGTCGTGAAACGCAAGCGAGGACTGAAAGTGGGTGTATTAAAGGACATGTATGTGAAGCGCAAGCCGGATGTCAACAATGAGCCACATGGGGAGTGAACCGGAACTGGGTACATGTGGAACGTGGATCCGGAAATCTTCGGTGAATCGCACGCGGAACGCTTACCATGTGTGGAGATCGATCAGACGGATTAGGAGGCCTATATAAGGTCACTATAGAATCAGGAGACAGTACAGACTGAGGAAGTCTACAGTATTGTCACGATTTGCCACGGGGAAACTGTAATACTGGAATGATGGGAACCCAAGAGGCAAAGTATACCAGATCGTGAGAGCCACTATACGAAGGGTGAGATGGAACTGTACAACCCTATTCGTGACAGTGGCAGAGACGTCAGGTGTTGATGGGTATGAAGATATAGGCGCGGGAATACTGGAGGCTTGACACGACGAACAGTAAATATATGAAAACACAGTAGCACAGTAACAGACCTGTAGGGGACTGTAGTACTCACGGTGGACGATAGGTATCTCAAGGCACAGAGGGAACGCAGGATACTGTTGTATACTGTTTGCGGAGGAAACTTCAGAACTGGGAGATATTGCGGTAGGTCGGCAGCTTGAGATTGGTAAAGAGGCTGAGACGGCTAAGTGCCGAAGCGGATTGAAGTACTGGGTATGCTGCAACAGGCTGGAGGCCTGAGACCCGGTGAGATGGCTGTAAAAGCTGAAGAGCCAAAGCGGATTGAGGTGCTGGATGCGTTGCAGCAGGCTGGAGGTCTGAGGCCCAGCGGCATTGCTGTATAGGCTGAAGAGCCAAAGCGGATTGAGGTGCTGGATGCGTTGCAGCAGGCTGGAGGTCTGTGGCCCGGCGGAATTGCTGTATAGGCTGAAGAGCCAAAGTGGATTGAGGTGCTGGATGCGTTGCAGCAGGCTGGGGGTCTGAGGTCCGGCGGAATTGCTGTATAGGCTGAAGAGCCAAAGCGGATTGAGGTGCTGGATGCGTTGCAGCAGGCTGGAGGTCTGAGGCCCGGCGGAATTGCTGTATAGGCTGAAGAGCCAAAGCGGATTGAGGTGCTGGATGCGTTGCAGCAGGCTGGAGGTCTGAGGTCCAGCGGAATTGCTGTATAGGCTGAAGAGCCAAAGCGGATTGAGGTGCTGGATGCGTTGCAGCAGGCTGGAGGTCTGAGGCCCGGCGGAATTGCTGTATAGGCTGAAGAGCCAAAGCGGATTGATTTGGAGACAATAATACACAGTCCATGTACTAGGAATCATACTCAATAATTGGGCATTTACTCACAGTTCTGTAGCCTCTTTTAAACCGATTCCCGCCATACCTGGCGTCTGACGTCATCTCCCGGCGCCGAGGACACCTGATCCCTCGCCGGGGTCCTCATCGATATAGCGCGCATACGCGCGCCGGCCGCTGTCTAGGGTATAGGGTGCCGGAGGATGGAAGTGTGGTAACCACGGCGGCTGCTGGCGGTTCGCCGATGACGGGACGGGATGTATTAACGTCGGGTCCGGGTGGTACCGGGCGGCACCAGGGAGCGATCCTGACAGGGCCCCCACCAAGGCGACCCCTCTGGGGGCGATCACGATGGATCCTGTGAAAACGTCGAACCAGAGCAGGAGCATGTACCTCGTTACACGACACCCAGGAGTCCTCTTCTGCGCCATAGCCTTTCCAGTGTACTAGGTATTCTAGACGACGCCGCCGCCATCGAGAATCCAGTATGGTCTCAACCTCGTATTCATTATCTGACACCGAAGTCACAGGTCCAGGAGCCACTAGAACTCTATTAGGAAATGGGTCAGGGGTCGTAGATTTCAGTAGGGAAACATGAAACACAGGATGTACCTTCAGTGTTGACGGCAGACGTAGTCGTACAGCCACAGGAGACAATACTTTGTCGATGGTAAAAGGGCCGAGGAAACGAGGACCTAGCTTGCGAGAAGGACAAAACAGGTTAATATTATGGGCAGAGAGCCATACCTTATCTCCTTCGTGATACACGGGGGCAGGTCTTCGATGACGGTCTGCATAGAACTTGAACCTCTGTTGTGCCTTCAACAGCTCAGTTCGGACAAGATGATAGTCGTTCATCGGCCTTCGGGATGTTGGTCTCTAAGGGTGACCCAGGCAACATGGAGGGATGAAAACAGGTGTTGATATAGAAGGGCGTCATTGCTGTAGAACGTTGCACCTGATTGTTATAGGCGAATTCGGCTAGGGGTAGATATGCGAACCAGTCATGTTGGAGATGGGATATATAGCAGCGTAAGTATTGTTCAAGGATTCCATTGGTACGCTCAGTTTGTCCATTGGCTTGAGGGTGATATGCCGAGGTCAATGCTTGGGTGATATGTAGTCCTTTACAGAAAGCCCTCCAGAAGCGTGCCGTGAATTGCGTACCTCTGTCTGTCACTATAGTAGAGGGTAACCCATGAATCACGGAAGATCTCTTTAATGAAGACGGAGGCGGTCTCTGTAGCGGTAGGTAGTCCCACTAGGGGGATGAAATGTGCCATTTTCGTAGATCTATCAATGACTACCATGACAGTATCGTGTTTTGATGATTTTGGTAGTTCCACGATAAAGTCCATAGCGATATCAGTCCAGGGTACAGAGGGTACGGGTAGCGGGTGTAGTAATCCTTGAGGTCTATGTCTGGATGTCTTCATTCTTATGCATATAGGACAATTCGTGATGTACTCAGTAATAGCCCTTGACATATGTGGCCACCAAAAGGATCTTTTTATGATATCGCTGGTTTTGTGAATGCCTCCATGGCCTCCTAGGGTGGAATCATGGAATTGTTGTAACACTGCGGTTACGGCTAAAGGGGGAACGTATATTCTTTCTTTATGTATCAGAAATCCGTCCTTTTCTGAGAACGGTATTCCTGTGGGGGCTTCCTGGAGCGAAGGAGTATTACGAGCAATCATTTGCCATAAAGTATTTTCCTGTGTTAGAAAACATGTAGATGGTAATATGGTTTCTTGTTCTCTGGTTCTCTCTGGATTGCCTATCCTTGATAAGGCATCTGCTTTTCCGTTTTTTCTTCCGGGTCTGTAGGTGATATGTAAATCGAACCGGCTAAAAAAGAGGGCCCACCTGGCTTGTCGGGGTTTTAGCCTACGGGCTCGTTGTAAGTATTCTAAGTTTCTGTGGTCTGTGAATACAGTCACGGGATGGCGTGCGCCTTCTAGTAAATGCCTCCATTCTTCTAAGGCCATTTTTATGGCTAAGAGCTCTCTCTCGCCTACATCATAGTTACGCTCAGCAGGGGATAGCCCCTTTGAAAAGAAACATACGGGATGTATTCGTCCGGTCTTTACTAGCCTTTGAGAGAGTACAGCCCCCACCGCAAATTCAGAAGCGTCTACCTCCAGTACATAAGGGTATGTAGGATCTGGTAAGGTGAGGATAGGTGCTTGTGTGAACATATTTTTCAATTTATGAAAAGCCTTTTGTGCGTCTTCAGTCCATGTGAACTTAATATCTTGCCTAGTCAATCTAGTGAGGGGCCGGATAATCGTCGAGAACCCTCTTATGAATTTCCTATAAAAGTTGCAAAACCCTATAAAACTTTGTACCCCCTTTTTGTTCGCCGGAACTGGCCAGGTGGCTACTGCTTCAGTCTTGGTTGGGTCCATACGGATGTTCCCAGGGCTGATAATAAATCCGAGGAATTCTATAGTGTCTGTGTCGAAGATGCATTTTTCAGCCTTGGCATACAATCTCTGCTCCTGTAGTCTACGTAGTACGGTTTTTACATGTTCTCGATGAGCCTTCAAGTCTTCGGAATATATCAATATGTCGTCCAGGTATATTACGATGTAGCTGTCTAGTATATCCCGGAAGACATCATTCAAAAACCGTTGGAATGTGGCAGGGGCATTACATAGCCCATACGGCATGACCATATATTCGTAATGGCCATAACGAGAACGAAACGCCGTCTTCCATTCGTCTCCGCTTTTGACACGTATCAGATTATAGGCTCCTCGTAGATCAAGTTTCGTGAATATATTAGCGTAGCGCAGGCGATCCATCAATTCTGATATCAGAGAAAGGGGATATTTATTTTTGATCGTAATAGCGTTCATAGCTCTATAGTCTACACAAGGTCGAAGTCCTCCATCTTTCTTCCCCACGAAGAAAATAGGGGCTCCGGCAGGTGAGGTAGACGGCCGTATGAAGCCTTTCTCTAGATTGTCGTCGATATAGTCTTTTAATACTAGTAATTCGGGTTCAGATAGGAGGTAAATTCTTCCATAAGGAATGGGTGCTCCGGGTAGCAGATCTACAGGGCAGTCATAGGGTCTGTGAGGAGGTAGGGTATCAGCACCTTTTTTCTCAAAGACATGACTAAAGGCTTGGTACGGCTCGGGTACCTCAAGACACATAGCTATAGCGGGAGTCGTACAGGCATGTAGATCTGTGGTTGATATATTAGTTTCAGCGTTGAAGGATACTGCACCTGAGGACCAATTTATAGAAGGGTTATTTCTGCGAAGCCAATTGAGACCTAGGACAGCGGGAAACACGGGAGAGGTCACTATATCAAACACTATGGTGTCGCGATGTTCAGTGCCCAGAGATACTAGCAACGGTCGGGTTTCTTTGATGATCGGACCAGATATGGGGGAGCTTCCGTCGAGCAGTTGGATGGCGTAAGAACGTGATTTGGAGACAATCGGGATACCCAGGGAGATAGCTATTTTTTCGTCCACAAAACATCCGCTGGCTCCGGAATCAATCATAGCCCGGAGAGGAACGGCGCACTGGTCCCACTGTAATAGTAAGGATACGATTATGTGAGATGGTGTCATTGTACAAAGGTCATGAGTGGCGACCAACGTGGTGGGTTGTGCAGGCTCACCTGAACGACTGGGAGGCTTGGCTCGGCATTCTCGTACTTGGTGGCCCGGGCGCCCGCAGTACATACATAGCCCTAAAGATCTGCGCCTGGATTTTTCGTTCTCTGTTAGAGGTCCTCGTATGACTCTGATCTGCATAGGTTCTTCCTCGCTAGTGGAAGTAGTAGGAGTAGTCGCTTGAGGAGTCGGTATGTATCTTTTTGCTGGAACATGAGCGTGGGAAGAGGCTCTTTCTGCCCTTCGTTCTCGTAGCCTTCGATCTATCTGGGTGCAAAGAACCATGGTAGCTTCTAGAGTGGAGGGGATTCCAGTACGGGCTAGTTCATCTTTGAGTACCTCGGATAATCCCTTTCTGAACTGTGCTAGCAGGGCCGGCTCGTTCCATTCCGAATCCAGGGCTAAATTTTTGAACTCCGTGATATAATCCTCTACATCGTCCTTTCCCTGCTTTAGTAATTCCAGTGCTTGAGCCGCAGAGGCTAGGCGATTGGGGTCTTCATACATGGTTTCAAGGGCATTATAAAAAGTGTTCCAGGTGCGCAAAGAGGGGTGAGCGGTACGTAGTAGATGATGGGCCCACACTTGAGGTTTGCCGGTAAGGAGGGATATCACAGTCCTGATCTTTACGAAATCAGATGCATATGTCTTCCGCTGGATAGAGAACATTATTTGACATGAAGTGATAAAAACCCGGAATTGCTTCCTGTCCCCGTCAAATTTGGTTGGTGGAGATACATAGGGTTCATAACTGGTGGAGAGGATGTCGGCGGCTGTTGGGGCTTCGACGGGAGGCTCGGTTGTCCCTTCCGCGCCTTGTGCTTGGTCTAGACGACTCAGATGGTTTTGTATAGCGACCTGATTATTCTGTAGGTCCACGATGGATTGGGTTAGATTTGATAGTTGATTCGTTATGAGGGTTAGGGTGTCTGGTATACTCGCGGGTTCCATATTTGGCCCAATTATTCTGTCACGATTTGCCACGGGGAAACTGTAATACTGGAATGATGGGAACCCAAGAGGCAGAGTATACCAGATCGTGAGAGCCACTTTACGAAGGGTGAGATGGAACTGTACAACCCTATTCGTGACAGTGGCAGAGACGTCAGGTGTTGATGGGTATGAAGATATAGGCGCGGGAATACTGGAGGCTTGACACGACGAACAGTAAATATATGAAAACACAGTAGCACAGTAACAGACCCGTAGGGGACTGTAGTACTCACGGTGGACGATAGGTATCTCAAGGCACAGAGGGAACGCAGGATACTGTTGTATACTGTTTGCGGAGGAAACTTCAGAGCTGGGAGATATTGCGGTAGGTCGGCAGCTTGAGATTGGTAAAGAGGCTGAGACAGCTAAGGCTAGGGACAGATGAGCGCATTTTCTGCGGCCACCGTCAAAATGTACGTCGATGCGTGCGCACGCATTTTTTCACAGAATACGCTTAAGTGGTCAGACGATGCGCAATTCTGGACGTATTTCATGACGATGGGGTAAAAAGAAGTCTAGGGAAATCCGGCTGTTTGAACGTTATGTTGGCCGCACACTAGCAGCGTCTGACATCTCCTAATCACGCACACACGCTGCTATGCGGCCGCAGCGCACTCTGTACGTCAGTACAGCGTTTAACGTTCTCGAAAAAATGCGTTCATTTTCCACTTGCGTTGCGCGGCCGGACTTTTGTGCGACCGTACTTCGTATATTGGCTGTCATTGCCGTCATCTGCTGCTAGTGCGGCCGTGATTATGTGCGCCAGAACGCGCGTTCGCACTGCCTCAGTCTGACCCTAGCCTAAGTGCCAAAGCGGATTGAGGTACTGGGTACGCTGCAACAGGCTGGAGGCCTGAGACCCGGTGAGATGGCTGTAAAAGCTGAAGAGCCAAAGCGGATTGAGGTGCTGGATGCGTTTCAGCAGGCTGGAGGACTGAGGCCCAGCGGGATTGCTGTATAGGCTGAAGAGCCAAAGCGGATTGAGGTGCTGGATGCGTTGCAGCAGGCTGGAGGTCTGAGGCCCGGCGGAATTGCTGTATAGGCTGAAGAGCCAAAGCGGATTGAGGTGCTGGATGCGTTGCAGCAGGCTGGGGGTCTGAGGTCCGGCGGAATTGCTGTATAGGCTGAAGAGCCAAAGTGGATTGAGGTGCTGGATGCGTTGCAGCAGGCTGGAGGTCTGAGGCCCGGCGGAATTGCTGTATAGGCTGAAGAGCCAAAGCGGATTGAGGTGCTGGATGCGTTGCAGCAGGCTGGAGGTCTGAGGCCCGGCGGAATTGCTGTATAGGCTGAAGAGCCAAAGCGGATTGAGGTGCTGGATGCGTTGCAGCAGGCTGGGGGTCTGAGGTCCGGCGGAATTGCTGTATAGGCTGAAGAGCCAAAGTGGATTGAGGTGCTGGATGCGTTGCAGCAGGCTGGAGGTCTGAGGCCCGGCGGAATTGCTGTATAGGCTGAAGAGCCAAAGCGGATTGAGGTGCTGGATGCGTTGCAGCAGGCTGGAGGTGTGAGGCCCGGCGGAATTGCTGTATAGGCTGAAGAGCCAAAGCGGATTGATTTGGAGACAATAGTACACAGTCCATGTACTAGGAATCATACTCAATAATTGGGCATTTACTCACAGTTCTGTAGCCTCTTTTAAACCGATTCCCGCCATACCTGGCGTCTGACGTCATCTCCCGGCGCCGAGGACACCTGATCCCTCACCGGGGTCCTCATCGATATAGCGCGCATGCGCGTGCCGGCCGCTGTCTAGGGGATAGGGTGCCGGAGGATGGAAGTGTGGTAACCACGGCGGCTGCTGGCGGTTCGCCGATGACGGGACGGGATGTATTAACGTCGGGTCCGGTTGGTACCGGGCGGCACCAGGGAGCGATCCTGACAAGTCTTAAGCAGATGAAACGCGTATCTGGAGATGTCCATTTGATATATTGTTTTATGATGTTTGTTTTAATAAATCGTTTTATGGGAAACCAATTATCTCTTTGGTGAGTACTAATCTTGCTTCAAATTGGAGGATGTGACACCTTGGAGGAGATAACAATTGTGCGGCATTTACCTGAAATTTGAGATATACCTGATGCTTTCCTACTGAGCCACTTGAGATAAGAGGCTCAGAAAATTGTGAGTATATATCCTCTTATCTATGAATGTATGTGCAACATGAGGATTATATCTGCGCAATGGAGTTTTCTCTCTGCTTTTAAAGTATCGTATTGGGATTACCAAGTGATATAGAGCTTGAAGACTCGATGAGTTTGGGTGTGACCCCCTGTAATGGGTAGGCTACCTGCCTCAATCTATTTATTTCATGTTTTCCCTTGATTACTGGCATTTTAGGGGTTAATGGATAGGCTACATGTCACAATGTTTATTATTTTTATTTTATTTCCCTGCTTTTATGGCATTTTAGGGGTTATTATGGAAGTTAGAAATTAAAGTGTCTATTCATATTTCGATCCTTTGCTTTTTGTCACATTTTGGGGAATCAATTTCGCCAAAAATATGGTGAATTCCCCATTTAGCAAATGGTCACTGTAATTTGTGAAAATTGGAGTCGCTGAATCAGGTATCGGACGTCGGCAAAAACTGCCAAATTGCAGTGAATAAAATATTTAATTTATGTATCAGGTTAGTACAACAAAAAGGTATCATTGTATCACATTACTCTGGGAGTATGGAATCTTATTTATATATACTTATTTAGGTTTTTTCAGTGGTATGATTTAGTGGCAAAAATTATTAGTGTCCCTCCCAGTTTTGACTGTGGTATCTTATGTGCCCCCCTATATATTGTTCCTAGAGTTGCCACTGCTGGAGAGGTGCTCTTGCCGGGATTGATGTTACCTCTACTCCACCCAGCTGGTATTATTGTGGAGCTCTGGGATACGCTTGTAACGCATACACACCGCACATTACATACAGGTCTATTCATTAAAGGTGAAACTCTGGAGAATTGGCAGGTGAAGAGAACAATCTAGACCAAATTTCCGATTTGGAAAGTGAGATAAATGGGAGAATTTTTCTGGTTTGGCTATTTTGACCTAGAATTTTCACTTCTCCAGTCATTCTCCTGGTTTTCACCTCTCTCTGAATAACCCTGCTAGATTTTTCACTTCTCCTGTCATTTTTCCAGAGTTTCTCCTTTAGTGAATAGACCTGTATGAGTTTTTTTGCTGCGCGCCCATGTAGGTGTATAATATGGGTGGGTAGGCCTATATACAGTGGTTTGGGTATAGGGGTGCATATCGAGGCGTGTATAAATACATGAAAGTGGGCTGCTCAACTTTTAATGCCCCGGCCTATTTTTTTGTCCCAGTCCGGGCCTGTACTGAGAAACTGCAATACCTTTCTATTTAGACACAATTTAATAAAAATGTCTATATTTAAGTGTTTTTCAAAGACTTAAGTACACTGGAAATTAGAATTTCTCAGTATTGCCAGAGGAATGGCATTTTCGTGCTGCTGCAGCTCCCCCTAATCCTAAAACTAGAACAGACAGAAATCTTGGGGAGCTCCCACACTTATTTTTTTAGGTCTTGACCTCAGAGAATAAATATGTTCAAAGCTACCGGAAATAAAAGATCTGTATGCTTTACTTATGAGTATAGAAGAGATACAGAAACAGGTTTAAACTTGTGATTGATTTTATGTTCAAGAGAACTGGGCCTCACTCACAGTGCTGGGATGTTCAGCATCTCAGATGTTTCATGTCGTTATGTTAACGAACAATTCCTCTTTCTCGTTAACTTAATCACACTGCATTTAGATAGAACATATCACACAGGTGTTGTGACTCCTGCTTTTTTAACCCTTTCGCTGCTGAGGCTTTTCCCGCCCCTGTGCTGAGGTCATTTTTACCTGTTTTGCGCATCATGTTTAAACGTGTTTTGAAGGCTTATTTTAGTATATGACCCAGACATATTATATATCGTTCTTTCCGTCAGACTCGGTAGATTCATAATATGTCATTATTATATGTATACGTTATGTCATGTCTGTATATTATAACAAAAAATGCAATAAAATATGTATTTTCAATAATTTACAATGTGTAAAGTGTTTTTTTTCACATTTTAACATGCGAGCAATTGCGGTTATATTTTGTATGGGGTGCGCTTGTTAAAAAAATTAGAGATGGGGTCTCGTTACATTTTTTTTTGGGGAAAATTACACTATTTTTAACAAACGCACCGCATACAAAAATCGTTAGTGCAGCATCATTGTTCACATTATAATTGAAATGGGAACAATATTGCTACACTAACAAACCAAAAAAAATTAAAAAAAAGTGTTTATTTTTTTTTTTATAATTTTTTTTTTAAATTTTTTTTTATTTTTTTTTCATTTTTTTTTTTTTTACAACTTTTTTCACTGTAGTGTTTGGTATCGTTGGAACGGCCATGCTCTGGCCGATCCAACCATACCAAAATTTAACCCCTAACTGCCACGGATCGGGAGATAGGGAGTTCATTGGAACTCCCTATCTCCACCGTTGGTGGCAGTTAAGGGTTAACTCTAGGACTGGCGTCATCGTGCGTAGCACGATGACGCCAGTCCTCAGGGGGAGTTCCCGGAGGCTTGGCCGACATCCAAGATGTCGGCCAGCTCCGGGAAAGGATCGCGAACCGGCGCTTTTCAGCGCCGATTCGCGATCCAGCTCCCCAGGGGTTAATGCCAGGCATCATTTGGAAGGGCAGGCTGTGCCCTTCCAAATGATGCCTGGGTTAACCCCCGCAGAGTCGCCGATCGGGAGGGAGAGAGGTCCGAAGGACCTCCCCCCCTCCCTTTCAGGCGCCTCCTCCGCACATGCGGGGGGGGGCGCCTGAATTTGGTGTCATCGCGCTGCCGCGATGACACCAAATTCCGGCGGCTGCTGTTCCGGATGTCGGGCTGACATCCAGGATGTCAGCCCGCACCGGAGGGGCCAGCGATCGGCCGGAACCCGGCCGAATGCTGACCCCAATGGGAGGACGCGCTGAGCGCGTCCTCAGCACACCAGCGGGAATGCTGAGGACGCGCTGAGCGCGTCCTCAGCAGCGAAGTGGTTAATATCCTGATAATTTTTTGTGCTTTTTATAACTTATAGCACGTTTTAATAGGTTTTTATGTCATACAAAGTCCTGGAAAGAAAAAAAAAACATGAACAATAGACAAATATGTAAAATTAAATTGTCAGTTAACATAACAGGAACAAATAAAGTAAGAGAGAATATAGCCTAGCTATTTTCAAACTAAGTATATGAAATAACAGGTAAGGCCGGAGTCAGACGAGCGCACAAATTGCGCGCGCTACAGCGGGCATGCTGCAGACATCCGGAAAGCCTCCCCGTCGAAGCGCTACGATGCGTATTCGACGGGGAAACGACGGGCGATCTACCATAGGAGGATCAAACCTCGCAGCGCTGAGCGCACTAACTAACTAACATACTCACCTTTTCTCCCTTGGTTCATACTGCTCCTCCTATTTGGTGCAGAGCTTCTGAAATGCAGAAGCCCCTACAATTTCTTTTGCAATTTGTGTAGCATACGTACCTTGGTTGGTGTACACTAAGCGAAATTGAGTATCACATGGAATTTGCATGGCCTCGTATACAAGATACACAGTGCCAGGTGGTAGACTGGCTCTGCGTGCACACATACAGTACCAATTGTAAAGGGTCATCCAGACGTGGACCCCTTGCTTGATGTGCCTAGAGGGGTGTCAGCTATACCCTCCTGACGAGGCCCAATAAGGCCGAAACGATCGTCGGGGGTTGCTGCACCTCTCGTGCAGGGATGACGTCCTTGGCAATCAGCACTGGCCACCCTTTCTGGGTGAGAGCAGGCTGATTTGCATATGGAAAATTCATCCCTGTAATGGCACAATCAAGCTAAAACCTTGTTTGTGAGACCTGAGCGGGCCCCCACCGTAGAGCAGGCCATTGTGCTGTTGCTCGTTCTCAGGACCCTCACAAACACCCCCCTTGTTTCATACAGTACCAATACCTGGCCGCCATCTCCCAGAATACTTGCTACTGTGAGCATTTGGAGAGAGGATAATGTCAGCACACTTTGACCCAAGTTGTTCTCTGGCAGACAGGATATTCAAATCCCGTCTGCTGAGAGACAGCTGTGTGGGTGGAGGAGACTCCTTCTGCTTCACACACACACACAGCACAAAATAGGACCATGGGAAGGGGGAGGCACTCCACGCTGCCTGACCACTTTAAATATATAAAGTGGTCCAGGTGAGTATAGTGTCCCTTTAACCTCCCTGACGGTTATTCCAAGTGTGTCTTGGGGTTAAATTTCACCGCTGAGAGCGGTAACCCCGAGACACACTCGGGCTGTATACATCACCTCTCTCTGCGCTCCCTCGATAATCTCTGCAGTCTCCTCCAGTGATCGTGGCATTTTACTTCCTGGATTCCTTCTCGCGAGGAAGGAACCAGGAAGTATAAGGTCGCGGTCGCCGGAGGAGGCAGCTGGGGACATCGAGGGAGCGCAGAGAGAGGTGATGTATTCAGCAGCATCCCGAGTGTTGCTCGGGGTTACCACTTCCAACATAGGAATTTAACCCCGAGCCACACTCAGGAATACCGCTAGGGGGGGCAAAAATAAATAAAAAAATAGACCGCTTTTAGACGCGGTTTTTCACAAAAATTAGACCGACAGGGAGGTTAAGAAAATACGCAAGTCAGGTTTGTGCTGAGCTGAGTAAGTAATGAATATTCATAAGGGTCAGGGAACAGGAAGTGAGCTGTGCCCCAGGAAGAGTCAGTGTATGGAGGAGAGCCAACTCAGAGCAGAAAGCCAGACTCATCTCATGTATCATATAATAAAGAAGTTGAAATTCTACGTTTATTATTATTATTTATTAAGCGCCAACACATTCTTCAGCGCTGTACAAGTTGCAATGGGTAAAGACAGTACAATTCAACAATACATACAGGAGACAGGTCTGTATTCTGCCAACAGATGCAGGAGGACATGAGGGCCCTATTCCTGTGTGAAGTTACAATCTAGATGGATGAGGGAGTAAGAAACAGTAGGGGGCTGCAGTGATGAGTTAATGCAGGGAGAGTGTTTTTGGGTCGGTCTGATATTGTGAGGAAGCGTATTCCATAGGGTCGGCGCCGCATGAGAGAAGTCCTGCAGTCTGGCATGTGAAGAGTTAATGATGGAGGATGCCAGGCGCAGGTCATTGCTGGATCGTAGGGAGCAGGCTGGGGTGTATCTGGTGATTAGTGAGGACAGGTAGTGAGGCGCGGCGTTAGTGAGGGTTTTGTAGGTCAGGGTGAGTAGATTGAATTTGATTCTGCTGTGGATGGGGAGCCAGTGTAGGGATTCACAGAGAGGAGCAATATGTAAGGTCCTTGAGGACTGGGTTGATAATTGCTGGTCTACTGGTTTACATTAATATTAGCTGCTTATGAACACACTGATCTAGACTCTATTGCCATGAAGTCCTTAATATCTGCAAGATCCATCCTTCATCTGCAGTCAGCCTTCAGGTAGTAAATGTTAAATCTGGATTTATTTCTGCTTATGACGATAGGCAGCAGGATAATAACATTTTAGATAGTGCTGAGATAATAAAACCATAAGCAAGTCAACAAAAGGCTTATTATGGGTTTGTTACCAAATGAAAATTGAGTGTTACTTAATCCAACAAAAACATGCTTTATACAAGCCCTAACAGCTATAACCATCTCTAGTGGAGTCCTATGAGAGCTAATTCTTATAGTGTTGCTAACATTTGATAGACATATCTCATAAATACCTGTCAGACTGGTTTCGGCAGCTTTTGAGACATTGCAGAACTATAGCCCATAGAAGGAGCATGGCAGAAAGGGAGGAGGAAGATAAAAACATGCGTCATTGTCATGGCACAAAAAGTGTGACTCAGCTCGCCTCACCTATTACCGTCTGCCACATCTGGGCAGCTTTCATTTCTTCTCAAATGCTAGATTATCTATAATTTTTATCCATAGCTCCCATAACCTTCATCCTAACATCAAAATATAGTCCAAATTCTTATCTCCTAACCAGAAGTATGTGCAGAGGGAGTACCGGTTGGACTGGTCCTGCTTGCCCATCTTTTAGTATCCCATCAACACATTTTGGGTTTTCTGTGTTTTATTGTTTGTTTGATGATAAACAGCATGGAGACGGATATTTGTTATTATTTACAGTCTGTATGTAATAAATATCCCATTTGTGCAAACCTTTAATAAAGGTTGCTCACACATAGGCTTCTATCCCAAAATCCCTGAACCCCTTGCCTAATTATGAGGTCTTAAACTACAGTTTTTATGGTTTATATCTATAAAAATGTGAAATTTGAGAATGATAGGTCGTATCACACAGTGTTATGAATAGATTAGTAAACCTACGGATAGAAGACATTATTGTTCTATTGTTGCAATCTTTTGAAGGAGGAACTTTAAATAAGTGTGCTCAAGGATACCTTTCACTCAATCGACATTGTGAACGGTGAGCAATGTAGGACAAGAATTTCACAAATTAAGGACTGCCCAGGGTGCTTCAGAGGCCTGTACCATCCTTCAAAAATAAGAGCCATGCTGCATCATCCAAGGCACATTCATCTCAGCAACTCTTCAATATTGTCTATTTACGACAGCAATATTTATATCCACTTCCTTTGGGTGTATAGGGTGGAGTTAGACTGGGGGGATCTTTCCTATTTTTTTGATAGGGTCCCCTCGCTTGATTCATTCCACTCCTGGTGATGGAGTTCCCAAATGTCCACCTCCTTAATGAAAAACTCTTGACTCCCCAAGCTATACTTAACAGTAAACAAAACACTGTAGCTTGTGTAGATGAAAGTAATAATCTAATGGAAATCTTGTGAAGACATTGAGATAATGGAAGAAGTTATTAGTTACGTTACAGCATAGCCCGGACCCTTGTGTACTTTATGCAGACAGCAACCTAAAACATCCTCGACTCCTACTGATGGCAGGATATAGTCCAGTTTTAATTCTCATGCAATAAACCGGGGGTCAGCAACCTAGGCCTTCCAGATGTTTGGGAACTACATTTCCCATGAAGCTCAGCCAGTCTAATGAGTTCCTGAGCATCATGGGAGATGTAGTTTCAAACCATCTAGAGGGCCGAGGTTTCATACTCCTGCTGTAAATGAAAGCGCAGACAGTTTGTGTCATTGGAAAGAAAGTGTCCCTAGTCTCCTTGTTTCTGCGTGTGATATACCGTACACATGAAATATATGGTGTAATGCAAAGCCATCAGACATATGGACTGTAACAATAAGGGAATAAAATCTCATTTGCTGTTTGTTTTTTTCTGATTTTTATGCCTCTTCTGGGCAAAATGCCAAATAACAGGAAGGCTGATGGCTTTATGTTGCTTTCTGTTTTGTTACAGAACTGGAAAAATGATGGGATCACTTACACTTATAAATTAAAAAAATGAAGTAGAAACTGGCGCCCTCAGAAGCGTTTTATGAGCTGATGAGAATAATGTTTCTTTCGTTAGGTTTTCAAGCTATTCTAAAGGTTTGTACAGCTGACCATTAATTATATCAACACTGTTAAGTGCTCAGCCTCTCTCTGTACTCATCATTCCTTGAGGAAAACCACTGGTCGCTGGCATCATAAAAGATCTTGGGACCTATTAGTAAGTCATAATTTCAAGTCAACAGGTCCATTCATTAACAGTAATGCTGCCGAGTTGCAAACCTCTTATATGACTTCGCTGTTATAAGTGCATATTGTACATATGGGCTTCCTATACTTTGTATGGAAAGGTGTGTTGAAGAAGCAGAAGAATGACGTGTGATTCCAAGATCCTCATTATTCTCTCCTGCAGGTGATACTGAGAGAAAAAAATACTAGCTGCAAGAAACTGGTGTATCAGCGACATCACTTAACACACAAAAAAATAGTCCCCAAAGTTTAAACTGAGCAATCTGCTGCCTCCTCTCTCGATAAGAGAGTTTCACTGTAATTTCAGCTGCCGTTATTTGAATTTCGCTCTCAATTGCCGAAGTTTACCATGGTTGCAAAAAAGGAAAAAAATAGATTAAAGAATAACCCCTAAAGTTGCATTGTTTATCACTTCCTAGGTTTATGAATACCTTGTTGTATGTATTGAGAATATAGGAAACAAGCAGTTGAGAGGTCACAGAATTGTACGAAGATGAAAAGTGATATGAATTATGCTTACTTTAACCCTACTAGGGGAGAATTATTGAAGGGCAGTTAAAAAGGAGATCCTGGTATTTTTTGGGCATTACCTGAATGGATTCAGCATGCAACAGCACTCATTTTTATAAATTGCATCCATTAGTTATTTTCTACCCACTTATTCTTTAGTAAATATTCCCTCCTAACATAATTGCATGCTTTACTTACCAACTCCGTCCCACTACTTCTATCATTAACTGCTATATGACTCATGAGACAGGTAAATAATGTGCCTGCATGAAGGTCAGTAGGAGAAATTATGGACAGATTTAATTTAGCTCATCTCATAGGAAATTACATTTTATCTATACATTGTAATCTCCAAGTCGGAAGCAAATTCCCAACAAACGTATGGATTATATGCAGTTCTCTGTGTAAAATAAACAGACCCCCAAACCAACACTCACTTCCACTGGCAGGCCAAAGACGTCTGTAGGGGAGAACTGTCTTGTAGGCTGTCCTGCTCTCCTCCAATTGACTTCCTAACACTTTCTGATAAGTCAGTGAAATAGTTTTCGTATGGAGTCGGAGAGCCAATCACACAATTCTGGCGCAATTTCCCTACTTACTGTACCTCCTACAGAACAGTGCCAGAACGAGGCACGTAGTGACACAGAAGAACTCCTCAGTTAATGAGATTGCACTTCTCTTTTATAATCAATGCAATAGCCTCTCCCGAGGAGTTATTCCAGGTGAAGTGACCCTGTGGAGTGCAGGTTCACTTTAAATAGAAATAACAGTAAAGGTAGGAAAGACACAATGGCTGTGGACTAGAGAATTGCTTGTTTTCACACACTGACTTTTATTTTATTTGATTGAGAAAAGATTTTACCAGGAAGGATACATTGAGATTTCTCTCCTTTTCAAGTATGTCCTGGGTGGCGAGTATGTACCGTTAGGTGTCTTGCCCAAGGACACTTACTGGAGAGGTGCTCTTCCCAGGATCAAACCTGTGTCTCCACAGGCTCTCTCCACGCAGAGCAGTGATGTTACCTCTACTCCACCCAGCCGGCATTGATTTGGCGATGTTCTATAACCACTACAAACTTCTTTGAAAGGGACACTACCACCAAAAAATGAAATGTCCTTATAGTGTTTATTTTATGTTGCTGAAATATTACATGTACTTTGTTTTTCTCTTGTAGTTAAGACAATATTTAACTCTATAAGTATCATTGGGTGCATCCATTTGGTGACCTTTTGTGTTGTATAGTGCCCCCCTCCCTTGTATCCTTACCTCACTTGGTCTTCACTTTGAGGTTTTGGCCAAGGAATGGAGTATAGGGGTCAGCCAGCTGACTCACTTCATTGTAATGTGTAGGATGTATTCAAAGGACAACACCAGGGGAGAAGATCTTTTAAGCTCCCTGTCATATCTCATTCAGCTGCCAGCTCTTATCTCAGGTAGCCTAGAGAACAATAGCTTTATCTAAACATTCCATCCTCCACCTCATTAACTGGTAGATATTGTAGATTAAATAAACAAGAGCCATAAAGCAAAACTGTTGCATTATGAGAAAAATCCAGAAATGAACCTGGGGATAAAATACCTAATTTTCTTTTTCTTTTTTTTAAAAACAATTTTTTTTTAATGACAAGAGAGCAGAACATGTCAAAAACAAGCGCAAACAGATATTCAATCACAGCCGAGGTATCGCTTCCATACAATTTTACGTTTCCGCCCAATCAATCCCACCCACCAACCCAACATAAACAGAAAGAAAAGTAGGGAGAAAGAAGAAGAGAGAAAAAAACAACACACACACCACGCAGGCAGGGCTCCACAAAATACCACACTCTATACCCACTCATCGACTACTCATAAGCAATCCATGGGTCCCAGATCTTAGAAAAGGTAGGAACAGTATCCCTTAAGACTACCGTGAGGTCATCTAAGACCTGTACTTCACGGATGAGAGCCAATACCTAGACTCAGGAGGTATGGCCGGGTGTAGCCACCTATGGACAACACCAGCCTGGCCACCAGAGCCAATTTTATAAAAACAGCTTGCGTTCAGGTTTTGAGAACCCTTTTTTAGGCATAGAAAGCAAATAGGCCCATGAATCTCAAACGAACAGCCAAGAAAACAATGTTTCAAACATTTGATGTCCAGAACACCTCTACCCTAGGACACAGCCACCACATATGGATAAAATTACCCCATTCCTCACAGCCCCGCCAGCAATTATCCATCATAGAGTTCCTCATACGATAAAGCTTAGTAGGGGGTAGTATACCAGTGAAGTAACATTTTCGTAGGCGGTTCCTGGTATTGGACACACAGCAAAACCTTTCGTGTTGCATCTCAGATGTCAGCCCAATCCTCGGAGTCCAATTCCTCATGCAAATCATTTTCCCAAGCTTGTATATTGGACAAGGACTTCCAATCCATCCTAGCCATAATGTGGGAGTAAAGTTGTGAAAAAAGTGAGGATTCATGTCGGGAAGGAAGGCAGGATTGCCATATGATGGAGTAGCGGGGAAGGGTGCACCGCCAGTTTGCAAATCTTATAATTTTCGCTCTTTAATTCCATATTCAGCGAGAATTTCGGACAGACGGTGGGAGTGTCTGTGGTGGGCTGCGATGTCTTCTCGATAGCCACATACAGAAGTAAGGGTGATCTGGATGCATGAGGGCAGCCTCAAGGTCTACTTAACATCTAGTCTCATGCCGAGTGTGACATGCGGTCATTTTCGTTAATTGTGCAGCATAGTAATAAGACAGGAACGCTGGCAACCCCAATCAACAAGCATATGTTTTCCTTTTTACATGCAATTACTTCAGGCAAAGAAAAAAAAAAAACAGCAGTACGTGTTTCATAAAGTGGATTTATTTGTAATTCACAAGTTACAGCTTAGTGGTAGAGTCCCTTTAATCATTGCCTTTCCATAACGGATACCATAGCCATGAGCACCTAGATGAGAAGCCATATCCATAAAGGCTGGACCACAAAGTGATAGACTCCAACACATAAGAATATAATCGTTGAGTTTTTTTAATATGTGTTAAAATCCAATCCAGGCTAAGCATTATATAATTTGGTGCTTGGGGTGTATTCTTTGATCTGTAATGAGCGAGTGATTCATGTAGTGTAGGTTTCTTGAGACCATGGGAACTCACCATGTGTGGCAGCCACTCACCCAGTATCAGTTAACATAATGGGTGTGTACATATCCTCCTATCTCAACAAGCAGCATTTTGTTCAGATAAACATCTAGGTGAGTAAACATGTGTAGGAGGAACCACAAACTGCTTGAGACAACTGTTAGTGTAAAATTGCACTGCAGGCCCCCAGCTGTCAAAGTGTACACTGATAATTGGAGTTGTTTGGTTCTAGGACTTAGTTATAATTGAAAGATAATTATATACTGTAGATCATAATTGCAATGTGTATGAAATACACTCTTATGAAGAAAAGCATGCAGTAAAAATATAATCCCAAGCATGCAAAATATGATTAATAAATAGAGATATTTTTTGATTCTGTTTTTTTTTTATTATTATTTTTTTTAAACATATTTTATTAGATGCATAAAATTTTCAGAATACATCTACATGGAAATATTATAGCTCCATATTTGAAAATCAACTTAATATCCATCCACAAGAAAAACAGCTTAAGCATCTTAATTTTACCTATACTTTACAAAGAAAAAGAAGAAAGAAATAGAAGAAGAGGGGGGAGAGGAGAAAGAAAAAAAAAAGGTGGGAGGAAGGCCCGGCCCGGACCGGACCCATATAATATCTCAGAAAAAATAAATAAAATAAAGAGAAAAGAAAACCCGTTACAATCCTGCATCCAGCCACGGTCCCCAGGTCTTATTATAAGAGGGCATAGAATTATGAACCAAAGCCGTAAATTCGTCCATGACCTGTGTATCTTTAATTTTTACGAATACTTTTGCTAGCTTTGGTAAACAAGGTTGTCTCCAAACCTCTGCTACTGCCCGTCTTGCAGCCAATGTAATTTTAGCTATTAGTTTATTCTCATGGAAAGTAAAACCTAGGGCTGGTCTGGACAGCAGAAAAACCCATGGGTCTAGTGGGACAGAATTAGAAAAAAAGTCTGCAATAAATCCCTTATTTTCATCCAAAAAGATACAATGACTGGACATGACAACCACATATGATAGTAAGACCCTCGCATATTACATAACCTCCAGCATACAGCCAACATATTCCGATTCATATTAGCCAGCTGAGCTGGAGTAGTATACCATCACATTACTGTCTTAATAGATTGTTCTTGTAGGGAGGCACATATAGATACCGAATTTGACAGTTCCCAAATGTCCAACCAGTCTTCTGAATCCAGCGATTCACCTAAATCCACTTCCCATAACCGTACATAAGATAGCTCCTTCCAGTCTAGTCTAGACGTCAGAAAAAAATTGGGCCTAGGCCCCGGTGTGAGCGCACTTATCTGTAATGGATAAACTTGAGTGGAATACTCCAATAGTATTCTTGATCATAATGACCTAATAATAAAAAGACAGAAAAACTCCATGGTGCAAGTACTGTTTGTATAGTCAATTAATACAGTATGATGAGATAGCATAAACTCACAAGTGTAGAGCCAGGTGTGGCTCGATTTATCTCGCCTGTTGACCACTCTGGGGGGTCACACCCCTTGTATGGGATCCTTCACACTTCAGATGGTCTCAGAATTTGTTCGTCAATAGATTCTTTTTGCTCTTCTAAAAACAAAGGAACACTTCCATTGCGCAAATATCAATATCTTGATACAACAAACAAGAGAGTGGGTACTCACAATCTCTTGAGCCTCTTATGCAAGTGGCTCAGTATGAAGGCTTATCATGTGGCTCGATATATAGAGGCTTGTCACATCTGGTGGGCTGATGAATTGGTTTCCAGTGAAAAGGAATGGACCAAATAATAAAAATGTGCACTAAAATACGTTTTATCAACAATTTAATATAAATAAAATGAATATAAAGACGCGTTTCGCCCAATCATACTGCGGGCTTCCTCAGTCTGAAGACAGTCCTGAAGACTGAGGAAGCCCGCAGTATGGTTGGGCGAAACGCGTCTTTATATTCATTTTATTTATATTAAATTGTTGATAAAACGTATTTTAGTGCACATTTTTATTATTTGGTCCATTACTTTTCACTGGAAACCAATTCATCAGCCCACCAGATGTGACAAGCCTCTATATCGAGCCACATGATAAGCCTTCATACTGAGCCACTTGCATAAGAGGCTCAAGAGATTGTGAGTACCCACTCTCTTGTTTGTTGTATCAAGATATTGATATTTGCGCAATGGAAGTGTTCCTTTGTTTTTAGAAGAGCAAAAAGAATCTATTGACGGACAAATTCTGAGACCATCTGAAGTGTGAAGGATCCCATACAACGGGTGTGACCCCCCAGAGTGGTCAACAGGCGAGATAAATCGAGCCACACCAGGCTCTACACTTGTGAGTTTATGCTATCTCATCATACTGTGTTAATTGCCTATACAAACAGTACTTGCACCATGGAGTTTTTCTGTCTTTTTATTATTAGGTCATTATGATCAAGAATACTATTGGAGTATTCCACTCAAGTTTATCTATTACAGATAAGTGCGCTCACACCGGGGCCTAGGCCCAATTTTTTTCTGATTGTTTATTGTATTGGGTGTACATAGGTGTTTATCTGAGCAGCCCACCATTATATACTAACTTTAGCGCTAAGTGTTCTCTCTGCATTATTCTGTATAGTCTAGACGTCAGTTCCCTATATATATAGATCAACCCTCGTTGATATTCACCATTCTTGCATAAACGTTCAAAAAAGGTTTGTTTAGCCGTAGCAGCACTATGAACAAGGGGGCATATAGCATACGATTTTAATTGCAGGAAATGAAAAAATGAAAAATCTTTCCCCCTTATTCTTGTAATAATTTCTTCCATAGAAAGTAATATCCCTTTGGGGTAAAGATGGTACAAGCTGCACACACCAGCATCCTGTAAGCACCGAAAGGGACCAGCATTAAGTCCGGGAATAAAATCCCTGTTACCAAAAATCGGAGTTAATGAAGAGGGAAAATTAGTTAGTTCACATTTTAATGCTAGCTTATTCCAAATACGAACAGAATTGATAATGGCTGTAACTTAGAACGATATTTCTGACAAATCCAAATCCATTGATCAAGAACATTAGGCTTCATAAGGCCAGCCTCCAAATCTACCCATCTACAAGTACCTTTTGGTAAATGCCATACCATTATTTGAGCGAGTTGGGCAGCAGAATAATAAGATAGTAATGAAGGCAAGCCCAGACCGCCCAATGCTCTTGGCCGATAGAGCGTGTGTCTTGCCACCCGATGACGTTTCCCAGCCCATATAAACTGATCAATAGCACGTTGTAATATAACAAAATCCTTAATGATCAGAGGGATGGGTAATGTTTGAAAAAAATATAATAATCGAGATAACACATTCATTTTAATACAATTAATTCTGCCCAACCATGATATAGAGTACGTACTCCATGTCTCTAGTTCCCCTTTAATAGTCGTTATCAGACGTGGGTAATTAGCATCATATAGTTTTGTAGGACATGATGGTATATGAATTCCTAAATATGTAATTTCTGAATCAACTATCAGTATGAAAGAGGAGGAAGTGATGTCGAGGAGAATGGACGGGGAAGGCGGTACCGGTATGGCCTCAGATTTATCCAAATTTATTTTATACCCTGAAATCTCTGAAAAATCGTTCAGCCTTTCCAATAACCTAATCAGAGAATATTTAGGGTCTGTCAATGTGATAAGTATATCATCCGCATAGGCTGACAATTTAAACTGAGAATCTCCCACCCAGAACCCTTTAATCTCCGGATCCTCCCTAATTGTCTGTAAGAGGGGTTCCAAAAAAAGAATAAACAGAGCCGGAGATAAAGGGCAACCCTGACGAGTGCCATTCCATACCCGGAAAGGAATCCATATTTGTTCCGGGGATCAATATTTGAGCTCCAGGAGATTCATAAAGGGCTGATATAAGTCGTAAAAAAGAGGGGGGGAAACCCACATGCGTCAATAAATTAAATAAATGTGGCCATTCTGCCCTATCAAAGGCCTTTTCAGCATCCAGTGACAAAAACAATGAGGGTATTCTATGCGTTTTAGCCAGCCAAATCAGATCTACAGCCCTACATGTGTTATCGTATGCTTGACGTCCCTGAATAAATCCCACCTGGTCAGGCGATATTAATGTGGTAAGGAAAGGTTCCAGACGACAGGCAAGAATTTTTGTCAAAATTTTTACGTCTGTGTTAATAAGAGAAATTGGTCTATAGTTAGCTATAGCCTCAGGGTCCTTCCCTGGTTTAGGGAGAAGGATTATTGATGCTAACAAAGACTCTTTTGGAAAAGGTTCCCCCTCTCGTTTCATTAAATAATCGGCACAAGTAAGGTGATAATTTAGACAAAATTTTTTATAATAAAGGCCCGTAAAACCATCCGGACCTGGAGCTTTCCGGGGCTGCATTCTACCAAATGCCCTTACTATCTCTTCTTCCTTAATAGGTAGGGCCAATGTATTGATCTGTACTTCACTAAGAGAGGGGAGCGCTAGTTGATTCAGATATGCCTTTATTTTATCCACTAAATAAGTATTCTCTAGGGTGTGCGTAGGGGAGTGCTTATACAGTTTTGCAAAATATGTTTTAAAATACTATAATATAATGTAAGTATGAATAAAATAACCTGCCCCAGCACAATCATGTTTCTTTAATAAGCCTCTTTAATGATCTCTTTATTTACAATGTATTCTTTCAATTTGTGCTAAATCAGTATATAGTATATTAACACCAAGTGAAAGAAAACCAGAAGCGAACATTAAGTCTGTTGTCAGACGAGCGTTTTTACGAGCGGAAGGAACGTCTGTGAGCGTGGACGATCCTTCAACTCTGCCGCCGGTCTGGCCACCACGCTGAGCGCAGTTAGTGCACTCAGCGCTGCAAGGTTCGATCCTCCTATGGAGGATCTGCACTTTGCAGCCCCGTCGAACACGAGTTATAGTGCTTCGACAGGGAGGCTTTCTAAACGGACACAGCACGCCTGCTGTAGCACTCATGATTTGTAGTACCTTATGTGGTATAAAACCAAAAATATTAATTTTAAATTTGCTTTAATATTTATATCATGCAAATTATTAGTAAGTGGGTGTAACAGATCTCTGTACCCCGCCTGGGTCACATCTTTTGATGCTACTTCCTTGCCAGACTCCCGTTGTCTCACCAGTAGTCTTTTGTGCCTTTCTCCAGCCCTTAGCCGAAGCTTAAAGACGGGTACACGCAAAGAGCCTTGATACATCCCCCAGAAATGAGACGACACGCAGATCTGGAGGTTTTACAGACAGGGACTGAACGCTTTATTGAATCATCTGAGCCGAATATACACTATATTGCCAAAAGAATTCGCTCACCCATCCATATGCGAGTCAAGGAAGGTGAGCGAATACTTTTGGCGATATAGTGTATGCAGTCCCAGAAGAAGTTTGGAAGCCAATGGAAAACCACACCCTGGTGTTTTACAGTAATTCCTCCCCTATAGTATTGTTCTGATGTTTCTGCTCCTCTATGTCTGGGACATAATTAGACCAGGGATAGATAATTGGATTAACTCTGCTCCACATTCCATCAAGACAGAACAATGGTATATTGTGATGGTAAACGGGATTCAGATTATACAGCATCAGATAAAGGCACAGTGTTTGACTCAAATGTTTATCAAATGTAAACACATTCCAGATAGGGGGAGTTGGGAAAGGCTACAGTGACCCACAAAGTAGTCATATAAACCATAGTAACAGTAATCAGATAATCGTAGATGATAACAATAATTACAATAACACAGACGACACAAACACCCTGCACCCTACTGGTACAGGGTGACTTCAACATTGGAGATGGCAGAGAAATAATATAGAACACTAGGCCTGCACCTCCCAAATATATCTCTAGGCCCATGTACTCCAAGTTCAAAGTGGCACACGTCACATATCTCCCCCTTTTGCGGGAGACTAACCTGGGAGAAGACCCCAAACAGGTTGCTCTCCAGGTTAGACAGCATCAGTCTTTCCCGTCTCACTGCCAAAGCAATGTCCATAAGGAGTCACTGAAAATAAGTCAGTCATCCAGCCAAGGTTTGTATCATAAACTTGTGCTTTTGGTATGAAATAAGTAGATTTTCATGTGGTACACTTTTCTTTTAGTAGGAAGAGTAGTACATGGCATATGTTCTGTGTCTCAAAAACTAGAGTTGATAGAGGGAAACTGGTTCTATTCTTGGAATCAGCAGGTCAAATATACCCAGAAATAGGTCTAACATATGAGGCATCAAAATGTATGTTGGCCAGTGTAATCAATCCTGTTTCTCTATCCTTTACCCTGAATGATGTCTTCTTTCCAGGCTATAGCTGTTAATCATGTCATCAAGATTCTTTTGTTTAGCTGTGTTCACTAATTCTTCATCTGAAGATAAAAAGCAAACTTGCATAATTGTGAAATTTCATTTTGTGAAATTAGATATTAATTAATATACCAGTAGTTTTATATTCACCTCCACATGCTCAGAGCCTCAAAGTGTTTAGAACTTCCCAGTGCTACACACATAAGGGGCTATTCAAAGAGAGCCGAATTTGCCCTGAAATTGCACCGATTTTTTTTTAAGAATTTTTTTTTCTGTAACCGACCTTTTCATTATTATTCATAGGACTTTATATGTCATTTTCAGGCATTTTCATGCAATAGTTTCTTTTGCAAACAGCTTTTAAAAGATGCTCTGTTTTTTCTTTTTTTTTACCCGTTCATCGGCTTGTCGTCTTTATCTGGCAGCCGTTCGACTCGGCGCTCTGTTCTGTGGGTCGTCGACTTTCTTTGGATCGAGTCAGTGTTTTTTTGGCAGTTTTTCAGACACATTCTTCGGTTTTGCATCACTTTTTCCGATCGATTTGGCGGTTTTGCATCGTTTTTTCCGATCGATTCGGCGGTTTTGCGGCGGTTTTTCAGATGCATTCGGCAGCTTGTTCCCTGTACTTCAGGGACCCTGCAGTGAATGCTGAATTCACTGCAGGGTCAGCGAATTTGAATCCCCGAAGTCCAGTGGAATTTCGGGTCTCTTTGAATAACCCTGATAGTACTCTATCAGCAAGGAAATAATCAATATTGGAATGATTGTGATTTTAATTTAAGATAAAGAGACTAAAGGACAGTAGGGTATAGTATTCACAAAGTTATGTGCTAACAGTATTATTTTTGGTTTTATTATGTCAATTGATCTATAAATTTCTATGCAGATGTTCCTTTTCCACAAAGTGCTCTGTTATGAGAGTATTAAGTATGCCTTTATATAGATACAAAAAAATTCTCAACATAAATTTCCCATGCTACTCTTGTGGGGTCAAGGTTCTTGTAGGAGTTCCCACAAAAAAAGTGCTACATGGGATATTTCTTACCGCTGTCACCACAAAACAACTCATACACGCCCTGGTAATCTCCCGACTCCACTATTGCAATAATCTCTTATCTGGCCTCCCTCTGTCCCGCCTCTCCCCCCTACAATCCATCCTGAACGCCTCCGCCAGGCTAATTCACCTTACCCGCCGCTCTGTCTCTGCCGCTCCCCTCTGCGGGTCCCTTCACTGGCTCCCCATCCACTGCAGAATTAAGTTCAAAATCCTTATCCTTACCTACAAAACCCTCACTAACTCAGCTCCCCACTACCTGTCCTCACTAATCACCAAATACACCCCAGCCCGCTCCCTAAGGTCAAACAGTGACCTGCGCCTAGCTTCTCCCCGCATCACCTCTTCCCATGATAGACTGCAGGATTTCTCACGCGCAGCCCCCACTCTCTGGAACGCTCTCCCTCGTACTGTCAGACTTTCCCCTAACTTCTCTTCCTTCAAACGCTCCCTTAAAACATTCCTATTTAGGGAAGCCTACCACCCAACTCACTGACACAACCATCAATCACTCTCACCTTACAGTCCTCTCCTCCTGTTTCCAACCCCAACCCTCCTAGATTGTGAGTTCCTACGGGAATAGGGCCCTCATCTCCTCCTGTACTGTTTGTCAAATGTTGTTCAATGTATTGTAACCCTGTCTATACTGTGCTTATTGTACAGCGCTGCGGAATATGCTGGCGCTTTATAAATAATGAATAATAATAATATAATTCACTGGTGATTTTTCATTTTAATAATTTGAATTCCCTCTCAACTGATATGTTCATTAGTCATATAAATTCCTTATCAAATCTTGATGTTTGAAGCCAGAAAAGATTATGTTGACGACTGTATCAATAACTTCTTCCCTTCTGTATATGACACGTATCTTACTTCTATCACTGAAGATTGTGAATATGATTTTCACAATCTTGGCATCTCCTCTTGCGCATCTCGGCATCTCATTGAGGCGTTCATTAGATGTCTACAAGGATTCTGTGCCCCTATCACTTAGTGGCACCCCACCCGCTCCATAGACATCCTACTCTCCCATGTTCTCTACTTATACAATACACCTACAGTTAGGTCCAAATATATTTGGACACAGGCACAATTTTATTTTTATCTGGTATTTATCAAAACATATTCAATCTATAGTTGTATAATGGATATGGGCTGAAAATGCACACTCTCAGGTTTAATTAACAAATCCATCAGAGAGATAGCAGCAATATTAGGAGTGGCCAAATCAACAGTTGGTACATTCTGAGGAAAAAAGAACGCACTGGTGAGCTCAGCAACTTAAAAGGCCTGGACGTCCATGGAAGACAACAGTGATGGATGATCGCAGGATCCTCTCTATGGTACGGAAGAATCCATTCACAACATCCAGACAAGTGCAGGATACTTTCCTGGAGGTGGAAGTATCATTGTCAAACTCTACAATAAAGAGAAGACTTCATGAGAGCAAATACAGAGGGTTCACCACAAGGTGCAAACCATTCATAAGCCTGAAGAATGGAAAAGCTAGTTTAGATTTTTCCAAAAAACATCTAAAAAAGACAGACTGTTTCCAGTTCTGGAAAAGCATTCTTTGGACAGATGAAACTACAATTAATCTGTACCAGAATGACGGGAAGAAAAAAGTGTGGAGAAGACTTGGAACAGCTCATGATCCAAAGCACACAACGTCACCTGTGGACATGGTGGAAGCAATGTGATGGTATGGGCATGCATGCCTTCCAGGGGCACTGGGTCATTGGTGTTTATTGATGATGTGACAGAAGACAGAAGCAGCCAGATGAATCCAGCAGTGTTTAGAGATATACTGTCAGCACCGATTCAGCCAAATGTAGCAAAGTTGATTGGACAGCGCTTCAAAGTACAGATGGACAATGATCCAAAACACACTGCAAAAGCAACCCAGGAGTTGAAGGAAAAGAAGTAGAATATTCTGCAATGGCCGGGTCAATCACCTGATCTCAACCCAAATGAGCATGTATTTCACTTGCTTAAGGCAAAAACTAAAGGCAAAAATACCCACAATCAAAGAACAACGAAAGGCAGCTGCAGTTAGAGTCTGGCATCAGAAAGGAACAAACCAAGTCTTTGATAATGTCCATGGGTTCCAGACTTCAGGCAGTCATTACCAGTAAAGGATTCTCAACAAAATATTAAAAATGAATATTTATGATTATATTCATTTATCCAATTACATTTGAGCATCTGAAAATGGGGAGACTGTGTATAAAAATGGTTGCCGATCCTAAAATTTGTACTTGATATTTATGTTCAACCCCTTGAATTAAAGTTGAAAGTCTGCACTTCAAATTCATTTGGATTGTTCCATTTTAACTTTTTGTTCTGGCGGCATACAAAGCCAAAAGTATGAAAATTGTGCATGTGTCCAAATATATATGGACATAACTGTATAACAAGAATGGAAGTGGCAAGTATCTCCTTCGCCCTACATTGCTCCCATAGTTGAAACCCATCACAGAAGAAAATGTGTATACATGTTTTTTTATTGAAAAATGAAATGAATTCATAAAAACTCTATTTTCATACCTTTTTTAACACAGTATTAAAGTTCGCCTTGATGAGAAAGTAAATTCTCAGCAAGGTCTCAATTTTTTCAACCTGTGTGTTACTGTAGAAAGACTGGAAGGAGCAGCCACCACCCTAAACATATAACAACATTCAACAAACTTTATTGCTATGGTACAATGGAATTAAGAGGGCCAAACGGGAACACAGATCTGGGGGCATTCAAAACTATACAAGGAAAAGATTCAGGTTTTTCAAAAAGTGCAGTATAGATACACGTATGATAGTACCCTATATTTTATATGGAACCAGAATGACCACATATCCTTTTTTATTATTATATTCTGTTGGTATATTTTAAAAACTGCATCGCTAATTCTCTCATTATGATTACTACAAAAACCCACAAGCTGGATATCCGACCATTTTTATATGACTATTTTGTCACATTTAAGGTATTGGACCATTTCTGACTGTTTGTCAATAATATAGACCCTGTTTGAGGTTTTGCAAGTTAATGGACACCAATTGGTGTCTAGAACATTGCATTCAAATAATAATTCTATAGAGGATGATCAATAAATGAAAAAATAACATAAATGTGTGTTTTTTCAAATTTAAGTTTTTAACCATACAACAATAAAATTACTTTTTTTATCCGATATTTAAGTGCTAACCACGCATCACACATTTCAAATAAATATGCAAATATTTTGTTCATGAAGCTTGGAAGTAAAGAGATTAAGACTATTAATTAAGATTCAAGGAATAAAATACATAGCAGCATAGGCACTAGAATATGGATGTCCAAATTCCAGCCCCAGATGTTCCTGAACTACAACACACAGAAATCTCTGACTGCATTAGATTGATGGAGAAGCATGAGAGTTGTAGTTTATGGACATCAGGGGGGCCAGAGTTTGGACAACCCTGCAGAAGCTCATATTGAGTGGTTACCCAGCTGTAGAAATGTTATCACCAGCCTTATTATTCATCTGGCAAAGATCCAGATGAAATGCAGAGGGTTTCAAAGAGTGGGACAAAGAGACTCTGGGTCTATGGTTGGTTCAATATCTGCGGAAGACCTTGACTTCAGTAAACAAAACCCTCAGCCCAAAGGCATCAATGCTTCATTGTAATCTGCAAGGATCTGTGCTAATCTTTCTTCTGAAACTCTGCTCTAAAGGTTGAATAAAGTTAAAGGGATATTTCAATATGTGCGTAGCTAATGTTTAGCAGAGAAAATAATGCATTATTATAATTCAGGTATGTGTTGTCGTTTTGCGTTTTTGCAACCCTGATAAACTTCAGTGATCCTCCTGATAGGGAAAATCAAAGAAGAATTTCATTGATGAAACGTCACCTGGCATTATTTAAAGTTTGCTTTCTGGATCATTGGGGTTTATTGTCATTACAACAACGGTACACAGGGTTTAGTGAATAACCCCTTATTTGTGCTTGATTTTTTGTGTATGTGCAAATTTATTCTATTTCAGTGATCATCACAATCTCTGATGCTGCAGCGTTTAAGGTATACAACATCAATAAAAATGAAAGCTACAGAAAAATAAAATATGATATACTATAAAGATGCAGGGCCACATTACAATCTTACGGCAGAAGTAATTATTAACGCGTCGGGTAAAACCATTTGTGCCGAATTCCATACTAAGCGCAACAACTGTGCGAAATAGTCTACTGTGTGTGAACCTACGCAAACCATGTGCAAGCTTACTGTACTTTGCATGTCCTATACTTAACATTGTGAGTGCAAATGTGAATGTGTGCTGGGACAAGTAAGGTATTACAATCTATTTTGCGGTAATTTTATTTATTTTTTTAGAAAGGATTTTACCAGGAAGGATACATTGAGATTTCTCTCGTTTTCAAGTATGTCCTGGGTGGCGAGTATGTACCGTTAGGTGTCTTGCCCAAGGACACTTACTGGAGAGGTGCTCTTGCTGGGATCGAGCCCATGTCTCCACAGGCTCTCTCCATGCAGAGCAGTGATGTTACCTCTACTCCACCCAGCCGGCACATTTTACCGCATGGCCTTATCGCGCATAATTTTAGCAACTCCTAAAAGCTGGTGCTAATGGCAATTTTGAACAACCTGGCTAACCCCAAATATCCAAGCCATAAAAAGGAATGTACCAAACCACACTGGCCCATTCAAATCCTACCAAACCAATACAATGGATGAAGTTGTGTTTGCATGTATTATTGCTGCAGCATATATGCTCAGATTGATAGTGGCAGACGCAATTTGTTAACGTGAGACAGGTGTGGTTCTTAATTCTGAATCTCAAAAAAAAAAAAAACAGCGTGCGCAAAGATTTTTGCCCGAGACGGTACTACGCATGCATTTAGGCGCGCTATTTGATCGACTGCTGAAAACACGCACGAAGATTGTAATTCCAACTGTGATTTGCGCGCGCAAAACTTTAACGCTTAGCGCAAAAAATTTCCCTTTGCGCGAGGATTTTAGCGTTAACAATATATTGTGGCCCGCAATGAGGTATTCTATGAAGACATATTACCATCTCTTCAACAAAGATAAAGAGCCACACCAGGCACTTTAATGGTATTCTAATGAAACCAGAAACATTTTGGCTTTAATCACAGCCATTTTCATGTTTAACATCATGTTAGGTGACACATACTGTAACTATCTTAACATCCACAGATAATTAACTTATTTTCAATTAATCAACTAAATACAGGTGTAATATAGTACAATCGCAAAAAAAGTTTTTTTTTTCTTGAATGTTGATAAAAAATACATTTCACTTGAAGGACCATAAAATGGAAGAAAGAAATTAATTCAGATGAATGTCCACCTGGGATCAAGAGTGTGCCATGCAAAATGAAATGCAGCAATGAAACGGCAGACAGCATGGGTAAAGAATGTGCTCAGAAAAAAGCATCACTGAGTGCAGTCATGCAGAAGCGGATGGTAGGTACATACATCTAGAGTACAATTTCACATACGCATATAGAAAAGAGGAAGAGAGCAGCCAGAAATTTAAATAGCAGCACAATACATATATGCGTGCCGGCTGGATGGAGTAGAGGTAACATCACTGCTCTATAACCGTGGAGACCCAGGTTTGAATCCTGGCCAGAGCACCTCTCCTGTAAGTGTCCTTGGGCATGACACCTAATGGTACATACTTGCCTACCACACAATATCAGCTGTGGAGTCTAGTGGTAACGTCTCTACCCTTTGACCGTGGAGAAGCAAGTCAAAATACCATTCAGCACATCCCTCCACTACAACTGTGGAGAAGTCTTGACTTTACGAGAAGCGGGTTCATTCTAACCACCAAGTCGCTGATCAACAATCATGGAAAGCCAACTTAATCCCACTCAGAAGACAAGTGTTCTTGGGCAAGACACTTAACTCACAAAAAAAACCTTGTACGTCTCATAGATTGTAAGTTCCCTTGGGAACAGGGTCCCCCTGAATCAGGTCGTATCATCCATGTGTGGTATTCTAATGTATCAACTCCTTGTACACTGATCTTCTAAAGCGCTGCGGAATATGTGGCGCTTTAGAAATAAATGATAATAAAATGCAAAAACAGACACCTGAGTTAAAGAAGCCATCAGACCATAAAGGATAAAAAAATAATAATGTTAATAATGTTCATGGTCTCATTGAATTGCAAAGACTGCCTGGTGGGCCACTTTTTCTTTGGAATAGACAACACTTTCAGCATTCAACAGACAACCACTGAGCAACTACCTGTACAGAGGTTTGGATTCTGCTATAGAATAGGGTGACCATATCGGGACACACATCATTTATTCATGCTGATGTGCAGTGCATGAAGAATGTGACCTCAAAACATGCAGAATCAATGTGCTACAGGTAAGAAATCAAAGAGGATTCCCAGGCGGGGCCGGCCCGTCCATGGAGCAGGGTGGAGCAGCAGCTCCAGGTGGCTCTTTGTCAGGGGCGGCATTTTGCTGCCCTGTCAAGGGCCACGTCATGGAGCACCCGGCCTGGACAAGCATGGCTCTTCAGCAGGCCGCAAAGTCAGGCTGCGCCCGCCCCTCATGGCGGGCAGGCGCCCGCCCTCCTCACTCGAGCGGAGCTGCGACCGCTCCCTTCACTCTAGCCCACCCCTTTCAGCAGGTTTCAAGCCAGGCCCGAGACACAAACACAGCTGGCACAGAATGGCTTGTAGTGCAGATGGCCCCCTGTCAGGAATTGACAAGGGCTATCATGATGCATCTCCTGAGACCCAGCCCTGACGGCGGCTGCACTTGTAGTGCGGCCGACAGTGCCGGCTGCCATTGGAGGACTAAAGATGGCGGCCGGCGGAACATCCGGCCTTCCCCTCTGATGGCATCACAAGGTGCGCCTCATGACAGCCTCCGCCAAGCCGAATGCCCTGTCCTGGCAGATCTCACAGCTGTACCCATCTAAGCCAGAGACAGGGCCAGGGAACAGAGGAGTGGATCAGGAGAGAACGCTGGACCGAGCAGCAGCAGCACCACCAGAAAGACAAACCTGGTGAGTGAGATCACCCCTGACCTGTTAGGGTTGATTCGTTTTAAATTATCAAACGAAAACAAACAAAAAAAAAACAGTTGTGTGGATGTGTGTGTGGATGTGTGTGTGTATGTGGATGTGTTTGACTGTATGTCTGTATGTGTGTGTGTGTGACTGTGGATGTGTGTGTGTGTGACTGTATGTGTATGTGTGACTGTGTGTATGTGGATGTGTGTGTGACGGTGTGTGTGTGACTGTATGTGGATGTGTGACTGTGTGTGACTGTGGATGTGTGTGTGTGTGTGACTGTATGTGGATGTGTGAGTGGATGTGTGTGTGTTACTGTATGTGGGTGTTTGTGACAGTGGGCTAGGATATGTGGTGCTCTGTGATACTCATACACACCGCACATTACTATGAGTTTTATTGCTATAGTGCTATGTGATATGCTCATACACACCGCACATTACTGTGAGTTTTATTGCTATAGTGCTATGTGATACGCTCATACACACCGCACATTACTGTGAGTTTTATTGCTGTGGAGCTCAGATACCCTCATACATGTCACATGTTTTTTTTGTGGGGGGGGGGCAACAGCATTTCATCCTTCACTTCAGGCAGCACAGTGGCATGGGCCGGCCCTGTTCCCAGATGATGTGACGTCTTCGGCCCCAGCGGCGCTTCCTAGGGGGTCAGGGCGCCCGGTCGGCATCACTGGCTGGTCGGTTGCCAGTAGTTAGAGCTGGCAGATCGGCATCTGAGGGGGCAGGGGTTGGCATAATGACAAGGAGCCACCGGCCTTTAAAGCAGGGCGAGAGGATCTGCTCGTCGCCCTGACGTGGAGTATAGTTCCCGCATCGCCTGCTGTCTAGTATTATTTGCTGATTGATTTCCTAGTTGCCAACCTGCTTGTACGAGGACCCTGTATATGTTTTGACCCGGCTTTTCTGTTTGACGATTCACTTGCTTATTCCTTTTGTGTTTTGTCTGTGCGGTATTCAGAATTCATTTTTATGTTTAACCGCATGTTTGCTGTTTGGAGGTCTGCCTGCCAGTTTGGTAAACCTATCTCTTGTCCAAGGTCTCTGTTGACTAATCAATCTGGTGTGAGTCCTAATCGCAAGGTGTCCGATTGTGTGCCTGCCCGCCACGTCGAGAGACCTAGTTATTGCTCCAGTTATCTGTTGTATGTCCCTTCTGGATGCAGCTTTAACCAAAAGTTCTAGTTGCTTGTTTAACGTCTGGTCTGATTGCAAAGCTAATCGCACGATCTATGATTATAGTCCTGCCCTGCAGGTTGCTAAATATAACTATCCTTCAAGTAATCTGTGTAAAACCAAGTCGCAATACAGAATCACAATCTCTGATTGTAGGCCTGCCCTGCAGGCTGCTGAACACAGTGAGTTCCTACTCTGTATGGTTGAGAACAAATATAAGGGTGTTGCCTCTGTTATATTTGCTTCATGTATCACGGCCGCTGATATCAGCAATCTGAAGTATATCTATAACCATGCTATTCTTGTGTCACGTTATACTCATGTCTTAAGTCATTGTATCTGTTTACAGAGAGTTAATGTGCTCTCACTCAGCGACCTCTTGGTCACGAAAGCATTTGGCACGGAGTGGTATTCAGGATTTTGTATTACCTCCCTGGCTTGGGATTATAGGTATTACAGTCTTTACTGCTTTGAAACCCTGTATCAGAAAAATCTGTCCAATAGGATCCAAACAACGCTTATTCAGGGTGAGTGCCATAGCACCCATTACATTACGTCAGGGCCAAACATGTTTTCGACAGATGTATCTGCACTTATGTCACGACTTGGTGAGATTATCACTAAACAGGAGGAACAGGCTTTTGCTCAGGCTTTGGGTCTATTTATGGATCAGTTCAAACAGTTCGGCAGGGCTTCACAACCCTCTTCTCCTGAGGTTAATGTGTCCTCTCATGCTGTGAATGCTTCTTCCTTGATTGCTGCTGAAGTGTCCCATGTGAGTTTGAAAACACCCATATTTCGATGGTAAACCTGGTTCTTGCAGGGGATTTATTACGCAGATCGAGATTATGTTTGAACTCAATCTTGGGATGTGCCCCACAGACAGAGCTAAGGTGGGTTATGTTATTAACCATCCTAACAGAAAAAGCTTTGCTTTGGGCGACTCCTTTATGGGAATTAAAGAGACCAATTGTATATAACTATGCCGAGTTCATGAAAGACCTTAGGCGCACTTTTGATCCTGAAGGATGGGTGTAGCGCTCACTCCCAGAGGAGCCGCTGAATTTAACTTCGGGTCAGTCTCCCCGCACTAGGGAATAAATATAAAATCCACAACAGTGCTGGTGTATAAATTATATAGTTTACTGGTCTCGAATAAACTGGCATATATAAAGTAAACACGGTATATATATATATATATTTACAGGAATTCGTAATGCGAGAAACTCGTAGTGGTAAAAAAGGAAATTTTAACCCCTTCGTTGCCGGAGTGTAAGTCCCGTACAGGTTGTGTCCCAAGAAGGTGTGCGTGTATGTGTGTGTTGGTACCCGGGTACTAGATTCAACGGGCCAGTGAATGGATTCCGTGTATCTTCGACTAGTCACGTTGGGGCCCTGTAGATTTAAACAACTGCAGCGTGCTTTGGTAACTTTAATGTGGCCTGGAAGGCCTCTCACCCATCCGCCAGACAAACTGCTCCCCTGCTTGACCAAGGACGTCTCTCCGCTCGATTTGGCTGGGACTCTGTGCCACCGGATCCGCTGTTCTTGCTTGTCCTTTATTACAACAAGATCTTTAGCTCACCGCCTGCACTCCCATTAGATCATCGCGGTCTCCAAACTCAGGGTCCAATCTGCAGCTCTGCGTCTTTGTAAAGTTCTCAGCGGTGGATACTAGGTCTCTGGCAAGCCACTGAAACCGATCTCCAGCGTCCGCAAGGCAGCACCTGCTCTCCGGCCTGGTCGCAATCATTCCCTGTCTCACGTGCGTCTGGTTCTCTTCGCCTCTCAGCGCACTCTGCTCTCCTCCACAAGAGGCTGCGGATGTCTGTCTGTTCTCGCCACCCACTTCCTGTCTCTGCCCCAAAGCATGCTGGAAAACGTAGTCCCAATGTGTCCAGTATAGTTAACATTGCGCTTATCTCCCCCTGGTGGCCAAAAATGGTTAATTACAGCAACAGAACTATAACAGCGCTACACGGGCAACTGGTGCTGCCAAGGCTATATAGCGTATCAACCAGGGTAATTGCAGAGTGGCTGATTATGCCATTGAATTCAAAACCGTGGCAGCAGAATTGCAATGGCCAAACGATAAATTTAATACGGCGTTTCTGGAAGGCATTAGTGATGCTTTAATGTGTGAATTAGCTCCTATGTCGTTACCAGAGGAGCTAGAAGACCTGATTGATTATTGCATAGCACTCGATGACCAGATCCGTGATAGGAGGTCTGGCCGTGAGAAAACCCGTAAACCTCCCCAAGGTAACTCTTCCACTCCTCGCAATGTTCGCAGCCCTTCACCCCCTTGGGCGGAACAAACTGACGCTGAACCTATGCAATTAGGTCGGTCCAGTATCTCGGGGAAGCGAGACAATATCGCCTCAGAGAAGGCCTATGCTTCTACTGTGCAGATAGGGGTAATTTCCGGTTACAATGTCCCAAACGACCTAAAAAGGCCTATGTTGGGAGACCAGCATGCCTAGAATCACCTGAGAGACATGTTCTAGGTACTACTACATTGTCTCTCATGTCTGATAAGAAAAGAAAAAGAGATCCCGTGTGGCAGTTCCAGTGTCAGTTGCTTGGGAAAACATCAAGCTTGACACGGAGGCACTTATTGATTCTGGTTCTGCAGGAAATTTCATGGATTCTGGTTTTGCTGCCATTCACCAAGTGCCCTTGGTTGAGAGAGAAGTTCCTCTCCTTATTGACAGTATCGATGGCAGGAAACTGCGTAGACCTCATGTCACTCATGATACTATCCCTATCTCTTTCTGTACTGATATTTTACACAAATAAAAAATACAGTTTCAAATTATAGAATCTCTCACAGTACCCATTGTCTTGGGCTATCCATGGTTAGCCAAACATAACCCAGTCATGAACTGGACAACAGGAGAGTTGGACTCATGGGGTTCAAAATTTTTAGCCAAGTGTCTGGGTAGGAGTACTGTGGTGGGCAATTCGAACACAGCCACAGCCCCTCCGTTGTCTACTGAAGTGCCCATGGGGTACAGTGACCTCGAGGAGGTCTTTGACAAAGGGAGATCTGAAATGTTGCCAGCCAGTAGGATCCATGCACCTCGTTTGGTTTGCCACATTCATATGGCCCATCCTTATGTGCCTGGGGGTCATCCTGAGGTCGACCGTAGATGGGGGTATGTGACGTCTTCGACCCCCGTGGCACTTCCTGGGGGTCAGGGCGCCCGGCGGCAACGCTGGCTGGTCGGTTGCCAGTAGTTAGAGCTGGCAGATCGGCATCTGAGGGGGCGGGGCTTGGCATAATTACGAGGAGCCACCAGCCTTTAAAGCAGGGCGAGAGGATCTGCTCATCGTCCTGATGTGGCGTATAGTTCCTGCATCGCCTGCTGTCTAGTATTATTTGCTGATTGATTTCCTAGTTGCCAACCTGCTTGTACGAGGACCCTGTATACGTTTTGACCCGACTTTTCTGATTGACGATTCTCTTGATTATTCCCTTTGTGTTTTGTCTGTGCGGTATTCATAATTGCTGTTATGGAGGTCTGCCCGCCAGTTTGGTAAACCCATCTCTCGTCCAAGGTCTCTGTTGACTAATCAATCTGGTGTGAGTCCTAATCGCAAGGCGTCCAATTGTGTGTCTGCCCGCCAGGTCGAGAGACCTAGTCATTGCTCCAGTTTTCTGTTGTATGTCCCTTCTGGTTGCAGCTTTAACCAAAAGTTCTAGTTGCTTGTTTAACGTCTGGTCTGATTGCAAAGCTAATTGCACGATCTATGATTATAGTCCTGCCCTGCAGGTTGCTGAATATAACTATCCTTCAAGTAATCTGTAAAACCAAGTCGCAATACAGAATCACAATCTCTGATTGTAGGCCTGCCCTGCAGGCTGCTGAACACAGTGAGTTCCTACTCTGTATGGTTGAGAGCAAATATAAGGGTGTTGCCTCTGTTATATTTGCTTCATGTATCACGGCCGCTGATATCAGCAATCTGAAATATATCTATAACCTCGCTATTCTTGTGTCACGTTATGCTCATGTCTTAAGTCATTGTATCTGTTTACAGAGAGTTAATGTGCTTTCACTCAGCGACCTCTTGGTCACGAAAGCATTTGGCACTGAGTGGCATTCAGGATTTTGTATTACCTCCCTGGTTTGGGATTATAGGTATTACAGTCTTTACTGCTTTGAAACCCTGTATCATAGAAATCTGTCCAATAGGATCCAAACAACGCTTATCCAGGGTGAGTGCCATAGCACCCATTACAGGTGACCTGCCTTGATTTCCTTCCTGCAGCATATGAATTATACATGTTGCAGGGCAGCCGGCACTTTCCCTGTGCTCCTCTATGCATGAAATAGCAATATGTGTCCCTTTAAACATGGCCGTTATGACCACCCTAATTCTGCTGCATCTAAATTAGTGTGCAATTACTGCTTATATATGGTCTGAAAATGCTATCTCTCTTGTCTTTCGCTCTTGATAAACAGAATGTCTCAGGGATCCTTAGGCTGTAGTATGAGCTTGTATAAAAACACAGTTTTATAACTTGAAATGAAAATATAATATACACAATATGTAACATTGAGATACAGAAAACATATACAATGCTTTATGCCTTTGAAATCCTTTCACTCAGCATGACATCACACTGTGTGTGTATCATGTGCTGGAATGTAGCAAGGCTCACACATCTCATCACCCTGACAACAATCACACATCATACTAAGGATTCAGAACTCGCTTTGTACCCATTGGCCAACCTGGCTAAAATAGATTTCTGCATCCAATAATCTTCCCGGAACAGAAATTCCTGTTCAGATAGACTGGGAAAGAGATCATGTTCAGCCTTTTTTTTCTTCTCCACACGTGAAATTTTATTCGGTTAAAAATAGTTAGGGAAAAGGTACAGAAAATAAAACGGGTGAGTGAGGGGAAAACTGATAAAGTCATCTACATCATACAAAAAAAGTTCACACAAATGAAACATAGATAAGAAAAATCTCAAGATTGCTCCGGTCCAGCGTTAAAACATAGTACATCACAAAGTTAATAGGCCGAGGTAATAAAGTACGACTGCTCACATTATGTAGTGATTGTGTGGATATCCCAAATATTCAAGTGATCCTTTTTATTAATTCCCTCTCCTGCCACTTGCTTGGACATACCTTCCTGGAAATGGAGATCAGCAAACTGCCGTTTAATGGTTTGGAACTACAGTCAGGTCCAGAAATATTGGGACGTCGACACAATTCTAACATCTTTGGCTCTATACACCACCACAATGGAGTTGGAATGAAACAAACACAATGTGCTTTAACTGCAGACTGTCAGCTTTAATTTGAGGGTATGTACATCCAACTCAGGTGAACGGTGTATGACTTACAGCAGTTTGTGGTGGTGTATAGAGCCAAAGATGTTAGAATTGTGTCGATGTCCCAATATTTCTGGACCTGACTGTATGTAAGATTTCCAATGTGTCACCAAAAGAGTGGACGCAATTGTAACAGTATGGAATAATTTTCTTTTGAGGTCTAGAGAGCTTATCAGTAAAAATATGTAGTAGAAAAACTTCCAGTAGGAAATCAATCGGAGCCCTATGACCTTGACACCCAAGTCGGCCACCATCTTCCAGTAGGGAGGTATTAATGGGCATTCCCACCATTTATGTATACACTAAATGACCCCTTGACCCTCAGAGAGCGCCAACAGGTGGGGAAAACCTTGTGAGACATATGGCATTCTCTGTCAGTAGTCACATACCATCTGTAAAGTATTTTTTCCTGGTTCCTGTAAGGACGGCACATTGAAATCTGCCTTTATCTAAAATGAAGCAATCACTCCTCCTGGGAGTTAGCAGTCTCCCCAGCCAGGACCCCCTCCCAGGCCACCTGGAAGGGTCACATCCCCCCTCTCACCAGGTTAAGTAAAAGTTGGTAACATGGAGATCAAACCTTTGTTAGGGGTCGGTTTAGTGCATATTTGTTCAAATGAAGACAATAAGGCCCTTCAGAGGGTATAACTCGAATAAGATCGTATTGAGACAAACAGGATAGGAATTGCAAATAGGAAAATTGTAAGTTGGGAACAGTTGGGGGCTATCCATCCTTCCCTCAGCCCAGGTCCGCTGCTTCGAAACGACTCTCGACTCCAGTCTTTCCTTCAGCCCCTACATCCAATCACTCTCCTCATCTTGCTGCAACCACCTCCGCAATGTTGCCAAAATTCGTCCATTTCTGACTGTTAACACCACCAAGCAACTTGTCCACTCTCTTGTTATCTTCCGCCTGAACTACTGCAACAACCTCCTGATTGGCCTTCCTATCTCCCGCCTCTCCCTCCTGAAGGCCAACCTAACAGATCGGCCCGGCATATCCATCTCGCCCGTCGCTCTGTCTCTGCCTCTCCTCTCTGTGAATCCCTACACTGGCTCCCCATCCACAGCAGAATCAAATTCAAACTACTCACCTTGACCTACAAAACCCTCACTAACGCCGCGCCTCACTACCTGTCCTCACTAATCACCAGATACACACCAGACCGCCCTCTACGATCCAGCAATGACCTGCGCCTGGCATCCTCCATCATTAACTCTTCACATGCCAGACTGCAGGACTTTTCTCATGCGGCGTCGACCCTATGGAATGCGCTTCCTCGCAATATCAGACTGTCCCCAAATCTGGCTTCATTTAAATGCTCCCTAAAGACTCTTCTGTTTAGGGAAGCCTACCACCTGACTCCGTAACAAGATATCTGACCAATCCAAAACTGGTCCTCACCTCTCCCTGCATTAACTCATCACTGCTGTCCCCTCCTCCTGTTTTTATCCTTCACCCCTCGAGATTGTAAATTACCATGGGAATAGGGCCCTCATGTCCTCCTGTATCAGCTGGCAGGAATACTGACCGGCCTCCTGTTGTCCTGTCTTTACCCATTGCATCTTTTTTACAGCGCTGTGGAATGGGTTGGCGCTTAATAAATAATAATTAATAATAAAGATAAGAGGTCTGCCTGTATGCATATCTGAGGTCTGGTCTGAGGTCTGGTTGTATACACACATAGAAGTCTGGCTGTATATACATGTAGACGTCTGGCTATATACACACATAAAGGTCTGGCTGTATTTACATATAGAAGTCTGGCTGTATGCACATATGAGAGGTCTGGCTGTATACACACACATGAGGTCTGGCTTTATACATATATTAGGTATACATGTAATGTATCAGTGTCGTCGGGCGACTGATAAAGATCTTGCCTATAAACAGGCACTTTGTGAAAATAAAGAAAGTTTTGGCATGTACATTGTAATTTAAAATACTTTGGGCTACATTACAATCTCCGTGTTAAAACGAGGGCGGTAGGGAGAAAAAACTGAGCCTGCAGTTTTCCCCTACTGCCCCCGTTTTAACGGGGCATTGCAATGCAGGCACAAAAAATGCTGCCTGCATTTGTAGCGGGCGCTACGCCCCGGGATGCTCCCGGCAGCGCTGAGCGAAGCCTCCACTCGATGGAGTCCATAGGACCCCAATGAGTCAGACGCCGGCGGTCACATGACCTGCCGGATCTCGCCTCGCGAGATCCGGCCGGTCGGCGTAGTGATACGCAGGGGGAGACTGAGGAACTTTTTCCCCCAGTCTCTCCCTGCTCCTGCCGGACGAAGGAGGCGGTTGGAGCTGCGGTCCTCGCCGCGGGACAGGAGGTGAGTATACAAGTCTTTTTCTTATTTTTTTGGCTGGTGCTAATGGATTCTGCAGAAGCAGTTACGGTTGATAGCGGTAGGAGCCGAAAGGGTGGAAAAGTTGGTTTATCCATGATTTACCCGTTCTATGCCTTAATTTATTTGCCAGCATGAGACTGGCATTATTACTGTAGAGGTAATATTTTAACTGAAGTTCTCCTAGTTACCCACATTAAAGCAGTCTAATCCAACTCTGAAAGTTGGCGTTATAAAGCATCTTGCTTCTTAAGAAAGACAGAGGGCGGCTTCAATTTGTGTTCCATAGAGATATGATCAAATTGCGTGAGCAAGGATGACCTACTAGCACCTCGGAGTTTCTTAAAATGCAAACCCCATTTAACAAATAGGCAACGGATCATTGCTTTATGTGGCTGCCAAACTTCTAAGGGAGAGATCTCTGGAAAAATGGATGTCATAAAATAAAATTGCAATTCCTTCCTGCCCTACTCCACAACTTCAGGACAGAGTAATAACGCCTAACTAAGGTGCCAAGGCACTGTGTCATAAGGTAGAAAGTCAACCTCCAAAGTATGTATGACATGTGCATGGTCTGACCATGTCATCGATCCAATGTCACAGGAACGTATGAGTGTGAGTGTTTGAAAAGATTGTGTAATCTACCTCACCAAGATGATAAAGCCTCCAAGTGTCACAAATCCTCCTTGATACCAAGATGTCGGTCCCTGTATACAGTACCCTATCTACCCCTCCGATCCTTGAATGGTCGGTACAGCTGACTACCTTCAGGGACTCTATCTTAATACATCCAGCAATAGTTAACAGGCCACAGAGTATTATAACAGAACAGACCCTGACAGTATTGATCTTAGAGCCAGGAAAGAGAGTCAGCCTTACGCCAAGGATTGAGTTCAGAGTTATCAAGACTACCTGGGTCGGTACACAGTGTAGGGTTCTCAGTAATAGCCGGGTCGGTAAACAATGCAGGGTTCTCAGTAATAGGTGGTTCAATACACATGGAGGGTTCTCAGAATAGTCAGAGTCAAACTCATACACCAAATAATCACAAAGCACTGGGGAAGTAAACGCCACATTGGGCAGTGAGTCTGCCTAAGCAGACTGACTTTAAACCTGGCGGCTACGCATCATCATGCCGCGCCCTGCGGGCCAGCATATCACTCGGCACCCAGCCAGAGAGCAGCGAGGACAAGTCTGCTGGGTGCCGGGGAGCTCCTGGAATGCTGGATGTGACGGCATTGTAACATTTAAATTCAACTAAAAGAGTGAGATATTATTGGACACTTTTTCTTAAGGTGTTCATAGAAGTTGATGGTTAAATCGACGGGGTGCTTGGCAGTCAGGGACCAAATCATAAAAATCTACATCAGCACTAGTCAGCTATACTATTAAGGATTATTATATTCAAGTGTTTTCCCCAGTGTGTGTTATGTATACCTAGTATAGGAGGAGCTCATAGAGCTTTCTTGCTGTCAGTACTATTGTGAAATTGTGGATTTGTGTACCCTGCGCAGTTATTAGGTTATGGTCTAGGCAGAGGCAGCTCGCCAATTAGGCAGTTAAGGAGGCCGCCTAAGGCCTCACCCTCCCTGGGGCCTCGCAAGGTTGCATTCCCCCACAGTGACCTCAGACTCACTGGTCAAGCTTATGTCAGCAGCTCCAGGCAGTGAAAGGAGCTGATGCCGCCAGAGTTACTCCTCCCAGTCCCTCCAGGCAGCGTGTTCCTCGGGCCCTTCTCCTGCACTGTCAGATTAGCAGTGCACACACAGCCCCCAGTGAGTGGCTGCTCTCAGCTGCTGATGAGCTACAGAAGCTGCAGGCTGTTACAGAGCAGCAGGAACATGGCATCCTGTCCTCTTGTTCCACATGCTGCTGAGTGAGGAGCAGAGATTCCATTCCACCAGCCTGCCAGGTGAGAAACTATCTGCTCTTTGCACTGTAAACTCTCATATCTCCGCACCCCCCTACAGAGACCCCCCCTCCCCCAGCCTCCCTCCAGTGTAAGCTGTAATGTGTGAGGGGTCTCCTGTGTCCAGGAGCAGACTTTCCTGCCATTTTACAACACATGCTGGAAAGGACAGTTTTCATACCCTGTGGTCTTTAACCCCTGCAAGGCCATAGATCTGAGCAGCACAAATGTTTTTAACCATCTCCTTTGTTGTCCTGAAATAGTTTTGTATGTTTCCTGTAAGTGTGGTGGAATATATATATATATATATATATATATATCTATCACACTTTCAATCCTCACTCTCAGCTTAAATTGTATTGTAGTCCATGTTAACTGACATGGTGCTCAGTTCTTAGTTCCCCATCTACTGTTGATAAAAAAGATTATATTATATATATATATATATATATATATATATAATCACACCAGGAAAGAGCACTCCATATCAATGACCACCTCCTTCCATCATTTTCTGTGACAAAAAAAGCACAGTTTTAAAAATATGTTCCTAAAACCTGACTGAGGGAATAAATGATGGGGATTCAGTTCATAGTATGATCATAGTTTGCTTAAGCTGGTGACAACACCAATGTACCCCATCGTTGGCAGGTCCTATCTAACTTGACCGAATCTGCATTTACAGGAACAACTCACCCTGGGGCTCCCCAGCAGCTCTAGGCCTTTACAGACAGCCACGCCTTAAAGGCCTAGAGCCTCCTGGGGAGCTCCAGGGTGAGTTGATCCAGGCCATGTGATCTCGCTCTCGTGAGATCGTGCATGGCTACGGAGAGATCGTGGAGGGAGACTGGGGACTATTTGTGCCAAGTCTCATTCTTGTCCCGGTGGCCAGAAGTGGCTGATCGGGCCGTCGTTCTGAGTATCTGATGTTTTTTCTTTTGGGGGGGTTCAGCTGGTGATAGCCGATTCCGCAGAAGCACAATCACTTAGCACCAGTTTGAGCTGGTGCCAACTTGTCAGTTAGCTGCAGGGGTGAGTAATTAGCTTTGTGATCTAGCTATGTGATATGTGCTATATAGATAGACAGATAGTGAGTGGCTTAACCCTGCGTCTTTCGCAGCAGCGCACGTAGTTGTCATGACAGTAAGTAATTAGCATTAGGACTATGTGATCCTGACGCCAATTACTCTCTGCTTCCACTTTGTGCTCTCCATGTTATAGTATAGTATCGGGAGAGTAAAGTACAGTAAACTGGCACTAAAAAGCGTTAATACCGATGTGCTAATGGATTTTTTAACCCGTTAGCGTTACGCTCGTATCACATCCCGATGTGCTATCACCTCTTTTAACCTAGCGCTAACTTTCATTTATGTGAGCACTAGTGTTAAGGAGGTGATAGGGCCCATGGTCTCTATAAGTGTTTCTTTAGAACTGTATAGTTGTGTATGAAATGCAATCTCTTGTAAAATATAATTTACTGTTAGCGTGTGTGTAATCCCTATTTTGGTCCCAAACTACTGTAGCGCTCACTCCCGGAGGAGCCGCTGAAAATGAACCACGGGTCAGTCTCCCCGCACTAGGGAATAAATATACTCCAACACAGTTGTGAGTTTTTATATTTATATAGTTTACTAAAATATTTGAGCAGATGTTGAGACACGGTATTCACAAGTATTATTACAGTATTTTCGTATCCCGGTAAAACGCGTAGCGGAAAAGAAACGAAACACGAGGCTTCGTATTTCGGAAAATAAAATATTCGCGACCGAACATAAAAGCAATGCAATTTCCCGATAGTTCAGAAAAAGGGACACGTAGCAAAACCCCAAACATACAATCCCTTCGTATTACGGCAAACGCGCAGCGGAAAAAGAGAAAAATGTATTCGGAACGTATCTTTGTCTTTAACCCCCGTTCCGATTCGCAAAAGGAAATGAGTCCTGCACAGGTTAAGTCCCAGAATGTGAAAAGTGTATCTGTGTGTGTGTGGTACCCGGGTACTGTTCAACTGGCCAGTGAGTTTATTAAAGGAAGGTCTTCGACTAGTCAGTTGGGGCCCTGTGGACTTTAAAGAGAAAACAGCAGAGCGTCCTTTAATCATAAAACAGCCTTGGAGGCCTCTCACCCATCCGACGATTTCTTTAGGCTCCGCTGACCCAGGACGTCTCTCCACCCGATTTTGACTGGGGATACTAGCGGCCCGATCCGTTGTCTGACTCCACACAGCTTTTCCAGCTCACCGCCTGCTCTCCGTTCGATTCCTCCGGTCTGCAGCAATGCCTGGATCCCGGCGGGTCTTCTTCTCCTCAGCTTGGGTGATCTTCTCTGGACTAACAGGTCTCTCTTGGTCTCTGGCCTAGGCCCTCTCGTAATCTCTTCGATGCGTCTGCTCTCTTCCCTTCCCTGGCGCGCTCTGGAACTTTCTCCACGAGGCAGAGGATGTAAGTCTCCAGTCCCCACCCACTTCCTGTCTTCTTGCAAAGCATGCCGGGCATTGTAGTCCCAATATCCAGTATCTCTGATCGCGATAGTCTCCATCTTGTGGCCAAAAATAGGTACTGCCACAGCAAGATTTTACCACAGCGCTACACTCTCCCCCTCCTAAAACTCTTGGGTCTCTCCAAGGAGGTACAACAGTTACATTACATTTCCACAATATTTAAATACAATTTACACAACATGTACAGGTTCAACAGCATACAGGCAGTGGGTTAGGAACACTTCCTCAAGTTGACTCATATTTTGAGCTACCTCAGCTAGCATAGCAGACACTTCGGGCAACCTCCGCACCGTGGTGATGGCCTCTTCAGTGCTATGTCCTGGTGAGTCGTAGGTGAGTCGTTGAGGCGGTCGAACAGAGCGTTTTGGTCCTGGTCCTGGCTCAATCAGCTCCTCTTCAGGTGGAAGTACTATAGGCGTTGGCTCAGTCCTTCTCTCTATCACTGGAGCAGACGTTTCTTCAGAGTATGATCCCTCCAGCGAAGGCATAGAACTATAATCACCTGAGTAAGCTTCCGGAACTACCGAGATCCCCACATCCTCAGGGACTTCCAACTGAAATTCAAGAGGCTCAGGGATATCAACAGTCTCAGGGACCTCCAACAAGAATTCAGGAGCTTCAGGCCTCAAATTACTCTCCCATCGTTCAGGAACTGAGGTAATCTCTTCAGGCTCCGGTGAACGTATCCAGTCCAGACAGAAACTTTCTCTTCCTCACTGTCCCTTTCGCTCTCTCCGACAACCCGAGTCTGTTGAGACCGGTAACAGGAGGCAAACATGGAACAGGCGGATTTGGCAGAGGCGGTTCATCCCCAACTGGCATTCTCACAGCCTCCCTCAAAGGTAACAAATGATTCCGGTGCCAGTTCTTGAGAGGCCCAGCCTTTCCATCCGGGGCGAATCTGATACACTGGTAGACCTGGTAGCTGTGTTGGCAGACAATATAAACCTGGGAACTCCACCTATCCGCCAACTTGTGTCTTGCAGCAACACCAAGTTCTTCAATAGGACCCTATCACCAGGTTGTAGATCTTGTATCCGGACCTTCAAGTCATAGTTCCTTTTGTTTCTTTGCTCCCTGTTTCCCGAGGTCAACCGGGCTGTCTGTCAAATGCAGAAGCCAAATTTTTCCGAAGTCTATCCACGTAGTTTCTATGGGAAGCTACTGACGTCTGGTCTAGAGATAACCCAAATGCCAAATCAACCGGCAGTCGAGCCTCTCTTCCGAACATAAGACGGTACGGTGAATATCCAGTTGCATCGCTCTCCGTACTGTTATATGCATGCACCAGAGTAGCTATGTGACGACTCCAACTCTGCTTCTCCACATTCGACAAGGTCCCCAGCATGTTTAAGCAGTGTGCGATTAAACCTTTCAGGCTGAGCATCACCTTGAGGGTGATATGGTGTGGTTCGGGTCTTTTGGATTCCCAACAGCTCTAACAACTGCCCCACCAGTCTGCTTTCAAAGTCTCTACCCTGATCAGAGTGTATCCTCCTTGGCAGTCCATAGTGAACAAAGAACTTTTCCATCAACACCTTGGCTACAGTCGGAGCGCGTTGATCTTTCGTGGAAAAAGCTTGGGCGTAACGAGTGAAATGATGACAGTCACTATTAGAATGTTCCTTGCCCACTAGCATCCGGCTCTAAGCACAAGAAGTCAATGCACACCAAATCCATGGGTCCCTGGCTCTGCAGATGGCTCATTGGAGCAGTTCGGGTCGGTAGAGTCTTTCTCTGAATACACCTCAGACAGGAATGACAATAGCTTTCTACTTCAGCCCTCATACAAGGCCAATAGAACCTATCTCGCACCAGCTTAAAAGTTCTCTCTGCACCCAAATGTCCATGCTCATCATGTAGTGATCGCAGCACACTCTCCCTATGTTTAGTAGGGAGGAATAACTGTTGAATCTCTTCAGAGTTGGTTGAGGGGCCCCTTCGGTAGACCACCCCATCCAACATCTTTAACCGCTCCCACTCCTTGTAGACCAATCTGGCTCCACTCGGGAGTTGGTCAACAAAATCTCTCGCTGGTTTGCAGACAGGGCCTTTATGGTCAAGGCAATTAAAGGGTCTCTGGCCTGATCCGCTTTCAGGTCCTGTCTCGAAAAGGTAGGTAAACTTTCATCCCTTAACTGCGTAGGGTTACAGTAGAACTCAGGAACAGCCGCAGCCATAACTCCTATGGCCTCTGCTTCAATCCCTCCTTTGACCCGGCGCTCTGTTCCTTGGCACAAAGCTTGCACCCGTCTGGAGTCAACTGAGTCCATTCTGTAGTGTAGGGTCTTCTCGATAACGCATCAGCATCTCGATTATTCACCCCAGGGCGATACTTCAGGCTGAACCGAAACCCTGACAGAGCGGCCAACCACCGATGTCCCGTTGCGTCCAGTTTTGCGGTAGTAAGGATGTAGGTAAGAGGATTGTTATCCGTCTTGATCACGAACTCAGCTCCATACAGATAGTCTTTCAACTTGTCCACCACTGCCCACTTCAAGGCTAGGAACTCCAGCTTGTGAGTAGGATAGTTCTTCTCTGAAGGCGTAAGGCTCCGGCTCACGTACGCCATAGGCCTCAGCAATCCACCATACTCCTGATATAGGACTCCTCCCAGACCTTCTCGGCTGGCATCCACATGTAGTTCATACGGCTTGTGAGGGTCCGCATAGGCCAAAACAGGAGCTCGGGTTAGGCTCTCTTTCAGCTTTACGAAAGCTCCTTCACATTGACTGGTCCATTCACCTTGTATAGACTCTCGAGCTTTCCTTGGCCCCGGAGCTGACGGGTTTTTGTCAGAGACCTTGCAGCCTTCTTCTGTGGTTTCCTTCTGCAGGAGTTTGTTCAGTGGTTGGGCTATTTTCGCGAATCCTCCCACAAATCTTCGATAGTATGAACAGAATCCCAAGAAAGATCTAAGCTCAGTGACGTTTCGGGGTCTAGGCCAAGAAGCTACGGCCTCCAACTTCCGAGGGTCTGTTGAAACACCTTCCGCTGAGACCACATGTCCCAGATACGTAACAGATGGTAGGCAGAATTGGCATTTCTCCAGAGACAGTTTCAGCCCCTCTTCATGGAGCCTCTTCAAGACCTTCTCCAAACGTTGCTCATGTTCTTCCAGAGTCTTCCCAAACACAATTATGTCATCTAGGTACACTAATACTTCGATTAGATTCATATCCCCAACTGTCTTCTCCATCAACCGTTGGAACGTGGCTGGAGCCCCCGTAAGGCTTGAGGCATCCTGTTGAAATCAAAGAACCCAGTGGACAGATGAACGCAGTTTTCTCCTTGTCTTCAGGATGCATTGGTATCTGGTGATACCCACTTCGCAGGTCTAGTACACTAAACCACTTTGCTCCAGACAAACACTGTAGGGCATCTTCAATCCGAGGAGTGGCATACTGATCAGGGATGGTTCTCCGGTTCAATGTGCGATAGTCTATGCATAAGCGGACAGAACCATTTTTCTTCCGGACCAACACTATAGGAGATGCATACGGGCTCCTGGACTCTTGAATCACCTTGGTTCTCTGTAACTCGTTCAGCTGCTCTCGCAGATCATCTAAGTCTCCTAGCGGAACTCGCCTTGATCTTTCGCGAAACGGCTTGTCTTCTTGTAATCGAATGCGGTGTTCAGTACTCTTAGCTAGGCCCACATCGAACTCATCTTTTGAAAACAATTCCTTCCACTTTAGAACTTGAGACTGAAGACGTTTCTTCCATTCAGGTGAAATAGGAGCGTCCTTGGGGTAGAATCTTTCATCTGGAATCTCTTTACCCTCTCCCCTCCTGAATCGGTAGAGAGGGGTGTAGCAGACTCTACTTGCCCAATAGGCATTCGTGCTTTAAGGACTACTGGAAAATCCGTCACGTTGCACACACTGACCGAGACTCTTCCTCGTGTTCTCTTCAGAGCTTTGGTGGAGATTATTTCAGGAATTACTTCGACTCCGGTTTCACTCCCATGATCAAAATCGGTTCCCAGCACCACATAGGGGCCTGGTTGCGATCCATTCAACTTGACTGAAGCCCGGAAACTCGCTACTTCTCCTGCTTGCAGAACTTTCTCTGTTCCACCCAGTCTCCACAGTCTTCCCACCTCAGCAGGTGCCTTTCGTTCTTCGACCATCCTCTGATAGACCGGACGTAACATTGGGTGTACTCCTTGAGTTGAACCTTCTTCCAACACGATAGGCGTCAGGAGACGCCGCACTAGGTCAGTATTCGTCCCCACTATCAGGGAGCTTCTGTTCGCACCCGAGGGTCGAGGACACACAATAGCCAATGCATCACAACCCCCAGACTGCCCGATGACTTCAGATCCGATCTCCAACTTCACTTGCAGGTACCCGTCATAAGGGAGTTTCTCAGTGCCGATACCCCATATTTCCAAATCCTTCAATTCTTGCAGAGGAATGTGCTTCAAGTGTTTCTCGTAGAAGTCTCTGTAGATCAATGTCACTTGAGCCCCTGAATCCAACAGGGCTTTGGTGTAGACTCCTTCCACTTGGATTGGCACAATAGGAGAAGGACCTATCAGTTGGTCGGGAAACTTGGTGGCGGTATCCGGACACTTAGACCCAGTTTGTTGTACCCTGGCCTTTTTCTTGGCCCGTGCAGGCTTTGGGTGTGCATTGCTTCCCCATGACGTAGACCCGGATGCTAAGGGAGTGCCTTTCAGTCCTGGCAGGCTCTACAGTCGGCTCGGCTTTGGGCCTTTTCGCCCTCTTAGCCTTTGCTTGATTTCTGGAGCGGGGTTCAACCCTTGGGCACTCAGGTTGCTCCTTCACTGGTGCCCTCTGGCGTTTCCCGCCGGTGAGGTAGATAACAGTCCTTCCAGGGCTTCCAACAGTCCCTTGACTCTATCCTTCTCAGGCTTTCGGCCTTTGCACTGTGGCGCGGAAATGGCCCATTTCTCCACACCCCGAACATCTCTTCTTAGAGAGCGGAGACGTAGTTGCTTGTTGAGATCTGGTTAAAGGATTTGGACCAGACGCCACAGCAACTCCCGTCGTCTGCATACCTGTGAGGAATTTCTGCATTTCTGCCTGCATCTCTGTCACCTTCATCAATACCCGGCACAGTTCCGCATGCGCTTGTTGCAATTCAACTTGAGCTTCCTGAACTTTCTTGACGGTCTTGGACAATTCACCCCGTTCAGGGAGGTTCGACTCTTTGGCAGCCTTCTCTGTAGATTTAAAAACAACTAGATGCTCTTGTTCGTCCTCGTCAGATCCATAGGTATCTAGAGAGTCGCTTTCAGGTTGCAGGCCGTCGCTATGTCTCACAGGTTGTGCATAAGCCCTTTCCCCCCGCCTGAAAGATTTCTCTTCTAGTAAAGCCTCTTCCTCTCGTACAACTCGGATCAGTTCCAGGTACTTTAACTCTTGGTTACCTGCTCTGCTTCTCAGCTGCATCATCACTGGATCTAGAGGTTGAGAGCCCCTCAGGATCTGTTTTATTCGGATCTTATCTACTTCGGCCGGTTCGACCCCTTTCTTCAGGAGTATCTGTTGTAGAATCTTATCCAGGCGCCTCATGTACTCGGTCATCCTTTCACCTCTTCTCTGATAGGTGTGTTCGTACTGATATACCAATTCGGCCGCCTTTTCAGTTCGCCCAAAAACTTCTTCAAGAACGTTTAAATAATCCAAAGCAGTACAATCTTTTCTACTCAGTTTTAGGTTTCTCACCGCTTCTGACGCAGGTCCCTTTAAGCTCTCGGTGATCCTTTGCTTTTTCTGGGCCTCAGGGACATCCCACTCATCCAGAGCCTGCATCGCCTGTTCCACCCATTCTTCAAAGGTTTCTTCTCCCGCCGGAGTTGGTACGTTTCCTGTAAAATTTCTTAACCGTCGATAACCGAAGTTAGTGTGAGGAGGGCTTGTTTTCTGACATTTAGCCAGTAGATCTCCAATAGCCACGATAAATTCAGGCCCTATCATGGCCAACGGACTAGGTGCGGAAACACTTGCGGATTCGCCACGTGGCGTACTTGGCTTAATTAGTTGGACTTCCACCTCTTCGGCCAGTTTCACGCTCGTGCCCTGAAAACATGGCGGAACACCCTTTCTCCATTCGAGAAGAACATACATGTGAGAAGTATCTGGGTTTTTTTCAATGTCCAGTATTAACCCCCGATGATCTGGTGCTAGCGTGGCCACGGCCTGGCGAATCTGATCTTCAGCCCAAGTGTCTGCTGGAATATCCATAACTATACAACATTCTGACTGGCTACTGTGCTCCCCACACCACTCGGCAACAGTGTCTGGATCCATATTTAACCCTTTAGATGCGGTTTTTCCAGAGACTGGATCCCGGAAACGAGCCCCCACGTGTAGCGCTCACTCCCGGAGGAGCCGCTGAAAATGAACCACGGGTCAGTCTCCCCGCACTAGGGAATAAATATACTCCAACACAGTTGTGAGTTTTTATATTTATATAGTTTACTAAAATATTTGAGCAGATGTTGAGACACGGTATTCACAAGTATTATTACAGTATTTTCGTATCCCGGTAAAACGCGTAGCGGAAAAGAAACGAAACACGAGGCTTCGTATTTCGGAAAATAAAATATTCGCGACCGAACATAAAAGCAATGCAATTTCCCGATAGTTCAGAAAAAGGGGACACGTAGCAAAACCCCAAACATACAATCCCTTCGTATTACGGCAAACGCGCAGCGGAAAAAGAGAAAAATGTATTCGGAACGTATCTTTGTCTTTAACCCCCGTTCCGATTCGCAAAAGGAAATGAGTCCTGCACAGGTTAAGTCCCAGAATGTGAAAAGTGTATCTGTGTGTGTGTGGTACCCGGGTACTGTTCAACTGACCAGTGAGTTTATTAAAGGAAGGTCTTCGACTAGTCAGTTGGGGCCCTGTGGACTTTAAAGAGAAAACAGCAGAGCGTCCTTTAATCATAAAACAGCCTTGGAGGCCTCTCACCCATCCGACGATTTCTTTAGGCTCCGCTGACCCAGGACGTCTCTCCACCCGATTTTGATTGGGGATACTAGCGGCCCGATCCGTTGTCTGACTCCACACAGCTTTTCCAGCTCACCGCCTGCTCTCCGTTCGATTCCTCCGGTCTGCAGCAATGCCTGGATCCCGGCGGGTCTTCTTCTCCTCAGCTTGGGTGATCTTCTCTGGACTAACAGGTCTCTCTTGGTCTCTGGCCTAGGCCCTCTCGTAATCTCTTCGATGCGTCTGCTCTCTTCCCTTCCCTGGCGCGCTCTGGAACTTTCTCCACGAGGCAGAGGATGTAAGTCTCCAGTCCCCACCCACTTCCTGTCTTCTTGCAAAGCATGCCGGGCATTGTAGTCCCAATATCCAGTATCTCTGATCGCGATAGTCTCCATCTTGTGGCCAAAAATAGGTACTGCCACAGCAAGATTTTACCACAGCGCTACACTACTTTGCCCGTCTTTGTAGAATGATCCTCTTTTTTGGAGCCCTCCATATGTTCAGGGTGTCCTCTGTGTATGACTGAGCTGCTTTGCAATAAGCAATGAGTCTGTAAACTATAATCAATGTTAGAAATTGCTCCCTGTAAATAAGATTCTTTGCTTTTGTTTTAAATCACATTTATTATTGATATAAACGGCCCTGCTAGGTTATGTCATTACCTTTGTATATGGCCTCGGCTATGGTCCTGTGTTTAATAGGGGCCTCATATCTTGCCTTCGCCTAAGGCCTCAGCAAGTCTAGAGCCGCCTCTGGGTCTAGGGCTATTATGCTTTGACTCCATTAATAGAGAAATCTAAAATTAATTGAAAAATACAAATTCATAATATCTACCAACAATTATTTTTGCTATATATTCATGTATATGCATTTTTTATTTACAAATCTTTTAATAAAAGTTTAATTCTAGGGACAGTTGTGGTTGCTTCTTTGGTTTATGAGAAAAGAGAAGTCCCAAGGGATTATTCAAAGAGAGCCGATCTGGCCCTGCAATGTCACCGAACAGGGAATTTCCTCATACAGTGCCATTTCGGGGCCATTCGGCTATTCAGAGCACAGGCAGTTCCCCAAATTTTGGCAAATTGCCTACACGTATGGTTCCTGTTCGAAGGCAGTGAAATCCCCATAGAGAAGCGATGGTTAATCTATTCAGAGAACACCGAACAGCAGAGAAAAGTTGCCGACGTGTCCTGCTGTTCGGTGTTTTCCTTAGGCAGGTTTATTCAGGGGAATCCCATAGGCTTCAATGTTAATTTTATTATTATTATGATTATTATTTTAATCTGCAGTAAAAAATCTCTGCATTTATTGATTTTTTTTTAGGATATTTTAGGCATTTGTCAGGATATTGTCAGCAAATTTTTGTTTTTTCTTTTTTCTGTAACAGACCTTTTAATTATCATTCATAAGACCTTATATGTAAAGTCCAGGCATTTTCATTCAGTAGTTTTTTTGCAAACAGTGTTTCAATTTTGACACTTTCAAACTTGTCTTTTTTCTTTTTACCTCACTCGTCAGGTTGTCGGCTTTTTCCGGAGGCTGTGCTGTGTTCAGTGGCTCGTCGGCTATTCCCAGACATGTTCAGTGTGTTTTTTGCAGCGGTTCGAGTGATCCGGTACTTCAGATCATACTGGATGCCTTTTTTTGGCAGATTTTCAGCACGTTTAATGCAGGCTTTCGGTGGTTTTGCAGCAAATTTTCTGGTCCATTCCCTGCACTTCGGGATCCTGCGGTGAATGCTGAATTCACCATAGGGTTGGGAAATTTGATTCCCCGAAATGCAGGGAACGAGATTGAAATGTCACGACAGCTCTGAAAAAACCCCTGTATACAATGTGTATATGATGTATATTTGATGTGGATGTGTACAAAGGATATACAATATATAAGATGTGTATGTGTATACAGGATGTGTATAAGATATGTATGTGTATGATGTGTACACACAGAGACATTGTGTTATTGTGGGTTTTTTTACAGTACAGGATGTATATATATATATATATATATATATATATATATATATATAATGTGTATAAAAGACATGTCTAATTGTAGAAAAAATTATAAAAATATAAAGTGATTTAGGTTTTTGAGACAAGCCTATTTGTGGTTTTTTTATTTTGGGATGAGCGCAAACTTGCATGGGGCTCCCGAGAAAATGTCAGTACGGATGTAGACGGAGGACAGGCGGAGCTCACCTGCTGACCGGAGTTGTCTAGATGGGACGTGCTTGCGGAGTAACAAAGACATGTAAGGGGGGGGAGGTTGAGTTATTCGAACATGAGCCTCAGTATTTTAAACTGTATCCTGGAACGTACAGGAAGCCAATGGAGGGACCGGCAGAGTGGGGAGGTACGCAAGGTGCGACTGGTGAGAAAATAAGCCTGGCACATGCATTCATTACAGATTGCAAAGGGGCAATATGGGAGTTTGGGAGGCCAATAAGGAGCGTATTGCAGTAATCAAGTTGTGAAATGACAAGCACGTGAACCAGCACCTTTGCGGTATTTTGCATCAGAAAAGGGCGGACACGGGCAATGTTCTTGAGTTGACCATCGTTCGGCAAATGCTAAGGAAGGTCTACAATAAAGATTTTAACAAAGTAAATACTTTGGAAAACCACAAGATCTGGCAGTAGCATCCAAATTAAATTGACATTTTATGAAATTGGTAAAAGGCTTGTTTCCCCTTATTGCTAATGAGCTGGTGTTTGGCCGTCACAAAAGCATAAAAAGCTGTTATACCTTTCTGGTTGCCAAACTCTTGCTCAATTATGAGACGGCTGCTTTACATAAGGCCAGACCTGCAATTTTAATGATTCGCACACCTCTTTAATCCAAATAAGACCATAGCGCAATTGATCCCAACCCTGATCCTTCACTAATACTAACAGCCCAGACCAGATTTTAGAGGAATACTACCGCTTACATAAACTGTAACTAGATTACTTTTGCATTACAAACAAACCACCTTATAAAACACATGCTGTCGCGAATTAGATACATCTCTATCTATATATCTACACTATATTGCCAAAAGTATTCACTCACCTATCCATCGGTGAGTCGAGGCAGGTGAGCGAATACTTTTGGCAATATAGTGTATATATCTGTGTCTGTATATCTCTCTCTCTAACTATATATAATCACCATAAAGGACTGGTAATCGTGTGTGTATGTGAATTAAAAAATGCCCTATCTCCAGCAAAGTCCTGTGAAGCCATAGAAGGTGTGAATGGAGGAAATTGCCCCTTTGTTCTGCTCAGCAGGTGGGGAAAGGTGCATTGCTCATGGCAGGGAAAAAGCCAGCCTGAGCGGCACCACAAGTTCATTTCAAAGAAGCGATCATATCCTTTGATCGCTAGAGACATCTCTGCATAATTATTAATTACATCTGTGAACTAAAATGGCAGAAACAGAGAACTGAGCATGCCCACGGGGGGGGGGATTCTGGGAAATGTACGGCGTGGGCTGTACCATCTATGGGCTGTATTTTGAATGAACTGGAAACTCTATATATATTCTGAAACACGCCATGTGGCTGGGCCTTTGTCCACTTGGGGTTCATGTAAGAAGTGAGGATTTTGCCCTGTGTTTTTGATCTCCAGCCCCAGGCGTCACAGATGTCCTGTTAGCTTGCTGACGTGTGAGTAAGGTTCTGTGTTTAATCCCTTTTATTTTTGCTGCTTTGTGTGTGTAAGCGTTAATTATCATATCTATTTTTCTGTAACCCAAATGCACTGTGATATATCATTCTTTTTTTATATCAGAATAAAATCTAAAACTTATTAAGATCTGCTTCTGCCTGATATTCGATCCACGCTAACTGAAGGACTGGATTATCGTAGAGATTTGCCTTTAAGCTCGAGTCTATCTACCAAACAGTGAGTTGTGGTGGGGTGCAGGTGCTGTACTGTTCCCCTATTTTGGGTGCATAATCAGAGTCTCAGACCAGCTCTGATTCAGGTATTAGGCATCCTGGGAAAAAGTCCTGGTCTGTCGTGGCAGTGTGATGAATAGTATAAGGAAAGTGGTGTCACAGTCAGCCACAATGGCGGTACCCGGCATGCGCCAAGTAGGTTCCAGGTATGAGTAAAAGCCGCTATATGCAGAGATGCGGGACACAAATATCTAGGATACGTGAATAAACCACAGGAGACACTGGGGACCTCTGCACGGCTATACCGAAGGAAGCCCTATGCTGATAGTGCAGATTCGGCCACTCTAAGGACCGATCTAACAGAAAAGGGGTTACCTAGTAGCCGTGCAGAGTCCTGGGGAAAAACACAGATACCTGAGTTATATTCAACAACTTGCAGGGAAGGACTTCAATATACAAAAGCCGTGGTCAGCAGGGACACACAACATATACATCAATATATCAACATGCACAGTACAGCTAGGGATGTCCAGAAGAGTCGTCAGTAAATAAGCCAGGAGTCAAAACCAAAACGTTTACCTTGAGCCAAAGCGGGGATACAGCACCAGAGAAAATCCGTCAGCCAGGCCAGAGGGTCAATACCAGGAACTCAATCAGAACGTGAAACTCAGAAAATGGAGAAACACTGAAACTGATAAATGAGAAAACACAAGACATAAACTGGAACCTGGGGAAACTAAAGAAACAACAGACGGATAATCAAAAGAAATAAGGTAAACTTTAAACCTGAAATAGAACTAGAACTAGGACAGAATAACAGGGAGCTCTCAGGAACAAAACAGTAGCTGAAGTGAACCAGATGCAAGAGCATGGTGATATGGGCCCATGGCTTTATATAGGGGAGTAATCAGCCCATATCACCAGCAGAAGCTAAACGAGCAACTGAAACAGACACATTAACCCCTGAGCTGCATCTCAGGAAAAGCAGCATAGGGAAACACATGGAAACCAAGACATAAGGAATACAGAGGGCAGGGGGACAGGGTTGGAACGTGGAAACGTGACAAGCGGGTACAGGGATTGTAGGCAATGTAGTCAGTATTCCGGGTCGAGTGTAGGCGGATACTGTGTTGCAACCCTGTGATCATTTCATCACGTGGCATGCCCTTCTGGAGCGAAGGCCTTGCCGTGATAGTTAGACAAGCGCGCGCGGGGGATTGTGGGCCGCGTAGTCATTATTTTGGGTCTGGTGTAGATGGATAGTGATTTGTTTAAGCCTGCGTTTCCTTCGCTGCGGCGCGTGTTCCGTGACACATGCCACTGTTTTTTTTTCTTTGTTTGAAGTAATTGCATTTTAACCCCATAGTGACCAGACTGTTTTACCATTGTCTGTCCGAAAGTACCCACTGCTGTTTTTACATTTCTGTGCTGTTTGTGTTTAGGTCTAATTTTCCTCTTACTCGTTTATGGGACTCACACATATTATATACCGTTCTTCCAAAGGATCCCCCTAGCTCCACTTGACAGCTACAGGGTTAATGGGCCCACTGATGTCATTTCACATTCAAGATGTCAGCCATTTACAGGAGTGATTTGCCATCCGACACCTAAGGGGACAAAGAGAGGCACCACTGAAAAGGACAGACTTTGCCCTTTCCAGCAGTACTTTTATTTTTTTTTCTAGCTGCAGCGGTTGGGGAGATAGAGGGTCCAAAGGACTTTCCTCCCTCCCTCCCCTTTCAGGTTCCCCCTGCAGGTGCCTGAAAATGACATCATCGCACACAGTAATGACATCATTGCGATGGCTGGGGCCCATAAAACCATCGGGCTGGCTTCAAGGAAGCCAGTTCGACGTGGGACCCCGGTGAGAGAGGTGAGTATAGGGAGGAAGGGGGGGTTAAAGGACCATGACGTACATAGTACGTCCTTGGTCCATAAGGGGAATTTCCCCAAGGACGTACTATGTACGTCATTGGTCCTTATGGTGTTATAAAAGATAAATAAAGTTAGGGGTTTTTATCTCCTGTTTCCAGTTTGTGGATTTTTCCCAAGATGCAACAGTTACCAAAATATGTGCAAAAGTTTTACTGTTGTAGTTTAACTTCTACAGTATTTAACAGTTAATGAGGTGGAGGAGAGAATGTTTAGATAAGACTGCGGAGGTATATTGTGATCCAAGCTACCCAAGATAAGAGATGGAAGCTGAATGAGATAAAACAGGGAGCGTAAAAGACTTCTAATCTAGCCCGGTGACGTCCTTTGAATACATCCCACACAATACAATTCTTTGAGTTGATTACCGACCCATTCACTACAGTCTGTTCTCTCTGCCACATAGTCACAGAATGGATGCACCTAGTGACACATATAGAGTAAAATATTTTCTTAACTAAACATGCAAGAGAAAAACAAATCACATGTAAGATATCCGCAACATAAAATAAACTTAATAAGACCATTTCATTTTTTGGTGGTAGAGTCCCTTTAAGAATTATCTTAGGGAAATGCAGACTGAATCCTGCAATCGGTAAGCAGCAAATCCTGTCACCTGTGCTGTGCTTCAGATATCTGGCAAACCTGACCTCTTTGGGGTCCCTGAGGACAGGATGGGGAACCACTGCCCTAGAGCATAGCTCGAGATTAAAGTAACCCACAGGGCTTGTGGAAAAACGATAGAGAACAATTAGTTCTCTATGAACTTCAATTTATGGCAAAAGGAGGTTGTGGGTCACTTTCTCCATTTCACTAAAGGATAAGAGCTGAGATTTACATTTTCTTCTCTTTTTTAAAGTGTTGCAACTATAAACATAATAATGCTTAATAACTAACCCATACTACATTTCAATTTCCTGTACAAAGCATGAGAAGTACAAATAAACAGTAAGCTGCTGCACAAGTGAAGCCACAACAGAAGTTTACGCTCAGTTTGAACTTGCAGATGAGCTGCCAACATTCACAAATGGAGCTTACAAAACCTATAAAAAATGTTATAAACATGATTAACTTGGAGGTTGTAAAAGTCTACTTTTCAACTGTAACTAAGTGTCTATTGACATTTGGCCTTTTTATAGCTGTCTGCATGCCTAGCAGATGGTTTATCTGTGCAGTTTTACCTGCCACCTGCAATTTTCTTCCTGAAGGTGATGTTTTGTTATTTGAATTTCCACATTAATTGCAGGTCTTATTCTTTAACAGCAATGCTTTAAAAATATTTTCTGTAGAGAGTAAACCATTTAAAGAAATACTTTCAACGCACTTATGATGTCTGCATTTAATCTGAGTAGAATTTCTATTACATTAACTAAGAGATGCTCATGGGAAAAATCCTGAAAAAATAAGTATGGGAATTCACGTGGATTTCTGTCCATAATGATTCCAATCACAACAAAGACTACAGGAAGCTGTGGCAGCTGCAGCGCTTCTTTGTGTATCAGAATGACAATCCTGTGGCACATAAAGAAATTATCAGTCCCATGCATTCCCAATGTACTCCAGAACCTGGAAACATCATTAAATATAGAAAGTTTTGTAAAATTATCAGTGTTATTCAAAGAGAGCTGAACTGGCCACCGAATTGCACCAAACAGTGAATTTCGTGGCCGTTTGGCAATTTCGTGGCTATTCAACTATTCAAAAAGCTGGCAGGTCGCCAAATATTGGCAAATTGCCAGAAAAATACAGTGCTGTTCGGCGGCAGTAAAATCCCCATAGAGAAGCAATGGTTAATCTATTCAGAGAACACCAAACAGCACCGAAATGTCAATGAAATGCTGATTTTTGGTGGTTTCAGTCGACAGGTTTATTCAGGCAAATCCCATAGGTTTCAATGTAGAAAATATTTCCCTGGTTTTATTAAATATTTATTCAACCGTCTATTCTTTTCACTTGCATCAAAATCTCTTTATTTATTGATTTTGTTTTAGGAGTTTTTAGGCATATTTCAGGATTTTTTCGGTGATTTTTTTTTACCGATTTCTTTTTTTAAAATGGCAGTTTTATTTCTGTTTTAGACCTTTTTATTATTATTCATAGGGCCTTATATATATATTATTTCCATTCATTTTCATGCAGCAGTTTTTGCAAACGCATTTTAAAAGTTGTGGTGTATTTTTTTTTTTATCCCTGTTCGGCAGCTTGTTGGCTTTTTCTGGTTGGCGCTATGTTCAGCAGGTCGTTGTGTCAGGTTCCGGCCGCCATCTTACAGACCCCCAGACCTCTCGGACTCACCCGGGTCCCGAGGACGTCCTCCGGAACGAGAGGGGGTTGAGAGGCGGCTCCCCCGACCCGAGTGCGCGGGCTGCAGGGTCCGGACGCCGGCCACGGGGTCCTCCGTCCGTCCAAGATGGCGCAGGTTCCTCGAGTGGTCGGCGTCTGGGCGGGTCAGCAGGTGTGCGGCGGATCGGCGGGGGGCGTGGCTTCAACCTCAGACGCCGGGGGAGAGCCCAAGGTGATCCCCAGAGTCTCCCCTCGCAGCTCCAATCAGAGGAGGGAGAGACTAGAGAGGTGGGGTGTTGGGTGGGCGGAGCTAACTCCTGACTCCTCCATAAAACTCCTGAGTACCAGAGGCAAGACGCTCATTGATTTTGTGGTACCTCTGCTACAAGAGCTCTCCCTGTTGTTTCCCTAACTATCCTAATATCCCTATCTGACTGACCTTCCCGTTGCCAACCTCAGCTTTCTCACGACCACGATTCTTGCCGCCTGCCTTGACCTCGGAACGCCTAGACCTTTCTTCAGCCTAAAGCCTTGTGTATACTTGTCCTCGCCTTCCTCCTCTCCGCATCCTGGGTTCCACTTCCTGAATCCTTACATAATCAATGAGCCTCATCATGGAATCCGCGGAGTTGGCCGAAGCCTTGACCACCCTAACCCGTCAGATGGGGACGCTGACACAATCGCTACAAGAAGTACAGTCTACCCAGGCACAGTTCCAATCGCAATTACATGATCTCCAAGCTGGAAGACCTGGTCCTTCTCCACCTCTTCCCTGGTCGTTTTTTGCCTCGTCAGTGTCCCCTGGAGGTGAAGCCCCTACCCCAGAACCGGAAGTCTCAACGCCCGAACGTTTCAACGGAGACCGCAAACAATTCCAGGACTTCATAACGAGCTGCCTCCTGTATTTCTCGCTTAAACCCCGTACATACACCAACGATCATGTAAAGATTCAGATGGTGATCACCTTACTAACAGGAGAAGCACGTACTTGGGCCCATACCCTGATCCATGCCCAAGATCCCACTTTGAACTCTTGGCTATCATTCTTGGCCTCTATGGAGACGATGTTCGGAGACCCATTCAAGATAGATACCGCTCAAACGGCGATCCGAGCCTTAAGACAAGGGAGACACCCTGTCGAGGAGTATGTTACATCCTTTCGGAAATATGCTCTAGACACAGCTTGGAATGAAGCCGCCCTAGTGGACCAATTCCGAAGGGGACTGGCGGATCACATCAAGGACGAGATAGCCAGAGGAGAACGTCCTCGAATCCTCGAGGAGATCATTCTTCTGTCCATTTCTGTCGATCGCCGGTGGCGTGAACGTCAACAAGAGAAAAACACCAATCCGTATCCTTCTCTACTTCCCCAGACAAGGCGAATGGGGTCTAACACTCCACGTCCGCTGGCTCTACCTCCCGTCTCCTCGTCACCACTTGCATCTTCGGAAGAACCTATGCAGGTGGGGTTGATACGAGGACATTTACCCCCTGCGGAGTTAGAGAGGCGTAGAAAAGAAAACCGCTGCCTTTATTGTGGTGGTCTAGGCCACGTCGCCAGAACCTGCCCAGAAAAGATCCGACCACGAGGTAAGCCTCTATGCCATGTAAAAATAACAAGGTTCCCTCTGAATCTGCACATCTTCTATCCTTTGAAATTGTCTTACAGTGGGAAGACAAGAAGATCCCCCTCCGCGCAATGATTGATTCTGGAGCCAGCAACTGTATCATTGATTCCTCTCTTGCTCACCGTATGTGTGTTCCTGTGCACAATAAAGAATACCCCATAAAGATACAGGTTGTGGATGGATCTTCTTTGAGTTCTGGGGTAGTCACCCACGAGACACTACCTATTAAGGTTTGGGTGGGGCCTCGTCACCAGGAGACCCTCTCCTTTGACCTCATCCCTTCTCCAATGTTCCCGGTGATACTAGGTATACCTTGGCTGAGACAACATGACCCGATGATACAATGGTCTACGGGATTAATCTCCTTTTCATCTCCTATTGCAACCAGAAGTGTCTGAGATCCCCTCCTACGTTATCCGTTAATACAGTTCTAGACACGAATATGAGAAAGACCGGAGTACAGATATCCACATGTTATCAGGAATATAAAGATGTATTTGATGAGATAGGAGTGGAAACTCTTCCCCCACATCGCAAATATGACTGTCCCATAGACCTCCTTCCCGGGGCAGTTATACCCTTCGGACGCATCTATCCTCTCTCCACCCCTGAACTTGAAGTACTCAAAACCTACATAAAAGAAAATTTACAGAAAGGCTTCATACGCCCATCAACTTCTCCGGCAGGGGCAGGAATATTCTTCATAGGGAAGAAGGACGGAGGGCTCCGTCCGTGCGTAGATTTTCGTGAACTAAACCACATCACTATCAAAAATCGATATCCGTTACCACTTATTCCAGAACTCATGGAACGCCTTCAAACAGCTACCGTATTCTCCAAGATCGATTTAAGAGGAGCCTACAACCTCGTTCGTATCCGTGAAGGAGACGAGTGGAAGACAGCGTTCCGCACTCGTTATGGGCACTTCGAGTATGTGGTAATGCCCTATGGGCTTTGCAATGCTCCTGGAACTTTTCAACATCTGGTGAACGATGTCTTCAGAGACCTCTTGGATCGTTTTGTGATAATATATCTAGACGACATTCTGATATATTCCCCGACACTGGAGGAACATCAGAGAAATGTGAAAGAGGTCCTTTCCTGTCTTCGCAACCACCAGCTGTATGCCAAACTGGACAAATGTTCCTTCAACCAATCCCGAATTTCTTTTCTAGGATACATCCTTTCTCCTGGCAAACTCGAGATGGACCCCGAAAAAGTAGCTGCCATACACTCCTGGCCTACCCCCAAACAAAAAAGAGGTCCAGCGATTTCTAGGATTCTCGAATTTCTATAGAAAATTTATTAGAAACTTCTCCCACATAGTCCAACCCCTGACCAAACTTACAAAAGACCATGAGAAATTCAGGTGGGCCGAAGACACTCAAAAAGCCTTTCTCAAACTGAAAGATCTATTTACCAGTGCTCCGATCCTAGAACAACCCGATCCTAACCATCCATACTTTCTCGAAGTAGATGCCTCAGAAAATGCCACCGGGGCCATCCTATCCCAAAGGAATCTTACCAGTGGCAATCTGCACCCTATAGCCTTTTATTCAAAACGTCTGAATCCCGCGGAGACAAGATACGACGTTGGAAACAAGGAGTTGCTAGCGATTAAACGCGGATTCGACGAATGGAGACATCTCCTGGAGGGATCCCTTTATCCCATTACAGTGTACACCGACCACCAAAATCTCGAACACATAAAAACGGCCAAACGTCTAAGACCTCGACAAGCCAGGTGGGCTTTATTTTTCACAAGATTCAACTTCCACATCACATACAGGCCTGGTAGTAGAAATGGGAAAGCTGACGCCTTATCCAGGTGCTATTCAGTGGACTCCACAATAGAGACATCCCCTCCTACGATCCTACAGCAAAAACACTTCACAACGGTCCAGTCAACCCTCCTTTCCCGACTCAAAAAGAATTCTAAGGACCAATCCTCTGACAAACAGTGTCTTTTAGTATCCCCAGACAATCTAATGTATGTACTGAAGAATGTCCATGACTCACCTCTGGCGGGACACGGAGGTATACGAAAGACACTCCACAGAGCTCGCCAATTGTACCAATGGCCGTCCCTGAAAAAAGATGTCACAGATTATATCCGTTCCTGTCCAGAATGTAACAGGATGAAGTCGCCTAAATGCAAACCGGTTGGTCTTTTACAGCCTCTACCCACCGCTTCAACACCATGGAGAGATCTATCAATAGATTTCATGGTAGACCTTCCGCCCTCTCAAGGAAATACGGCCATTATGGTCGTTGTCGACCGATTCTCAAAGATGGCACACTTTCTCCCGATACCGGGTCTGCCCACAGCCAGTGAAACTGCATCGCTGTTCCTCAAAGAAATAGTACGTCTGCATGGTGTCCCTTCTTCCATAGTCTCGGACAGAGGGGTCCAATTCACCTCTAAGGTATGGTCTGCCTTTTGTCAAACACTGAACATAAAGATTCACCTTTCATCGTCCCACCATCCACAAACCAATGGCCAAACTGAAAGGGTGAACCAACAATTAGAACAGTACCTGAGATGCTATTCGAGTTATCAGCAGGATAATTGGAGCAACCTGCTCCCCACCGCAGAGTTTGCATATAATTCGCAGACCCATGATTCTATCCGCAACACCCCGTTCTTCGTTAACTACGGGTTCCATCCCTCTACGCTTCCAGATCCGTCAACTCCAAGTTCGGTCCCCGAGGTTGATAAGCGACTACGACACCTGCAAGAGTGTCGTCAACAACTTCTTGTGGCATTAAAAGATGCACAACAACGGCAAAAACATTACGCCGATAGACTACGAAGCCCAGCCCCGGTCTATAAAGAGGGGGATCAGGCCTGGCTATCCACTAGACATCTACGTCTGACTTGTCAAACAAAAAAACTGGGCCCCAGGTTCTTAGGTCCGTTCCCCATTCTATCAGTACTATCCCCTGTTTGTATTCGTCTCCAGCTACCCCCCTCAATGAAAATACATCCGATATTCCATGTCTCCCTCCTGAAACCATATGTCCCAGATCGATACGTGCAGAGACGCGTGACGCCTCCACCTCCAGTTATGGTAGATAACATTGAAGAATTCGAAGTAGAGGCCATCTTGGACGCTAGATGGCATCGTAGACGGCTTGAATACCTGGTACACTGGAGGGGATATGGCCCTGAGGAGCGGTCTTGGGAGCCGGTACGCCTGATTCATGCCCCTCGATTGGTTTCCGCCTTTCATAGGCGTTATCCGGGTAAGCCGGCTCCGAGGCGCCCCCGGAGGTCGCGCCTTCAAGCGGGGTCCTGTCAGGTTCCGGCCGCCATCTTACAGACCCCCAGACCTCTCGGACTCACCCGGGTCCCGAGGACGTCCTCCGGAACGAGAGGGGGTTGAGAGGCGGCTCCCCCGACCCGAGTGCACGGGCTGCAGGGTCCGGACGCCGGCCACGGGGTCCTCCGTCCGTCCAAGATGGCGCAGGTTCCTCGAGTGGTCGGCGTCTGGGCGGGTCAGCAGGTGTGCGGCGGATCAGCGGGGGGCGTGGCTTCAACCTCAGACGCCGGGGGAGAGCCCAAGGTGATCCCCAGAGTCTCCCCTCGCAGCTCCAATCAGAGGAGGGAGAGACTAGAGAGGTGGGGTGTTGGGTGGGCGGAGCTAACTCCTGACTCCTCCATAAAACTCCTGAGTACCAGAGGCAAGACGCTCATTGATTTTGTGGTACCTCTGCTACAAGAGCTCTCCCTGTTGTTTCCCTAACTATCCTAATATCCCTATCTGACTGACCTTCCCGTTGCCAACCTCAGCTTTCTCACGACCACGATTCTTGCCGCCTGCCTTGACCTCGGAACGCCTAGACCTTTCTTCAGCCTAAAGCCTTGTGTATACTTGTCCTCGCCTTCCTCCTCTCCGCATCCTGGGTTCCACTTCCTGAATCCTTACACGTTGGCTTTTTTCGGATCGATTTGACAGTTTCGCAGCGGATCGACAAATGCATTCGATGGGTTTTCTCAACGATTTCTGTGTTTTCTCAGATCGATTCGGCAGTATTGCAGCGTTTTTTTGGATGCGTTCGGCAACTCGTTCCCTGCAGTTTGGGGAAGCTGTGGTGAATGCTGAATTCACCGCATGGTCCATGAATCAAACTCGCCGAAGTGCGCAGAAAGCAGAAATGTCACAGACATTTCGGTGCTTTCTGTATAACCCTGTATGTCTAAATAGAATGGTATTGCAGTTTTCCATTATATTAGCCAAATGGGTAACTAAGCTCACCTTATGAAATACTGGAGAAACTGTGTACCCAGGTGTTCCTGCTTGATCTGACCCTGGGGATGCTGAAAGTATCATAAGATAAACATATGCTATAATGCAAATAATATAAGTGTAAAATATCCATCTTCATAAAAATAACAGGAAGAAGCTTACAGTTAACTATAAATTCTCTCGGGGGGGGGGGGGGTGGAGCTAACCGCCGTTGTGAGCAGAAGCATGTTCCTGAGCTCTGATTTTCTACCGCCATTTTATCTGGGATTACCTATGTTTTTGCCTGACTTTTGTGGCCATCATAGCTGGGGAACGGTGTCTGAACCTGTTGTGTCCCCCCTGGAGCGATTTTTTTGGTGAACTTCCTGGCTGCTTCCATCTGGGCCTAGTAGTGAGGCCTACTACACTGTGGGATCCACGGCGTTTCTGGCAGTTGCGTGCGCTTCTGTTTCCCTCACGCCAGGATGGGTAAGAAATCAGTTCAGAAGCTGGCCAAGGCTGAGGGTGCCCATCAGAGGGACATTTGTGAGGCTCTGCATGGGGGATTGCTTCCAGACTCGGGGCCTCCTCACTGACTCTCCCGCCGGGCTACGGATCGTCGGATGAGGGAGACTGCTACTGGCTGATAGGAAGACTAGACGGACAGCACGTACTCAGGCTGGGGTCAGACGAACGCAGTGTTAACGTCTGTGTTGCCCGCACATAAGTACGTCCGTGATAGCATACAATTGTGTTAAATGGAGCAACACACACGAAGTACGTCCGCACAGAAGTGCAGGGGCTGACGGACGCTGCAAACGGACGCAGGTTAGGCAAGAACGTAATACTGCTAGAACGGACGTGCAGAGTGCGCCACGTCCACAACGTCCGCATAGCTTTGTGTGTGAGTGATTGAGCATGGTCAGACAGACTGCATTTATACGTCCAGCATTTTTGACGGACAGAATGTTTTTTCATTGTAATTTATTTTCCCTGCTACATCAGTCAAAAAATACGTCAGTGAAAAAAAATGGACTGTGTGGCCACTACCTTGTCATCAGTCAGAAAGTACGTCCGTACTGCACGGACGCACAGTCCGTACAAAATGCACTCATCTGACCCTAGCCTTACTGTAACGCCTCCCGCGACGACCCTAGGATGACAACAAAAAAACTGAAGAACACATGCACTATAATTGCAACTCTTTTGTGACCTCTTATGAAGTGGCTGGACAGCAGACACATCCTGGTGATGAAATGATGTCTCCCAGCCATCATATGTCGACCTTTTACAAAAAAAAGGTCACTGGGATGTTGAATCTATGCTCAAATATTGTTACTGAGTGATGTGTTTTTGTGATCTATTGTCAGGTTAGGTACCTTACAGGTACTGGCCTTTTAGGTTATGAGTCCAATATGCAGTTTGGAGGGGGTTCACACAGAGTGGAGAGGTATTGCTGGAGAACAGACAGGAAGGCTGTGGGACAGGACACACTAGGACTTACTGGTCGGTTGAGAGTGATTGGGAAGACAGTCCTTGTGTCCAAGTTTGAAGGTAGGATAGTTGCTCCTGGGAGAGCACGGAGGGTAGATAGGGGAAAGCAGGTCTTTCTGGAGCTTGTATGAACAGGTCTTATTCCTAAGAACAAGAGACAACAATGAAGCATGGAGCAGAGGGGGAGTGGAACCTTTAGGCTAGGGTCAGACTAACGCATTTTTCGCGTTGTCCGTGAAAAAGTGCGTTCGAACGAATGGACGTTTTTTTTCACGGAATACGCAATAGCGGTCATACGATGCGCATTTTCGTCCATGATTTTGTACGGATCATCAATAAAACCCCTTTTGCGTCTGGACGTTATGTTGGCCGGACATTAGCAGCGTCTGACGTCTCCTAATCACGCACACACGCCGCTAGCGGACGCAGCGCACTCTGTACGTCAGTACTAGCGGTTTGACGTTCTCGAAAAAATGCATCCGTTTACCACCTGCATTGCGCAGCCGGACTTTCGTGCGGCCGTTCTTCGTATGCTGTCCAGCATTGGACGTCATTTGCTGCTAGCACGGCCGTGATTTAGTGCGGATAAACGCACGTTAATACTGCGTTAGTCTGACCTTAGCCTTAGTGATCAGCCACAGGTGTGTGTCAAGTGACCTGTGGTGTGTGTGTTTTAACTGTTAACTGATCCAGAATGCAGGTGCTGAGTGGAAGGACAGCACCTTTCATGTAGCTGCCACATGCTGGTAGTGGTGCAGGAACGGATCCTGACATCTATTTATCACTAGATTATTGACTTTGGCTTGCCCGACCTTGAGGTACATTGACATTCCATAGTGGATGCTAAAAAGCAGACGCTACAGCTAAAATTTAGAGCAAGGTGTTAAATATTAGCGCTGTCCAATTACTCAACATATTACAAAGCTTGCGCAGGTGTGGGCACTCAGTTAGCATCTCAACGTGAGGTACTAACTTTACATCTGCAGACGCAAAAGTAGCGTCGCCAAGTGCAGTCAAGGTAGTGCGTGCAGGTTTTGATAATTTTTTTCTAATTGCTGTGCATGTTCTCGCCTGCCCACTTCCATTCACACACTATAAATACCAACTCAACTCAGCACGCAACTCAATGACTGTGATCACGCTTTCCTGAGTCAGACACAGGTCCCTGGGTGTTTGGTGGTTAATTCTGAGTATAGAGTATGTGGAGTGCAGTTTGTGAGTAGGAAGGAGTTTTTCTGCTTTGTGTCTTGTCACCTTTCTCAACCCTTTTATCACATATTAGATACAACCTTCATTAGCCGTAAATACACATTACACAGTTGCGCAAACACATATACATAGGCTTATACATCACTGAACATCACATACAAACTGTACCTGTCATTACCCGTACCTTGCCCCCATCATATCCATCCTGTCCCCTTACGCCCCCCCCCCCGTATTCTACCCTGTCATTCTTTCTTTTTACTGTCTGTCTTGGAGTGTGTTGGGAGAGGAGATGGAGGGATGAGGACGAGTGCTGGTGGGGTTTTGAGGAGGTGAGGAGAGTTAGAGGGAGAGATATGTGGGCATAGGGGTGATATGGGATTGAAGGGTGAGGGGGGAGAGAAGGAGTGATGTGGAGAGGAGGGGTGACAGAGAGAGCAGGAGTGAGGGGAGAGGAGGAGTGAGGTGGAGAGGAAGACGCCTGAGGGTGACACAAGTGGAGACTGGGAGAGGAGGCCGGAGTGGTGGAGGCCTGAGGGGGAGAGTAGTGGAGATATGGAGGGAAGGCCTGAGTGGAGGCAGGGCTGGATTTATATCTCAGTAGCCAGGAACCTGTAGGCACAGAAATAATGTGGAGCGTCCCTACCCCCTACCCAAAAAAAGTACCAATACGACTTTTTAAAATTTTTTTGTTTGGGGGCAAGATTACAAAAAACTAGTCCCCACTTGTACATGCTGCAGCGTGGCATTTTTCATATAGCTCCATGAAGCATAGGTGTCCAGGAAAGCATGGTGTATCTGGCAACCCAATGTGTACTATGCAAATAAACACACAATAGCAAGAAAGATATAAGCATGTGCATCTTACCTGCAAAATACTGCTGTATGATCCTGTATCGGACCTCTGTGCCAATGTCTAGGGATGAGCCGAACACTCCCCGAGTTTGGTTCGAAGCCGAAGCTGAACTTTCCGAATGTTCGGATCCGACCCCGAACTCGAACCCTATACAAGTCAATGGGGCTGAAAATTCGGTTTTTAGAGTGCCCTCCAAGAGGGCATATATTTTTTTATTTTTTTTTGAGAAAGGATTTTACCAGGAAGGATACATTAAGATTTCTCTTGTTTTCAAGTATGTCCTGGGTGGCAAGTATGTACCGTTAGGTGTCTTGCCAAAGACACTTACTGGAGAGGTTGCTCGCTGGGATCGAAGCCATGACTCCACAGGCTCTCTCCATGCAGAGCGGTGACATTACCTCTACTCCACCCAGCCGGTATATATTCTAGATATTTGCCATAAAAGGTGTATGGGGGTCCGGGTAGTGCCCTGGGGGACAGGAAACAAGGAGAAAAAGTTAAAAAAAAAACGTTTTTAAAGGGACAGTGAGTTTTCCATGAAATAAGGGTTAAAAATAAAAAACAAAAATTCCTTCAAATATCGTGCCTATGAGGTCCCCATAACCTGCCCGTGAAGTGGCGGATTTCTAGGAAGGATGTATAGAAATATGTAAAAACCAAAAAATGACATTTCAAATGACGGTAAATGCTTTTCCTTTAATCTATCCATAAACAACTGCTTGGGGCGGCAGTCTGTATGAAAAGAGGAGACATTTTCACACACGCAGAAAAAGTTTACTGATTTTTTTTGGTGGTGAAAAGCAGGAGAATGACTGGAGAATGGAAAATTCTAGACCAAATAGCCGATTTGGAAAGTGAGAAAAATGGGAGGATTTTTCTGGTTTGGCTATTTTGACCTAGAATTTTCTCTTCAGTCATTCTCCTGAGTTTCACCTTTCTCTGAATAACCCTGTCAGGGTTATTCAGAGAGCGGTGAAGAGCAGGAGAATGACTGGAGAATGGAAAATTCTAGGTCAAAATAGCCAAACCAGAAAAATTCTCCCATTTAGGCTAGGGTCAGACTAGCGAATTTTTAACATGCGTTTAGGCGCACTTAATCATGGCCGCACTAGCAGCAAATGACAGGCAATGACAGCCAATATACGAAGTATGGTCGCACGAAAGTCCGGCTACGCAACGCAAGTGGAAAATGAAAGCATTTTTTCGAGAACACAGAACCGCTAGTACGGACGTACAGAGTGCGCTGCGTCCACTAGCGGCGTGTGTGCGTGATTTGGAGACGTCAGACCCTGCTCATGTCCGGCCAACATAACGTCCAGACACCCAAAGTTTCCTGGTTTGGATCCGTAAAAAATCACGCACAAAAATGCACATCGTATGACCGTTTTCGCGCATTCCGTGAAAAAATAAGGCAATGCGTTCGGACGCACTTTTTGACGGTCGCTGTGAAAGATGCGTTAGTCTGACCCTAGCCTTATCTCACTTTCCAAATCGGCTATTTGGTCCAGATTGTTCTCTTTTCCTGCCATTCTCCTGGTTTTCACCTTTCTCTGAACAACCCCGAGAGAGAGGTGAAAGCCAGGAGAACTGGCAGGAGAAGAGAACAATCTAGACCAAATAGCCAATTTGGAAAGTGAGTTAAATGGGAGAATTTTTCTGGCTTGGCTATTTTGACCTAGAATTTTCACTTCTCCAGTTATTCTCCTGCTTTTCACCGCTCTCTGAATAACCCTGTGAATGTTTAATCCCGAGGTGAAAAATAACATTGCTTAAGGCTGGGGTCAGACGAGAGCAGTTATCACGTCCGTGTTGCCGCACATTTGTACCTCCGTGGCAGCATAGCATTCTGACCAATGGAGCCCCACACACAAAGTACGTCCGCACGGAAGTGCGGATGCATGGCGGACGCAGCAAACGGACGCAGGTTAGGCAAGAACGTAATACTGCTAGAACGGACGTGCGGAGTGCGCCACGTCCGCAACGTCCGTGTAGCTTTGTATGTGAGTGATGAAACGAGGTCAGATGGACTGCATTTATACATCCAGCATTTTTGACGGACAGAATGTTTTTTCATTTTAATTTATTTTCCCTGCTACATCAGTCAAAAAATACGTCAGTGAAAAAAACGGACTGTTTGGCCACTACCTTGTTGTCAGTCAGTAAGTACGTCCGTACTGCACGGACGCACAGTCCGTACAAAATGCGCTCATCTGACCCTAGCCTTAGATGTTATTTTGAATTTTTTTCAAACACCAGTTAACCACTTGGCTGCTATGGACGCGCTCAGCGCGGCCAGCTAAGTGGTTCTCCTGTGCTATGGACGCACTGAGCGCGTCCATGCACAGGAGGCAGCAATCTGCCGGATTCCGGTGTATTGCTGCGCCCCCCGGTGCGGGCTGACATCTTGGATGTCAGCCCAGCACTCCGGGACCCCGGCGGAGCAATTAGATATCATCGGGGCGGCGCGATGACATCTAATTCCGGCGCCCCCCCGGCATGTGCGGAGGAAGCGCCTAAAAGGGAGGGGGGCAGGTCCTTCAGACCTCTCTCCCTCCCGATCGCCAGGGGGCAGAGGGTTAATCCAGGCACCGTTTGTAAGGGCACAGCCTGCCCTTCCAAACGGTGGCTGTGATTAACCCCTGGGGAGCCGGATCACGAATCGGCGCTGAAAAGCACTGGATCGTGATCCTCTCCTGGAGCTGGCCGACATCTTGGATGTCGGCCAAGCCTCCAGGAACTCCCCCCTGAGGATTGGAGTTAACCCCTAGCTGCCACCAATGGTGGAGATAGGGGGTTCATTGGAGCCCTTATCTCCCGATCCAAGGCAGCTAGGGGTTAATGTTTGATATCGTTGGATCGGCCAGAGCATGGCCTTTCCAAGGATACCAAACATGAGCATGAAAAATGTTTTAAAAAAATAAATAAAAAATAAACAAGTTTTTTTTTGTTTTTGTTTTGTTAATGCAGCAATATTGTTCCCATTTCAATTATAATGTGAACAATAATGCTGCACTAACGATTTTTGTATGCGGTGCGTTTGTTAAAAAAAGCGAAGTTTTCCCCAAAAAAAATGTAACGAGACCCCATTTCTAATTTTTTTATCAAGCACACCCCATACAAAATATAACCGCAAACGATCGCATGTTAAAATGTGAAAAAAAAAACTTTACACATAATAAATTATTGAAAATTCGAATTTTATTGCATTTTTGTTTATAATATACAGACATGACATAACGTATACATATAATAATGACATATTATGAATCTGCCAAGTCTGCCGGAAAGAACGATATATAATAGGTCTGGGTCATATATCAAAATATGGCTACAAAACGCGGTTAAACATGATGAGCGAAAGCTGTAAAAAAATGACTTCAGCACAGAGGTGTGAAAAGCCTCAGCAGCGAAAGGGTTAAATGCAGCATATTAGGATGTTTTAGGGAAATTAATTCTCAAATCTCAATCAGAAGCAGACACCACCCCACCCTCAGTATGGTGTACAATGTATCAAATTGATTACCAGACTAAAAACACCTGCAGGGTTATCCAAAGAGATTCGAAAAGTCACCGCACGTTCGGTGACTTTTCGTTCTCTTCAATTCGGTTCCTTTTGCCAATTGCATTTCGGTGACCCTGCGGTGTATTCAGCAAACACCACAGGGTCCCCGAATTGCAGGGAAAAGCTGCCGCAAACCTGACGAAAACTAACCGAATGCATGCTGAAAACAAGCAAAAACATCTGGATTAACCTTCGAAGAAGCCGAACAGGAGCCGAACAGGAGCCGAATCACACAGAGCCGAAGCAGCTGTGATGTAGAGGAGGCAGTGAATAAATTAGCAAAACCATTTGTATGAATCTGGGAAAATGAAACGCTGTTTGCAAAGAAACTACTGAGCGAAAATGTCAGAAATTTTCACAGGAGGTCCAGGGAATGATAATAAAGAGGGCTGTTACAAAAAAAATAAGTAAACTGAAAAAAAAAAAAAAATCGGACTTTTAAAAAAATCAAAAAAAAATCAGAAAAATGCTTAAAGTATCCTAAAAAATCTATAAATAAAGAGACTTTTTGCTGCAGAATTTTATAATGAACGGTTTATTAGATATTGAATTAAAACGGGAATATTTTTAATATTGAAGCCTATGGGATTCTCCTGAATTAATTTGGCGAATTAAACCACCGAATGGCAGGGCATTAGGGGAACCTTTCACTGCTGGTTTGTGTTCTCTGAATAGCCAAAGCAGTGCTTTTTCATGGGGATTTCACTGCCCTCGAACAGGGACCGAACAGGCACCGTATGTTCAGGCAATTCGCCAGGATTTGGCGAATTGCCTGCTTTCTGGATAGTCGAATGGTCAGGAAAGGTAACCGAACGCTGATTTTCAGCGTTCGGTTACCTTTCTCAAGCAATTTGAATCTCTTTGGATAACCCTGCTGGTGTTATGCCCGTTTGTGAACAGAGGTCATTTAGAGTTGGTAATCTTTCCACGTACACATTCGTTTTTAATTCAATATCTAATAAACCATTGCTTATAATATTCTGCAGTAAAGAGTCTCTTTATTTCTAGATTTTTTAGTATTTTTTTAAGCATTTTCTATACTTTTTTCAAAATTTCTTTTTTTTTTCGAACTCGAACCGAACACACCCAAAAAGTTCGAAATTCGCGAACTTTCGAACTGCCAAAGTTCGGGTCGAACTCCGAACCTTCCGAACCCGAACAGCTCATCCCTACCAATGTCCTCTGATTCATCAGGGTGGAGTATTGGGACATGTCACTGGCCACAGCAGCATAGTTACATAGGCTGAAAAAAAGATGTGCGTCCATTGAGTTCATCCTTTCACACATTACCTTCTGCTGTTAATCCAAAAGAAGGCAAAAAACCCAGTCTGAAGCGCTCGCCAATATGCAGCGTACTGGGAAAAAATTACTTCTCGTCCCCAGAATGGCGGTCATATTTCTCCCTGGATCAAGCGGCTTTACCCACATATTAAATATTATAACCCTTAATGTTATGTTTTTGCAGGAAGTCATCCAGTCCTCGTTTTAAAGTCTGTACAGTCTCTGACCCAACCACCTCAGCAGACAGAGAATCCCACAGCTTTATTGTTCTCACTGTAAAATAACCCTTCCTATGCTTTAGGCTGAATTTCCTTTCGTCCAGTCTAAATGGGTGACCTCGTGTCCTGTGTATAGTCCTGTTAATGAATAGGTTTCCAGACGGTTTCCAGACGATGGTTTATAATTGCCTTTATATATTTATATAAAGTTATCAGATCCAATCTAAGACGCCGTTTCTCTAAACTAAACAGGTTTAAGCTTGTTAGTCTTTCCTCATAACTTAAATCTTCAATTCCCCTTATTAATTTAGTTGTCCGTCTGTGCACTTTTTCTAGCCCCATAATATCCTTTCTTAAGACAGGTTCCCAAAATTGCTCACAATATCCTGCTCATATTGTATTACTTTTCCTAGTTTTGTGTCCTGTGCATGACTTTCGATGCCTATTTCAAGGTCGTTTATAAATAAATTGAATAGAATTTGTCCTATAACACACCCCTGAGGGTCATCACTTACCACTGGTCGAAACAAGCGCCGCAGCCTACCACAGTGGGAGCCGGTACTACGTCTCCTCCGCGATATCCGCTGAAGTGGGGATGCCGATATCCCCATAAACATCCAGAAAGCAAAAACAGCAGCACCTCAAACTGTGAGTAGTGTCACGACAACTACGTGTGCCGCAGCGAAAGATGCAGAGTTAAGCAACTCACTATCTGTCTATCCTAGACCCAGATAATGACTATGAGGGCAACAATCCCCCGCACGCTTACTTAACCGTCCCCAACAGCACCTCCGCTAGCGACAAGCACGTAGAGCGTGATGAAGTGGTCCCAGGATTGCAATGCCGTACCAGTCTTCTCTCGACCCGGGGTAGAGACTACAGTTCCCACAATCCCTGCAGCCACTTTCTTACTCTATTCATTACGCTGCCACCAGTTCTCATGAACACTACGCATGCTGCCAGCGTGAGACGCAGGGTTAAACAACTCCCTATCTGTCTATCCTAGACCCAGATAATGACTACGTGGACAACAATCCCCTGCGCGCTTACCCAACCGACCCAGTGACCGCAACTCACAGTTTAGTAGATACTCGAGCTTAAATCAACAAGCAATAATCCAGTCTTTTCAGTTAGCGTGGATCGAATCAGCCAGAAGCAGAACTTAAACAAGGTTATTTATTTATGATATAAAAAATTATATATCATGGTGCATTTTGGTTACAGAAAAATGCGTATGATAAATCAATTAAATACACATTACACAGCAGATAAAAGAAAAATATTAAAACACAAAGCCTTACTTACACCCCAATAAGCTAAGCAAACTCCTGTGACTCCTGGGGGACTGGTGTCACGGTGGCAGTACCACCAGGCACGCACCACCCTATACTTGCCCTCCGATCCTTGGAAGTGGTCGGTCTGTATATATATCCCTATGAATATAACTCGCAGGAAGGTGAGGCCTTGGTTCCTGAGAGAAGCCCCTATATGCAGAGATGCAGGGTAAACTGCAAGGACAGGTGAAAGCAACAAAGGGTTAACAAAAGACCTCTGTACGGCAATACCAAAGATTCCCTGCACTGAAAGACCGGTCTTTAGGATAGCCGGATCTAATCTAAAGGAAAGTATTACCTTGAAGCCGTACAGAGTCTTTTGTTGTATACAGATGACAGGGTTTCCTGGAAATGGTACAGACAAGGAATATACAATAGAGTAGTCATAAAGAGGAAAGCCAAAGGTCATAACCAGAGAGAGTACGTCATACAGAATATAGGAATAGGAACCAGAAGGGAAGTCAGCCAAGCCTAAATCAGTAACCGGAGAATCTGAATGGAACATAAACAGCAAAACAAAATACAGCAATAGACAGAACTAAATACACAGAAGGAACTGACATAAACTGGAACAGAAATAATAGAGACAAAAACTGAACAAGGATGAACAAACGGAGGATATCAGGAACACAGCAAGGAGCTCTCAGGATACAGGCTGCAAGGAGACCAGGCAAAGTAAAATGACCCAGCAATGTACTATAGGTACATTGCTCTAATATAGGCAGGGGAATCAAGGCAAGGGTCAACAGGTGAGCAGCACACAGAACACCAATTAACCCCTGGGAGGCCACCCAGGAATTGGCAGCAACAGAAACACAATGGAAAAAACACAATATACAAATACAGAGGGCAGGAAGACAGGGTTGGAACGTGGGAACGTGACAACTGGAGATTGAAGCATAGACAGCATGGACAGATCATCACGCGAATTAACCCCCTGTGATCAGCAAGAGCCACATGGCGTGCTCCAGAATATAAAGGGCTTCCTGGTCATTCAAAAAAACCTATACATGAGACAACCCCCTGGCCTACATGTCCCAGCATTCCCCTTTCCTGGGCACGCTCAGTGCGCTTCTTCATTAATTCTAGTCCCAAAGATATCAATCATCTCCAAAAGACCACCTCTAGTGATCAAAGGATGTGATTGCTTCTTTGATATGCGCTTGGGGCGCCGCTCCGGCTACGTCTTCTCCCTGCCATGAGCAATTGCCCCTCCTGCCTGCTGAGCAGAACCAAAAGGGTGATTTCTTTAATTCACACCTTCGATGACTTCACAGAGAAAACAGTCACTGGCCTGTTAATTGCTTCCTCCAGCAGGCTAGCAACTCAGGCATTGATCATTTAGGCCAGCTGCGCAAAATGGCCTGGTATCTATAGATATCCATAGATATAATTATGCCTATATCTAGATAGATATATATACAGTTGTGTTCAAAATTATTCAACCCCCACTGAAATTGAGTGTTTTGGCCAGTTTGACATTGATTTTGATCATTCAGTCATCTTGCTTACAATTAAATCAAAGAGGCACGTGTAGGTCAGACAAATATAACATAACATTTATAATGAAATAGCCACAAATGTCTTTTCTGTGCTCACATCATTATCAGTTTTATTCAACCCCCAAGTGACATTCAATCTTAGTACTTAGTACAACATCCTTTTACAGTTATAACAGCTTTTAAACGTGAAGCATAGCTTGACACAAGTGCCTTGCAGCGATCTACGGGTATCTTCGCCCATTCGTCATGTGCAAAAGCCTCCAGTTCAGTCACAGTCTTAGGCTTGCGCACTGCAACTGCTTTCTTTAAGTCCCACCAGAGGTTCTCAATCGGATTTAAATCAGGTAACTGCGATGGCCACTCCAAAATGTTCCAGCCTTTAATCTGCAACCATGCTCTAGTGGACTTGGAGGTATGTTTGGGATCATTGTCCTGTTGAAAGGTCCAACGTCTCCCAAGCCTCAGGTTTGTGACGGACTGCATCACATTGTCATCCAATATCTCCTGGTACTGAAGAGAATTCATGGTACCTTGCACACGCTGAAGCTTCCCTGTACCTGTAGAAGCAAAACAGCCCCAAAGCATGATTGACCCCCCGCCATGCTTCACAGTAGGCAAGGTGTTCTTTTCTTCATAGGCGTTGTTCTTCCTCCTCCAAACATAGCGTTGATCCATGGGCCCAAACAGTTCTAATTTTGTTTCATCAGTCCACAGAACACTATCCCAAAACTTCTGTGGTTGTCCACATGACTTTTGGCATACTGCAGTTGACTCTTCTTATTCTTTGGAGACAGCAAGGGGGTGCGCCTGGGAGTTCTGGCATGGAGGCCTTCATTACGCAGTGTGCGCCGTATTGTCTGAGCTGAAACTTCAGTACCCACATCGGACAAATCTTTTCTCAGTTCCTCAGCAGTCACACGGGGACTTTTCTCCACTCTACGCTTCAGGTAGCGCACAGCAGTCGAAGTCAGCATCTTCTTTCTGCCACGACCAGGTAGCGTTTCAACAGTGCCCTTTGCCTTGAATTTGCGAATGATGCTTCCTATGGTCTCTCTTGGTATGTTTAACATCTTTGCAATCTTCTTATAGCCATTGCCCTTCCTGTGAAGAGTAATCACCTCTTCTCTTGTCTTCCTGGACCATTCTCTTGACTTCACCATGTTTGTAACCACACCAGTAAATGTCTAGAAGGAGCTGAGTATCACAGTCATTTTAAAGCTGCCTAATTGGTGCTTATTATGCTTTATTGCTGCTCCGTGACATCCACAGGTGTTTTCAATACCTGATTGAAAACACTTGAATGAACCTCTGTTCTTCAGAGTGGTAGTCTTTAAGGCGTTGAATAATTGTGTCAATGAAGAGTTCACAAAATAAACATTTACTACTGTATTACAAAACCAATTGATGTCATTTTAGTTGCATATGGTTCTTTAAAAAGTCCTTCTAGGATTTCATTCTGAATACAATTACAAAAGTACACTAAATTCCCTAAAACCCTTTACAGCATTGGGGGTTGAATAATTTTGAACACAACTGTATATATATACATATCGCGATAGATATACAGATCTAATCTGTCACAAGTAGTGCAAGTAGGTTCAGTTTATTGGGGGAAGCAACCCCATGGATAAGGTATGAAGATTCGGCCCGATGGCCTTAATCATATATATGATTAAAGCCATCGGGCCGAAATGTCATACCTTGTCCATGGGGTTGCTTCCCCCAATAAACTGAACCTATTTTCACTAGTCCCCGTTTGAGGTCCTGCTGTTTTCACTTACCACTGGTGTCCAACTTGAAAATTTACCATTTATGACCACTCTCTGTACCCTATCTTTTAGCCAGTTTTCTATCCAAGAACAAGAATTTTCATCTAGACCAATTTTTCTTAATTTAAATAGTAACCTCTTGTGCGGAACTGTGTCGAAAGCTTTGGCAAACTCCAAGTAAATCAGATCCACTGCAGCCCCCTGATCTATACTCCTGCTTACTTCTTAGTAAAATGCAATTAGGTTAGTCTGACGTGATCTGTGTTTCATGAAACCATGCTGATTTTTGCTAATTACATTATACCTCCCAATGAATTCCTGAAGATCATCCCTTAATAACCCCTCAAATACTTTCCCAGCCACAGATGTTAAGCTCACAGGTCTATAATTCCCAGGTATACATTTTGAACCTTTCTTGGATATAGGGACCACATCCACTTTTCTCCAATCCCTTGGTACGATTCCTGAAAAAAAGAATTTTGAAAGATTAACCCCTTAGTGACCGGGCGGTTTTACACAAATCCGTCTTTTAGTGACCGCTGCTGTTTTTACGTTTCTGCGCTGTTAGTGTTTAGGTCAAATTTTCCTCTTACTCGTTTATTCGACCCACACATATTATACACCCTTTTTCCCGCCATTAAATGGACTTTCTAGAAGTACCATTATTTCCATCATATCGAATAATTTACTATAAAATAAAATATGAAATAAGAGGAAAAAAATGGTAAAAACACACTTTTTGTAATTTAATCCCCAAAATCTACAACCACCCAAAAAGACCCCGGCTAAATAGGTTCAAAATTTTGTCCCGAGACTAGAAATACCCAATTTTTACATGCGTTTGCTTTTTAACCCCTTCACTGCTGAGACAGTTCACCTATGTGCGCTGCGCTCATTCTGACCATTTTGTGCTAATTATTTTTAGATGATAGCCTAGGTCCTATTTAATTAAACTCCCCCCACACAAAAAACTTTTAAAAAAAACCCATTTTTTTATTTGATTTCATTTTTTTATAATTTTTTTTATTTAATTTTTTTTTTTTAATTTTTGTTTAAAACCAAACCTGGTCAGCCATAATCAGGCCTTTCAAATGATGTCAAATATGACCATCTAGCTGCCATGGATCAGGAGATATGGGGATCCTTAGGATCCCCTTATCTCTACATGGCAGCTAGATGGTTAACTGGCCCACTGACATCCTCACACATATGGTGAGGTTGTCAGTGGGTGGGGGGGACCTGGAGGCTTGGCTGACATCCAAGATATCAGCCCCCCTCCAGGTCTGAATCGCGTTTTGGCGCCAATTGGCGCCGAAACGTGATCCGGCGGCGAAACTGTTAATGCCATACACCGCTGAAAAGGGGAGGCTCTCCCCTCTCCAGCAGTGCAAACAGCATCTCCCTAGATTCAATGGTTGGGGAGATAGAGGGCTCCGAAGAAGCCCCCCCTCCCCTCCATTGAAATGCATGGGGACGCCTGCTGATGACGTCACCACGCAGCGTGGCGACGTCATCAGCCTCACCTGCCCATGTAAATCACATGGGCAGGCTTCCTCCCTGCCAGATCGCCGTGGGATCCAGCGAGGGAGGTGAGTATCGGGCGGGAGGGGGATTAGGCGCCGCTGACGTACCCTGTACATCCGCGGGTCTAAGGGAGACCTGTGGACAGGACGTACAGGGTACGTCAGCGGCCCTTAAGGGGTTAAAAACAGAGGTTTACATAGTTCAACACATACTGTACCTCCCTCAGCACTCACAGATGAATTCCATCTGGCCCTGGGGCTTTGTTTACATTCACTTTCTTTAGTTATTTATTTATTTATAAAGTATTTTAGAAACATAGAAAAATGTCGGCAGATAAGAACCTTTCGGCCCATCTAGTCCAATTACACGGATACTTTACCTGGATTTATCTTTTGTTTAGGATAGCCTTATGCCTATCCCATGCTTGCTTAAATTCAATTACTGTTTTGGCCTCTACCACTTCAACTGGAAGACTGTTCCATGTATCCACCACCCTCTCAGTAAAATAATGCTTTCTGATATTACTTTTAAACTTTTGCCCCTCTAATCTAAGACTATGTCCTCTTGTTTTGCTACTTTGTTTCCTTTTAAATATACTCCCTTCCTCTACCTTGTGGATTCCCTTTACGTATTTAAATGTTTCTATCATATCTCCTCTGTCTCGTCTTTTTTCCAAGCTATACATGTTAAGATCATTAAGCCTTTCCTGGTAACTTTTCTCCTTCAAGCCGTACACCATTTTAGTAGCCCTTCTCTGAACTCTCTCTAAGATGTCTATATCCTTCTGGAGATACGGTCTCCAGTACTGCACACAGTACTCCAAGTGAGTGCTCTGTACAGTGGCATGAGCACTTCCCTTTTCCTACTGCTAATACCTCTCCCTACACAACCAAGCATTCTGCTAGCATTTCCTGCTGCTCTATTACATTGACTACTTACCCTTAGATCCTCTGAAATAATAACCCCTAAATCCCTTTCCTCAGATGTTGAGGTTAGGACTGTATCAAATATTCTATATTCAGCCCTTGGGTTTTTACGTCCCAGGTGCATTATCTTGCACTTATCCACGTTAAAACTCAATTACCACAGCTCCGACCATTTTTTTAGTTTACCTAAATCATTTGTCATTTGGCTGATCCCTCCAGGAACGTCAACCCTGTTGCAAATCTTTGTGTCATCAGCAAAAAGACATACTTTTCCATTAATACCTTCTGCAATATCACTAATAAAAATATTAAATAGAATGGGTTCAAGTACTGACCCCTGAGGTACCCCACTGGTAACAAGACCTTGGGCCGAATAAACTCCATTTACCACAACCCTCTGTTGCCTGTCACTCAGCCACTGCCTAATCCATTCAACAATATTGGAATCAAAGCTCAAAGATTGCAATTTATTGATAAGCCTTCTATGCGGAACAGTATCAAAAGCCTTACTGAAATCTAAATAAGCAATGTCTACTGCACCACCTGTGTCTATTATTTTTGTTACCCAATCAAAAAAATCAATAAGATTAGTTTGGCATGATCTCCCTGAGGTAAACCCATGTTGTTTCTGATCCTGTAATCTATGTGTTTTTAGATGTTCAACAATCCTTTCCTTTAACATGGTTTCCATTAATTTCCCCACTACTGACATAAGACTAACTGGCCTATAGTTCCCAGATTCCTCCCTACTACCCTTCTTGTGAATGGGCACAACATTTGCTAATTTCCAGTCTTCTGGGACGACTCCCATTAGCAAGGATTTGTTAAATAAATCTGTTAACGGTTTTGCTATTACATCACTGAGCTCTTTTAATAATTTAGGGTGGATCCCATCAGGCCCCATTGACTTATTTGTCTTTACTTCAGACAGCTGCTGTAGAACCTCCTCCTCTGTAAACTGATATGTAATTGTCTCGTTAGTGTTTCCTCCTAACTGAGGTCCCTTTCCTTCCTTTTCTTCTGCAAAGACTGAACAAAAATATTCATTGAGGCAGTCAGCGAGACTTTTATCCTCTTCTACATACCTTCCTTCCTTTGTTTTTAATCTAACTAATCCTTGTTTTACTTTTTTTTCTCGTTTACGTATCTAAAAAATGTTTTGTCCCCCTTTTTTACTGACTGAGCTATTTTCTCTTCTGCGTGTGCTTTTGAAGCCCTTATAAATTGCTTTGCCTCTTTCTGCCTAATCTTATAGGTTTGCCTATCTTCTTCACTCTGAGTTGTTTTATAATTATTGAATGCTGTCTTTTTATTCTTCACTATTTTGGCCACTTCTGCAGAGTACCACAGTGGTTTCTTCCCTTTTTTGTTTTTGCTAACAAGTCGAATGCAATTGCCTGTGGCCTTCAATAATGCTTCCTTTTAAATAATCCCATTTCTCCTGGACTCCCTTTAAACTCTGTCTGATAAAGTCTGATAATGACTCCTTCACACAAAATCTCATTTTAGAGAAATATGTTTTTTAAAGTCTAAAACTATTGTTTTTGTGTGGTGCGGCTCCATCCCTGTTCTTATATTAAACCATACTGACTGGTGATCACTAGATCCCAAATTTTCACCTACAACAACGTCCGATACCAAACCTCCATTTGTGAGTATTAAATCCAATATGGCCTCTTTACGGGTCGGCTCCTCAACTACTTGTGTTAGAGATAATCCCAGTAGGGAGTTTAGAATATTTGTACTCCTGGTGCACCCAGCTGTTTTGGTTTTCCAGTTCACATCAGGAAGATTAAAGTTCCCCATGATAATAACTTCCCCCTTCATTGCCATTTTGGCTATTTCCTCAAGCAGCAGATTATCTAGCTCTTCTACTTGTCCAGGGGGTCTATAGATCACACCTACACGAGCTACTGTATGATTGCCAAATGTTAGCGTAACCCAAACTGACTCTATGTTCACCTCGATCACTTTTATTTGGTTCGTTTTTATGTTGTTTTTCACATACAGGGCCACTCCTCCTCCTTTCCTACCGTCTCTGTCTTTTCTATATAAGAGTACCCCGGTATTGTTATGTCCCAGTTATTTTTCTCACTGAACCATGTCTCAGTAACCGCAACTAAATCTACTTTTTCAGCTGCCATCATTGCCTCCAGTTCATTGATTTTATTGACTAAACTGCGAGCATTTATAGACACGACTCTGAGCTTGTCATTTTTTTCCCCGTATGTTGCTTGCACCCTCCGATTTAGTTTTGGGGGACAATCAGGCAGATTGTTTTTTACCTTTTGTCCCCCCCTCCTAGTTTAAATATTTCTTTGCGAAACCTTTGAACTTCTCACTGAGAACATATGTTCCCCTATGAGTAAGATGCAAACCATCTTTTTTATACAGTTCCTTTCTGCTCCAATTAGAGCTATCATGGGACACAAAGCCAAATCCTTGCTCTCGACACCATTCCCGAAGCCACAAATTAAATTCCCTATTGCGCATCTGCCTATCCTGAATGTTATGCACAGGCAAAACTTCAGAGAATGACACAGTGGACGCAATCTGCTGTATTTCACCTCCAAGAACACAAAAATCTTCCTTAATCTCAGAAACCTCATTGCTAGCCAAGTTATTTGTCCCTAGATGGACTAGAACATCCACTTCCCCTTGCTGCTTTGCTTGTTTGACAATATTGAGAATACGTCTCTTGTCTCTACGAGCAGTAGCCCCAGGAAGACATCTCACCAAACCACTACTCTCCAGCTCAACACCTCTTATGATAGAATCACCCAGCAACAATTGCCTTCTATCATGTCCCACCTTTTCCTTATTGTTCTTGGTTGCAGTCTATCTCTTTTTCATTTTCTAGTTTAGCCCATCTAATCGCTTTTTTACATGCTTTATAGGATGCCTCAGATTTATCAGATTTAAAAGCTTTAAATGCCTTCTTTGTGTATTTCCCATGAAGGAGGTTTTGCCAGTCAATGACATTGAAAGCTTCCTTTATTTTAATGAAGTTGGCCTTTTTAAAATTAGCATGCCCCCTATGAATGTGTTTTTTTGAGTTTATTTCAAAAGACACCATATTGGGGTCACTGTTTCCCAATTGTTTCCCAACTGCTCCCTTGCTGAGAAAGGATCCACATTGTTTGTTATAACCACATCCAGACAGGTATCCTTTCTAGTTGGTGCTTCTACCAGTTGTGTCATGAAAGTATCATTTAACAGGTTCAGAAACCAGATTCCTTTCTCTGAATTACTAGCCCCACTATCCCAATTAATGTCCGGGTAATTAAAATCTCCAATAATTAAAGTGGTACCCAGATGTACAGCCCTCCTGATTTGCTCTAACACATGTTTTTCCTCATCATTATCTATATTAGGTGGTTTATAGCATTCGCTAAACAATAGTTGACTTCCCCGTCAGTGGCGTAACAACCGGGGGCAGCCGGTGCGGGTGCCCCGGGCGCAGGGCCGAGGGGGGGCGCCGGCCTGTTACGCCCGGAGACCTGGGGGGCAGGGCTCGAGTCCTGCAGGACCGCAGGTTCCCGCTGTGGACCGAGCCTGACATAGTGAGCGCCGGGGGGGAGGCAATTGCTGGCGGCCGCATTGCTATCCTACGAGCGGCCGCCAGCATAAAGCTCTGCTGCGTGGCTGGGGATCTATCCACCAGCCAGCCGCGATCTCGTGAGATCTGGCTGGTGGTTAGATCCCCAGGCGCGCAGCATAGCTTATGCTGGTGACCGCTCGAGGAGGAAAAGCACACGGCCGCCGGCAATGACGAGGAGAGGTGAGCTGGGGCAAATACATCCATGTGTGAGAGCTGGGGGCAAACATATCCCCTGCAAGTCTGGAATTCCCATGCCCCGCTGCGTAAAGTGCGAGTAAAAGGAACCCATCTCCCCTGGGTTACAGCTGATCTTACACTAATGTACCAGCTTAGAGATTCACTGTGGTCAAATTTCAAGAGTACTGGTTCCATGAACAATCACTACGAATACCGAAAATGCCGGAATGACCGCACAAAATAAACAAAAATGGCTAAAGCCCATAACTTCAATGAAAATCTAAACAATAACATATAAAACCCTAAAAACTTTTGGAGAACCATAAGTAACATACAAGCACCCCCAGTCCACTCCCAGCCGGCTTCTGTCAAAGTAAACAACCAAACCCTGCAACACCCCCTAGATGTAGCAAATGCCTTTAATGGTTATTTTGTTGGATGCGCCACCACTTTGATTGCCAAGCTAGGAAATGACATGCAATCAGAAAGGCCTCATGCAGGTCAGGCCCCTCCAACTGTGCAAAGTCCCTGTATCAGACAGGAATTCAGTTTCAGACCAGTGCCTGTCAGTGTCGTTACTAAACTTCTCCGTAAGCAAAAAATGAAATACCAGTCTGGACCTGATCAAATACCAGCAATGCTGCTGAACATCAGTGCACCGGCAATTGCAAATACTGTCGCAACTCTAATCAATGAATCACTGGCGACTGGATACATACCCAAACTCTGGAAGACTGCGAGAGTGGTACCTATCCATAAAAGTGGTGACAGTACTTTGGTATCCAACTACCGTCCGATATCGTTGCTCCCTGTAATGTCAAAAATTTTGGAAAAATGCGTCTACACACAATTATGTGATTATTATCAATATTGGAACTACTTAACCCCAGATCAATCCGGCTTTCGTCCAAATCACTCAACTACAACCGTCCTTTTAAAAGTCTGCAATGATATCCAAGCTGGGATGGAACAAGGAAACCTAACTGGAGCCATCTTCCTTGATTTTGCCAAGGCCTTTGACACAGTAGACCATGGCATCTTGTTAGAAAAACTTAAAAATTCTGGCATTGGTGATCACACGCTAACCTGGTTTCAATCATATGTATCCGACCGAACACAATATGTGTCAATTTCTGGCAGCTCCTCCCTCCCCCTCCCTGTCACTTCCGGTGTACCCCAAGGCTCAATACTAGGCCCCCTGCTATTCACAATATTCATAAATGATCTGCCCAACGTCTGCAAAGCCTCAACTGTACATATGTATGCAGACGACACCGTAATCTATACCAGCAAACCAAATCTCCCGCAACTGGAGGCCATGCTGCAAGAACAATTCACCGAGGTAGAAAAGTGGATCAAACACAACAAACTTTTTTTAAATAATGACAAAACTGTATCGATGCTCTTTGGAACAGCACCTAAACTACATAAATTGCAAAATCCCCATCTATGTGTTGGGACAAAATCAAATGGCATGATGACCACAGTCACTTCTCTCAAATATCTAGGTATGTAGTTGGACCCTAATCTATCCTTTGGCCTCACATCGAAAAATTCTCATCTAAACTTTACCCCAAACTAGGTGTCCTGTACAGAAACAAATCCTGCCTGAGCCCCGCGGTAAGAAAGCAGATTGTACAACAAATGCTTATGCCGGCTATTGAATACGGAGATGTAGTGTATGCAGCCGCCCCGCAAACACACCTTCAGAAACTTACTACATTGTATAACTCATTCTGCCGCTTTGCATTACAATGTAACTACATGACCCACCATTGTGTCATGTTAAAAGAGCTAAACTGGCCATCGCTGGAGTCTAAACGCACCCTTCACCTTTCCAGCCTGGTGTTTAAAAGCTTTTCTGGGAAGCTGCCACCCTATCTGAATAGACTGCTTCCCCCAGCAGCTCCCTCATCCTATAACCTCCGATCCAGGACCAGCACCTTACTTGCAATACCACAATACAAAAAGACAGTGGCTCAGTCCTCATTTTCTTACAGAGCACCGCAGTTATGGAATAACCTCCCAGACACCATCAAATCTTCCCCCAGTCTTAAGTCACTCAAAGCTCCTTACTAACATACCTCAATAAAGAATGCACCTGTAAACATGTAACATAATGACTATTTCCTACATATTTATTTTCTGTTAATCTGTATATTTGTGTTTTTTTAAAATATCTTGCATTGTATTACTTTGTATTTCTGTAACAACTGTAACACTTCAATGTTCTTGAACCCAGGACATACTTGAAAACGAGAGAAATCTCAAAGTATCCTTCCTGGTATAATCCTTTATAAATAAATAAATATCCATGTGTGAGAGCTGGGGGGCAAATATATGCATGTGTGAGAGCTGGGGGGCAAATATATCCATGTGTGAGAGCTGGGGGGCAAATATGCCCATGTGTGAGAGCTGGGGGGCAAATACATCCATGGGTGAGAGCTAGGGGGCAAATATATGCATGTGTGAGAGCTGGGGGCAAATATATCATGTGTGAGAGCTGTGGGGCAAATATATCCATGTGTGTGAGAGCTGTGGGGAAAATATATCCATGTGTGTGAGAGCTGGGGGAAAATATATCCATGGGTGAGAGCTGGGGGCAAATATATCCATGTGTGAGAGCTGGGGCAAATATATTCATGTGTGAGAGCTGGGGGCAAATATATCCATGGGTCAGAGCTGGGTGCAAATATATCCACGTGTGAGAGCTGGGGGCAAATATAGCCATGTGTGAGAGCTGGGGGGTAAATATATCCATGTGTGAGAGCTGGGGGGCAAATATATCCATGTGTGAGAGCTGGGGGCAAATATATTCATGTGTGAGAGCTGGGGGCAAATATATCCATGGGTCAGAGCTGGGGGCAAATATATCTGCGTGTGAGAGCTGGGGGCAAATATAGCCATGTGTGAGAGCTGGCGGGTAAATATATCCATGTGTGAGAGCTGGGGGCAAATATATCCATGTGTGAGAGCTGGGGGCAAATATATGCATGTGTGAGAGCTGGGGGGCAAATATATCCATGTGTGAGAGCTGGGGGGCAAATATATGCATGTGTGAGAGCTGGGGGGCAAATACATCCATGGGTGAGAGCTGGGGCAAATACATCCATGGGTGAGAGCTGGGGGTAAATACATCCATGGGTGAGAGCTGGGGGCAAATATATCCATGTGTGAGAGCTGGGGGCAAATATATCCATGTGTGAGAACTGGGGGCAAATATATCCATGTGTGAGAGCTGAGGGGCAAATATATCCATGTGTGTGAGAGCTGTGGGGCAAATATATCCATGTGTGAGAACTGGGGGCAAATATATCCATGTGTGAGAGCTGGGGGCAAATATATCCATGTGTGAGAGCTGGGGCAAATATATCCATGGGTCAGAGCTGGGGGCAAATATATCCACGCGTGAGAACTGGGGGCAAATATATGCATGTGTGAGAGCTGGGGGCAAATATATCCATGGGTGAGAGCTGGGGGGAAAATATATGCATGTGTGAGAACTGGGGGCAAATATATCCATGTGTGAGAGCTGGGGCAAATATATCCATGGGTCAGAGCTGGGGGCAAATATATCCACGCGTGAGAACTGGGGGCAAATATATGCATGTGTGAGAGCTGGGGGGCAAATATATCCATGGGTGAGAGCTGGGGGGAAAATGGGGGCAAATATGCATGTGTGAGAGCTGGGGGGCAAATACATCCATGTGTGAGAGCTGGGGGCAAATACATCCATGTGTGAGAGCTGGGGGCAAATATATCCATGTGTGAGAGCTGGGGGCAAATATATCCATGGGTGAGATCTAGGGGGCAAATATATCCATGTGTGTGAGAGCTGTGGGCAAATATATCCATGTGTGAGAGCTGGGGCAAATATATCCATGGGTCAGAGCTGGGGGGCAAATATATCCACGGGTCAGAGCTGGGGGGCAAATATATCCACGTGTGAGAGCTGGGGGTAAATATATCCATGTGTGAGAGCTGGGGGGTAAATATATCCATGTGTGAGAGCTGGGGACAAATATATCCATGTGTGAGAGCTGGGGGGCAAATATATCCGTGTGTGAGAGCTGAGGGCAAATATATTCATGTGTGAGAGCTAGGGGCAAATATATCCATGTGTGAAAGTTGGGGCAACATTTCCATGTGTGAGAGCTGGGGGGTAAATATATCCATGTGTGAGAGCTGAGGGGGAAAATATATCCATGTGTGAGAGCTGGGAGCAAATACATCCATGGGTGAGAGCTGGGGGGCAAATATATCCATGTGTGAGAGCTGGGGGCAAATATATCCATGTGTGAGAGCTGGGGGCAAATATATCCATGGGTGAGAGCTGGGGGCAAATATATCCATGTGTGAGAGCTGTGGGGCAAATATATCCATGTGTGTGAGAGCTGTGGGGCAAATATATCCATGTGTGAGAACTGGGGGCAAATATATCCATGTGTGAGAGCTGGGGGCAAATATATCCATGTGTGAGAGCTGGGGCAAATATATCCATGGGTCAGAGCTGGGGGCAAATATATCCACGCGTGAGAGCTAGGGGCAAATATAGCCACGTGTGAGAGCTGGGGGGTAAATATATCCATGTGTGAGAGCTTGGGGTAAATATATCCATGTGTGAGAGCTGGGGGCAAATATATGCATGTGTGAGAGCTGGGGGGCAAATATATCCATGTGTGAGAGCTGGGGGGAAAATATATGCATGTGTGAGAGCTGGGGGGCAAATACATCCATGTGTGAGAGCTGGGGGCAAATACATCCATGTGTGAGAGCTGGGGCAAATATATCCATGGGTGAGATCTGGGGGGCAAATATATCCATGTGTGTGAGAGCTGGGGCAAATATATCCATGTGTGAGAGCTGGGGCAAATATATCCATGGGTCAGAGCTGGGGGGCAAATATATCCACGGGTCAGAGCTGGGGGCAAATATATCCACGTGTGAGAGCTGGGGGCAAATATATCCATGTGTGAGCGCTGGGGGTAAATATATCCATGTGTGAGAGCTGGGGGGTAAATATATCCATGTGTGAGAGCTGGGGACAAATATATCCATGTGTGAGAGCTGGGGGGCAAATATATCCGTGTGTGAGAGCTGGGGGCAAATATATTCATGTGTGAGAGCTAGGGGCAAATATATCCATGTGTGAGAGTTGGGGCAACATTTCCATGTGTGAGAGCTGGGGGGTAAATATATCCATGTGTGAGAGCTGAGGGGGAAAATATATCCATGTGTGAGAGCTGGGAGCAAATACATCCATGGGTGAGAGCTGGGGGGCAAATATATCCATGTGTGAGAGCTGGGGGCAAATATATCCATGTGTGAGAGCTGGGGGCAAATATATCCATGGGTGAGAGCTGGGGGCAAATATATATCCATAGGTGAGAGCTGGGGCAAATATTTCCTTGTGTGAGCTGGGGCAATATATATCCATGTGAGCTGGGGGGGGCAATAATTCCATGTGTGAACTGGGGGGGGCAATATTTCCATGTGTGAGCTGGAGGGGGTACCCTGGGCCCATGGTATGGAAAGGGTTTGCAGGGCTGTGCAGATGGGGTGCCACGTGTGTTCGGGCAGCATGGAAAGGGTGCACTGGGCAGCCCACACCTGGGTTACCCTAGCTGCAAGGGGTATGTGCTGGGAGGGGGGTCCAGAGCCTGTGTATATAATTCTGGGGGTCCAGTTTATATATAATTCTGGGGGTCCAGTGCCTGTGTATATAATTCTGGGGGTCCAGTGCCTGTGTATATAATTCTGGGGGTCTAATATTTTGTACCGGTCCGGGCCTGCTTAGAACCAGAGCGGACTTTTATATAAGGAAGGGGGGGTGAAAAAATGTTCTGCCCCGGGCGCTCATAACTCTGGTTACGCCACTGTTCCCCGTTTATTCCCCGAACAGATATTTAGCCATAAAGAGTCCACCTTTCTCTCCACGCTTACCAGGTGTATGATATTCGGCTTTAAATCATGATTCCCCCTCCATCAAAGTCCCATTATTCAGTGCCAGATTGTGCAACATAACATGATGACTGATACTGCAGCGCTCCACTGGACCTGTCGAGACACCTGAAGTGTATGTTGAGCAGGCAGAAGGTTTTTCTCAATCACGTTCTTGCTTTTGGTGGGCATTATTGTAGGCTTCCTGCACAGGTCCAGCAATCCTCCTGAAAGGAGTTATGAGCCAGGGCTTCAGTGGGTATCCTGAGTCACCTAATACTTGGTACATTACACACATTGATATTTTCATAATACTTTCCAGTTAGGAGATATTTGGTAAAAAAAAACATATACTGTACCCACCTATTAGCCATCCATCAGGGAATCTCCTGTCCTGGAAATCAAGCATCCCTGACGAATTAGCCAAGTTATATGAATCATGGGCACTCCCAGGAATCGCTGCTAACAGGGTCAGGATGCACATATTAGTATCACAAACCATTTTCACGTTTATGGAATTGCTTGCGATTGATATAAACCGCAGACTCCTTCCAGGGTGCATGGATCTCTATAAGGGTGCAATTGATTGCCTGCAAAATATTAGGAATCCTTCCATTGTCATAAAACCCCTGTTTTATAGTGCATCACCCGTCAGGGGTGATAGGGTACCCAATGTATTGGTGGCACTTGGCTCGCATAGCTAGGAGGAAGCAGTGTAGCATCTTTGAGAAGGTGCTTTGGCCGACACCATCTAGCTCGAACAGGGAATTCTGAAAAGTCCCAGAGGCCAGGAACCTGAGGCAGCAAAGTAACTTTCTCAAGTCTGGCACAGATATGTGTGAGCCTGGACTCCAGTCTCCAAATGGTTCGGCAGCTCTTGATAGACCCTGCATATCTAGTCGTGGCTGAGCCAGTAATGCAGGTGGCACTCGTCAACACTCACATACGCCAAAGTGCACTGTGTCCTTTGGACACGAGGAGCCTGTGGGAATCCCTGTGCCCTTCTACCTCCTGTTGGCGTCGGACACGGTTTTGCCAAATATGACGACGTATAAGCAGGTAGGCAGCTGCAATGATTCTCATGCCTCCTGACATCCATTGTGAAAGTTAACTATGGTTATGGCCCTTAGGACATGGGTTATGCTGGATTCATTTTAATAGGCTCATGATCTTGCACATGACCATATTATTCAAGTTTGGAATTAGCACCAGCTTTTAGGAGATGTTAAAATTTTTGCTTTCATGTCCCGGTGGCAACATGTGCCAGCGCTTTGTTATTCCTCACTTGTCAAGACGCTAAAATTTGATTTTGCTCCCTATGTTAAGTATAGGAGATGCTCAGGGACGGTTAATAGTGCAAAACAGAGGGTCAGTTGTAGTTTGTTGATGAAAGGGTTCAATGAAGTGTGTGACTGGAAGGGCTAATGTTAATTTCTGGTAAAAAATGGTTAATACTAGTCTGTGAAGTGTAGCTGTGAAAGAGGTTCAATAATAGTGTGTGGCTTAAAGGGTTAATAGTAGTGTGTGACAAAGGGTTACAGTAGTGTGTGTATGTTTGAAATGGTTAATAATAGTTTGCAACTAAAAGTGTTAATGGTTGGGTGTGGCTGAAAGGGTTAGTAGAATATTTGAAGGAGAGGGTTAATAGTGCAGAGCTGAATGGGTTAATACTATTATGTATCTGAAATGAGCATTAACAGTGTGAGGCAGAAAGGGTTAATAATAGTATGCGAAAGGGTTAATAATAGTGTCCTAAAAGAGCCCTTAATTAATGCAAAGCCATTAAGGGTTAATGGTAATCTACAAATTCACCATTTGGTCTTTGACTCCAAACCACAATAAATATCTTTTCTCATTTTAACCTCTTCAGGTTGTGGGGTTATGTTTACCCTTTGCATTGCCTTGTGTGTTACGTGGGGGACAGTCAGGACCATATCACTTGTCATCAGGGTGTACCTGAGCACAGTGACGAAACCCCTATGAATGCTTTTTAGTAGACTGGATATTTGAGTTAGGCTAGGGTCAGACGAGCGCATTTTGTATACTGTGCGTCTGTGCAGTACGGACGTACTTACTAACTGACAACAAAGTAGTGGCCACACAGTCCGTTTTTTTCACTGACGTATTTTTTGACTGATGTAGCAGGGAAAATAAATTACAATGAAAAAACATTCTGTCCGTCAGAAATGCTGGACGTATAAATGCAGTCCATCTGACCTCACTTCATCACTCACACACACAGCTACACGGACGTTGCAGACGTGGCGCACTCCGCACCTCCGTTCTAGCAGTACTACGTCCGCCATGCATCCGCACCTCCGTGCGGACGTACTTCGTGTGTGGGGCTCCATTGGTCAGAATGCTGTGCTGCCACGGACGTACAAATGTGCGGCAACACGGACGTGATAACTGCGCTCCTCTGACCCCAGTCTAAGATGCAGCGCTTCCTGGATGCATATACTGTATATATTACCATAATGGATGTATGTGGCAGTCTTTTTTTTGGGGGGCAGTATTTCATCCTTGCACCTGCCCTGCGCACCGCACATTACTGTGAGTTTTATTGCTGTGCTGCTCTATGATACGCTCATACACACCGCACATTCCTGTGAGTTTTATTGCTGTGCAGTTCTGTGATATGCTCATACACACCGCACATTACTGTGAGTTTTATTGCTGTGGAGCTCTGTTATACATTCATACAGGTCATGTGTTTGTTTTTTTTCTTCTCTTCGGGGGGGGGGGGGCAGCATTTCATCCATCGCTCCAGGCAGCACAATGGCTCGGGCCAGCCCTGGAGATGCTAAGTACAGTAATCTCGCGCAAGGTGCGAGGTGCTGATTTCGCACCAGAGTAGCATCAGGATTGGAATATCGAGGCCAGACGTTAAGCTTACTCATCCTAGCGCAAACGATTACATATCGAAACGCTACATTAGCACCAACTATGGAATTGTAACCCTGCTTTTTTGTTTTCCGTGAGCCCTATGACTTTACAACTTGCACTGGTTACAAGATTACCACCTAACTCTACAGCCACTAGGATGGGAGTTTGTGTTAGGTTTGAGTCTGATCTGCCACTAGTGCAGTCTGGCACACTGTATTCTGCGCTGTGGTTGCACTACAGCCTGTATCCTGTGATATAGTGTGAGCAGAGTCAAAAGGGGGAAACTGAAATTCCTAGCTAAAAAAAGCCATCTTAAAGGTTCAGTAGAACATTCAGTACAAGGCCAAATTTTTCGTTTAGTGTGGGATCTTTTCGTTCCGCTTTTTTTTTTTCATTTCAGTCCCTTTTTTTTCGTTTCGGTTCGTTCATTATGTTACAGAGTTTCATATTTCAGACCGATTCATTAATTCGAATGATTGGTATTTCGTTTTTCGGGTCGATTTGTATTTCGTTTTTATTATCTATTTATTTTTTATTTTTTATTTCATAATGATTACAAACAAAAAAAATGGTCAACTCACAGGGCACAGTATAACCCAGTCAGGGGTTAATGGGAAACTCACAGAGCACAGTATAACCCAGTCAGGTGTTAATGGACAACTCTCAGGGCACAGTAAACTGGGAAAAAAAAGATACAGGGGACCCTTTCCTTGCAGCTGAAACCTATTCAGCACCATGGAGCACCATGCACCATCACCATGGAACAGGTTTCAGCACCATGGAGATCAGCTCCTCTGGGCTCCGGAGCCCCTCTGTATTTTTTTTCCATTTTACTGTGCCCTGAGAGTTGCCCTTTAACGTCTGACTGGGTTATAATGTGCTCTGTGAGTTTCCCATTAAACCCTGACTGGGTTATACTGTGCCCTGTGAGTTGCCCATTAACCCCTGACTGTGTTATACTGTGCCCTGTGAGTTGCCCATTAACCCCTGACTGGGATATACTGTACCCTGTGAGATGCCATTAATCCATCGCTTTTTTTTTTTGCATTCCATTGATAGTTTTTCTTTATTTCGTTTCAGGACATTTTTGTTTAGGGTTTTTTTGTTGTTACAGCCATTTGTATTTTTGGACTGATTCGTAAAATCGGTAAAGCCGGTGTGTATTTCGGAATTGCTTCTTCGGGTCAATTTCGTCCGAATTTTGATGCGGTATGAAACGAAACACACATCTCTAATTTTCAGTCATGTAACCTGCTCGGAAAAGATCACTGTAACATGAGTCTCATTATTATCTTATTAACTGGAGAGACTCAAACGATGCTTCATGTACATGTATATCATTTACAATAAGCCTGTGCCAGGAGATCGATGTAAAAAATACACAGCCAGTCATGAGAGGAAAATGACATCCCATTGTTTTTAAATACTATAAACCTGTTTTGTGCTGATTTGTTATGACTGCTGTCATATGTGCAGAACTAAAGAGATACAAAATCTAAACAGAGAATTTAACTATCTAGTAAAACAATAATAGCTTCAGACATGGATGGATGGAGAGATAGTCAGGCAGAAGCAAAGATTGAGAGAGAGGGAGGGAGAATAGAGGGAGGTAGAAAAGAAATGAGAAAGAGAGGGAGATAGATGATAAAAAGAGAGAAAGATATATAGATGGAGACAGAGAGAAGTAAAGATTGAGAGAGAAGTAGCAAGGGAGAAGGAGATTTGAGATAGATAATAGAAAGATAGCTACAGAAAGAGAAATTGATAATAGATAGTGTAAATAATACACTATAGTGTATATTAATGGATAAGGTATAATACATTGAATAATTAATTATCACCATTAAATCATGCCGTTTGCACTGAATGAACTGCTGGGATAAATGAGATTTTTTTTCTGGTTTGGCTATTTTGAGCTAGAATTTTCACTTCACCAGTCATTCTCCTGAGTTTCACCTCTCTCTGAATAACCCTGTATATTTTTATCTTTTACTCAAGGTAACATCCAACTGCTACATCTGAAACCTGGATATTATATATAAGTACCATTCTATTTTATTCTGCATGATATTTACTGCATGTGACACAAGCATGGTCACTTTGTATGTAAACTTGGATGGGTTTGACACTAGTCACGTAAATGAATTGATCATAAATTGTCTTTTTGTGCCACATACAGATCTATTTAAAGAAAGGTGAAACTCAGGAGAATGACTGGAGAAGTGAAAATTCTAGGTCAAAATAGCCAAACCAGAAAAATTCTCCCATTTATCTCACTTTCCAAATCGGCTATTTGGTCTAGATTGTTCATTCTGCTGCCAATTCTCCTGATTCTCACCTTTCTCTGAATAACCCTGATTGTTTTCTGACATAAAAGCATAAAAACTAAGTTGCCTGTGATTGCAAGATAAAGGAATGTCTTTTAGGGAAGGGTGGTTGTGTACGCCCCTGTGTACATCTATATCTGGTAGGAAGAAGAGGCACACATAATCTTCTTTAAACTATTTTATAATCCATGCGTTTGTTGACATATTGTCCTGCACAGAAAGAACAAATGAACACCGATCGATCGAAAGTGAAGCTTCTCATCCATAATTGTTACTAGGAAATATATATGTTGTTACAGTTGTGTTCAAAATTATTCAACCCCCACTGAAATTGAGTGTTTTGGCCAGTTTGACATTGATTTTGATCATTCAGTCATCTTGCTTACAATTAAATCAAAGAGGCACGTGTAGGTCAGACAAATATAACATAACATTTATAATGAAATAACCACAAATGTCTTTTCTGTGCTCACATCCTTATCAGTTTTATTCAACCCCCAAGTGACATTCAATCTTAGTACTTAGTACAACATCCTTTTACAGTTATAACAGCTTTTAAACGTGAAGCATAGCTTGACACAAGGGTCTTGCAGCGATCTACGGGTATCTTCGCCCATTCGTCATGGGCAAAAGCCTCCAGTTCAGTCACATTCTTAGGCTTGCGCACTGCAACTGCTTTCTTTAAGTCCCACCAGAGGTTCTCAATCGGATTTAAGTCTGGTGACTGCGATGGCCACTCCAAAATGTTCCAGCCTTTAATCTGCAACCATGCTCTAGTGGACTTGGAGGTATGCTTGGGATCATTGTCCTGTTGAAAGGTCCAACGTCTCCCAAGCCTCAGGTTTGTGACGGACTGCATCACATTGTCATCCAATATCTCCTGGTACTGGAGAGAATTCATGGTACCTTGCACACGCTGAAGCTTCCCTGTACCTGCAGAAGCAAAACAGCCCCAAAGCATGATTGAACCCCCGCCATGCTTCACAGTAGGAAAGGTGTTCTTTTCTTCATAGGCCTCCTCCAAACATAGCGTTGATCCATGGGCCCGAACAGTTCTAATTTTGTTTCATCAGTCCACAGAACACTATCCCAAAACTTCTGTGGTTTGTCCACATGACTTTTGGCATACTTCAGCCGACTCTTCTTATTCTTTGGAGACAGCAAGGGGGTGCGCCTCGGGAGTTCTGGCATGGAGGCCTTCATTACGCAGTGTGCGCCGTATTGTCTGAGCTGAAACTTCAGTACCCACATCTGACAAATCTTTTCTCAGTTCCTCAGCAGTCACACGGGGACTTTTCTCCACTCTACGCTTCAGGTAGCGCACAGCAGTCGAAGTCAGCATCTTCTTTCTGCCACGACCAGGTAGCGTTTCAACAGTGCCCTTTGCCTTGAATTTGCGAATGATGCTTCCTATGGTCTCTCTTGGTATGTTTAACATCTTTGCAATCTTCTTATAGCCATTGCCCTTCCTGTGAAGAGTAATCACCTCTTCTCTTGTCTTCCTGGACCATTCTCTTGACTTCACCATGTTTGTAACCACACCGGTAAATGTCTAGAAGGAGCTGAGTATCACAGTCATTTTAAAGCTGTCTAATTGGTGCTTATTATGCTTTATTGCTGCTCCGTGACATCCACAGGTGTTTTCAATACCTGATTGAAAACACTTGAATGAACCTCTGTTCTTCAGAGTGGTAGTCTTTAAGGGGTGGAATAATTGTGTCAATGAAGAATTCACAAAAGAAACATTTACTACTGTATTACAAAACCAATTGATGTCATTTTAGTTGCATATGGTTCTTTAAAAAGTCCTTGTAGGATTTCATTCTGAATACAATTACAAATGTACACTAAATTCCCTAAAACCCTTTACAGCATTGGGGGTTGAATAATTTTGAACACAACTGTATTTTACACAATTAAAACTCTGTACAGGGTCTCTCAAGACTTTAACATTAAGTCTAACCTGGCAACTATTGACAACAGTGACTTCCTACTAGAAGTGTCAGTTTATCCCTGACGTGGGCCCATCATGCACACATGGGATGGGCCCAAGTTTATGCACATGCTCACACTCTCAGCATCATCCAGGTGCGAAACTGTGACACTCAGGGCTGGATTTGCATCATCTCAGGAGTCTGTAGGCACATAATGGTTGAGTGTGCCCCCCCAACGAAAAAAAAGAAACATGCCAAAATGACTTTTTAAATTTTCGTTTTGGGGCTAACTAAAAAAAAACATTTTAGAAAACTGAAAAGTAGTTTCTCTCTGTGCTCAAATCAAAAGAACGGGCAGAATCTGTTGCCTTAGTTGAGTTAGTGCAGTGGCATTGTTTGTCTTATATATAAAAGAGTGTATATATACAGTTGCAAGAAAACGTATGTAAACCCTTTGGGATTACGTGGAGTTTTGCATGAATTAGTCATAAAATGTGCTCTGATCTTCATTTAAGTCACAACAATTTGAAAAACACAGTCTGCTTAAATTAAAATAATACAACACAAACATTATATGTTTTCATGTTTTTATTGAACAGAACATGTAAACATTCACAGTGCAGGGTGGAAAAAGTATGTGAACCTTTGGACTTAATAACTGGTTGACCCTCCTTTGGCAGCAATAACCTCAACCAAACATTTCCTGTAGTTGCAGATCAGACCTGCACAACGATCTGGAGTAATTTTGGACCACTCCTCTTCACAAAACTGTTTCAGTGTAGCAATATTCTTGGGATGTCTGGTGTGAATCGCTCTCTTAAGGTCATGCCACAGCATTTCAATCGGGTTGAGGTCAGGACTCTGACTGGGCCACTCCAGAAGGCGTATTTTGTTTTGTTGAAGCCATTCTTTTGTTGAATTACTTGTATGCTTTGGGTCATTGTCCTGTTGCATCACCCATCCTCTGCGGAGCTTCAGTTGGCGGACAGATGGTCTTATGTTTTCCTGCAAAATGTCTTGATAAACTGTGGAATTCATTTTTCCATCAATGACAACAATCCGTCCAGGCCCTGAGGCAGCAAAGCAGCCCCAAACCATGATGCTCCCTCCGCCATGTTTTACAGTGGGGATGAGGTTTTGATGTTGGTGTGCTGTGCCTTTTTTTCTCCACACATACAGGGTTATTCAGAGAGCGTGAAAAGCAGGAGAATGACTGGAGAATGGCTGGAGAATGAAAAATTCTAGGTCAAAATAGCCGATTTGGAAAGTGAGATGAAAGGGAGAATTTTTCTGGTTTGGCTATTTTGACCTAGAATTTTTCATTCTCCAGCCATTCTCCAGTCATTCTCCTGCTTTTCACGCTCTCTGAATAACCCTGTAAGTGTTATGTGTTTTTTCCAAACAACTCAATTTTGGTTTCATCTGTTCACCGAATATTTTGCCAGTAGTGCTGTGGAACATCCAGGTGCTCTTTTGCAAACTTCAAACGTGCTGGAATATTCTTTTTGGACAGCAATGGCTTCCTCCGTGGTGTCCTCCCATGTACTCCATTCTTGTTTAATGTTTTCCTTATTGTAGATGTGTCAACAAAAATGTTAGCATGTGCCAGAGATTTCTGTAAGTCTTTAGCTGACACTCTAGGATTCTTCTTTACCTCATTAAGCATTCTGCGCTGTGCTCTTGCAGTCATCTTTACAGGATTTACCACGCCTAGGGAGAGTAGCAACAGTGCTGAACTTTCTCCATTTGTAGACAGTCTGTCTTAACCCCTTAGTGACTGGGCGGTTTTACACGAATCCGTCCGTTCGTGACCGCTGCTGTTTTTACGTTTCTGCGCTCTTAGTGTTTACGTCAAATTTTCCTCTTACTCGTTTATGTAACCCACACATATTTTACACTGTTTTTCTCGTCACTAAATGGACTTTATAAAGATACCATTTTTTTCATCATTTCATATAATTTACTATAAAAAATATTGTGAAATATGACACAAAAATTGAAAAAACACCACTTTTTCGAACTTTGACCCCCAAAATTTCTTATGTATCAACAACCGTCAAAAAAAATTAATTCCTTAGTAGTTTCTAAATTTAGTACTGAGTTTAGCAATACCCAATGTTTACATATTCCTCGCTTTTTTCCTTATTTTATGCAACAATAAGTGCAAGTAGCACTTTGCCATTTCCAAAGAGTTTATTTTCAAAACTAGTGATAGTGACATTGTAACACTGATATCTGTCACTAATTCCTGAATAACCCTCCACATATACATATTTTTTTAAAGTACACAAATCAAGGTATTAAACTTGGGGTATTTTGACTCTTTCCATGCAAACCATTTTACCACAAATCTATGCCAAAGTTTGAGAAAAAAAAAATTTGGTGATTTTTTTTTTTTTGAACGCAATTTAAGAATACATGTACTGTGAACTTTAAGGTTTACTGCCAAAAAGCACCCCAAAATATGTTCAGCAACATCTTCTGAGTAAATTGATACCACCAAGTATAGGTATGTCGGGTCATTTGGGGGCTAAAAGCCTTATTTGGGGGGTGCGCATTTCAGTTTTCCAACTTGGAATTTTCACATTTCGTCATCATGCACCCATGTCCTATTTGGGTCATTTTGAAGCCGGCCAAAGTAATTTACCCCCATCAAACCATATATTTTTAGAAAGGGCACACCCTAGGGTGCTTCAAAGAGTTGTATTTTAACACTTTCCATGCACTAGCTCTATGTCAAACTTTCAGGTAGTCACTTTTTGTGTTATTTTTTCACACACATTGTACTTTAGGCATGAATTGTCAAATCCAGTTATGGGTTACTGCCAAAAAACACCCAAAATATGTTCAGCAACATCTTCTGAGTAAATTGATACCACCCATGTATAGGTATGTCGGGTCATTTGGGGGCTAATAGGCCTTATTTGGGGGGTGCGCATTTCAGTTTTCCAACTTGGAATTTTCACATTTCGTCATCATGCACCCATGTCCTATTTGGGACATTTTTGAAGCCGGCCAAAGTAATTTACCCCCATCAAACCATATATTTTTTAGAAAGGGCACACCCTAGGGTGCTTCAAAGAGTTGTATTTTAACACTTTCCATGCACTAGCTCTATGTCAAACTTTCAGGTAGTCACTTTTTGTGTTATTTTTTCACACACATTGTACTTTAGGCATGAATTGTCAAATCCAGTTATGGGTTACTGCCAAAAAACACCCAAAATATGTTCAGCAACATCTTCTGAGTAAATTGATACCACCCATGTATAGGTATGTCGGGTCATTTGGGGGCTAATAGGCCTTATTTGGGGGGTGCGCATTTCAGTTTTCCAACTTGGAATTTTCACATTTCGTCATCATGCACACCATGTCCTATTTGGGACATTTTTGAAGCCGGCCAAAGTAAATTACCCCATCAAACCATATATTTTTAGAAAGGGCACACCCTGGGGTGCTTCAAAGAGTTGTATTTTAACACTTTCCATGCACTAGCTCTATGTCAAACTTTCAGGTAGTCACTTTTTGTGTTATTTTTTTCACACACATTGTACTTTAGGCATGAATTGTCAAATCCAGTTATGGGTTACTGCCAAAAAACACCCCAAAATATGTTCAGCAACATCTTCTGAGTAAATTGATACCACCCATGTATAGGTATGTCGGGTCATTTGGGGGCTAATAGGCCTTATTTGGGGGGTGCGCATTTCAGTTTTCCAACTTGGAATTTTCACATTTCGTCATCATGCACCCATGTCCTATTTGGGACATTTTTGAAGCCGGCCAAAGTAATTTACCCCCATCAAACATATATATTTTTAGAAGGGCACACCCTAGGGTGCTTCAAAGAGTTGTATTTTAACACTTTCCATGCACTAGCTCTATGTCAAACTTTCAGGTAGTCACTTTTTGTGTTATTTTTTCACACACATTGTACTTTAGGCATGAATTGTCAAATCCAGTTATGGGTTACTGCCAAAAAAACCCAAAATGTTCAGCAACATCTTCTGAGTAAATTGATACCACCCATGTATAGGTATGTCGGGTCATTTGGGGGCTAATAGGCCTTATTTGGGGGGTGCGCATTTCAGTTTTCCAACTTGGAATTTTCACATTTCGTCATCATGCACCCATGTCCTATTTGGGACATTTTTGAAGCCGGCAAAGTAATTTACCCCCATCAAACCATATATTTTTAGAAAGGGCACACCTGGGGTGCTTCAAAGAGTTGTATTTTAACACTTTCCATGCACTAGCTCTATGTCAAACTTTCAGGTAGTCACTTTTTGTGTTATTTTTTTCACACACATTGTACTTTAGGCATGAATTGTCAAATCCAGTTATGGGTTACTGCCAAAAAACAACCCAAAATATGTACAGCAACATCTTGTGAGTAAATTGATACCACCCATGTATAGGTATGTCTGGTCATTTGGGGGCTAATAGGCCTTATTTGGGGGGTGCGCATTTCAGTTTTCCAACTTGGAATTTTCACATTTCGTCATCATGCACCCATGTCCTATTTGGGACATTTTTGAAGCCGGCCAAAGTAATTTACCCCCATCAAACCATATATTTTTAGAAAGGGCACACCCTAGGGTGCTTCAAAGAGTTGTATTTTAACACTTTCCATGCACTAGCTCTATGTCAAACTTTCAGGTAGTCACTTTTTGTGTTATTTTTTCACACACATTGTACTTTAGGCATGAATTGTCAAATCCAGTTATGGGTTACTGCCAAAAAACACCCAAAATATGTTCAGCAACATCTTCTGAGTAAATTGATACCACCCATATATAGATTTGTTCTGTTGTTTTTGGGGTGCTACGCCAATCTTTGACATGTGCTTGTCAATTTTCTAATTTGACATACAGTATCTTCTTTGCTTATCTTCTTTTTAGGGGCCTTTTTACATACCCCAGTTTTATGAACGTGCATATATTTGGAAGCTAACACCCCAAAGTATTGTAAATGGAGTGTTTTTTGCTATGGATGCATCCGTTTGCTCCAAACAATTGGATACAGTTTGGTGGTCATTTTTCATTTTCACACCCACATCAGTTTTGGACTGTGATTTAGGAGACACTGTTGTTTGTTACTGCATGAAAACTCTCCAGGTTGTTTTCTGCAAGGTCTCCTGAGTACACCCATGCCCCCATGCATAGGTTTGCCAGGATTTTGGGAAGGTTCAAATACAATTTTTATGACTTTGTCATTGGAGTTGAAATTGAGATTATTTCTTCAGCTAGGCCTATCTTTGGTTTTGGGTCTACCGCATACCCCAGTTTGAATTATTGCCAGAAAATTGTTTATATTTGTTATGTTGACACCCTAAGGTATTGCATATGGAGTGCTTTGATGCCATGGATGCAACGGTTTTAGCCAAAACATTTGAGAAGGTGTGTGGCGGTAATTTTTCAATTTTCAGATCTTTACGCCCACAGTAGTTTTGGACTGTGATTTAGGAGACACTGTTGTTTGTTACTGCATGAAAACTCTCCAGGTTGTTTTCTGCAAGATCTCTGAGTACACCCATGCCCCCATGCATAGGTTTGCCAGGATTTTGGGAAGGTTCAAATACAATTTTTATGACTTTGTCATTGGAGTTGAAATTGAGATTATTTCTTCAGCTAGGCCTATCTTTGGTTTTGGGTCTACCGCATACCCCAGTTTGAATTATTGCCAGAAAATTGTTTTATTTGTTTATGTTGACACCCCAAGGTATTGCATATGGAGTGCTTTGATGCCATGGATGCAACGGTTTTAGCCCAAAACATTTGAGAAGGTGTGTGGCGGTAATTTTTCAATTTTCAGATTTTTACGCCCACATTAGATTGGACTGTGATTTAGGAGACACTGTTGTTTGTTACTGCATGAAAACTCTCCAGGTTGTTTTCTGCAAGATCTCCTGAGTACACCATGCCCCCATGCATAGGTGTGCAAAGATTTTGGCAAAATACAGCACCAATTGTAGAACATAAAAATGTACGAATAAATGTAAAAGTCTGGTGCCTGTCAAACTGGGGATGCTCTCTAGGGGGGCACAGGCTGTTGTCACTGAAGTGCATGAAACGCAAAATGTTTTCATACCTTCTACGTGACATTGATTGGGGGTAAATGGGGGTAGAGCAGATGGGGCTACTGCTCCAGTAGGAGCGGATTGAGGGCTTCTTTATGATGCCCTCAGCATAGTAAGTGCCCAGAATTTCAGAAATTCTGGCACATCTAGCGGGGTCCATTGCTGCCTTGCCAAGTAGGAGTCTGGCTTCGCAGCACAATGCTGATGGGCATACAGATTTGATTGGGCCATGATGTGGCCCAACAAATCATCCCCCATAAACACCTGCAAAAACTGTGTGGCGGTAAATCCTGTAACATCAATATTGATGCCAGGATTTGCCGTGAAAGGAGGGATATCTGGCCTCTGGCGATGAGGCACTACCCACTCCTCAGCTGGAGCTGTGCGTCTCCTGCTGGCAGGTGGTGACCCAGGATCTGCATCAGAAACATCACTAGATACATCAGCCAGCGTAGATAATGTATCTAGCGACGTCTCTGAGCAGTTAGCGGGGTCGAAATGAGGGTCTGAGTCTGACGCAGATGCCTCAGATTCTGACGCCAGGATGGCATATGCCTCCTCGGCGCTGTACACCCTCTCAGACATTATATATAATAGATTATAAAATTTTATAATTATTATATATATATAAGCGGATTGTTGGTTCTTAGAAGAACCGTTGGGTTTCACAAGAAAATACAAATAAACACCTAAATCTCTCTAAATCCCTCTAAACCTGCCTCAATTCTTCTAAATCTCCCTAAAATCTCTCTAAATCTGCCTCAATTTTTCTAATCTCACTAAATCTCACTAAAATCTCTAACCTGTTGTCACGAATCCCCCTGAATACTAAGATAGTGGTCCCTTTACGTAGACCGCTCTCTACCCTTCCGATCCTTGAATGGTCGGCACAACTAGATAGATAATTAACCAGACAATAGACAAGCAAGGGTAAACACCAGACAGAGGTACAGAATAGAGTACTCGTTCTCCCTAGGACCTTAGTAATATCAGAGGTAGCCTGATGTGTGCTTAGGGTACCACATAGACTGACCTCGGTACCAAAGTTAAGAGCAGAACCGTGAGAAGAGTAAATACCAATACCAAGGGTTATACACAGGGTGGTTCGTTCGCCAATGCCAGGGGTCGTACACAGAATGGTTCGTTTGCCAGTGCCAGGGGTCATACACAGAATGGTTCGTTTGCCAATGCCAGGATTCATACACAGAATGGTTCGTTTGCCAATGCCAGGAGTCATACACAGAATGGTTCGTTTGCCAATGCCAGGAGTCATACACAGAATGGTTCGTTTGCCAATGCCAGGAGTCATACACAGAATGGTTCGTTTGCCAATGCCAGGAGTCATACACAGAATGGTTCGTTAGCCAGAAACAAGGTCAGACACAGAAAATTAGCCAAAAACACAAGAGCTCTGCGGGAAGTGAATACCACGTCAGGGCACCGGCGAACTAGTGAAGCCGGGTTTTAAACCCGGCGGGTCCGCGTCATAACGCCAGGCTCCGCCCCCCGGCGTCCCACGTGAGCGCACCCGGTGGCGTTATTATTCGGCGCCTGGCCAGCGAGCAGCGAGGAATCTGCTGCCAGGCGCCCCAGAACAGAGCCATCCGTGACAGAACCCCCCCTCTACGGGCGGCCACTGGACGACCCCCAGGGGCACGGGGGTGCGCCAAATAGAAGGCCTTCACCAACCGAGGGGCATGGACCTCTGCAGCCGGAATCCAAGAACGATCCTCTGGACCGTAACCCACCCAATCGACCAAGTACTGTAAGGACCCCCTAGACTTTCTGGCATCCAGAATGGCCTCAACCTCGTACTCCTCCTGGCCCTCCACAGAGACAGGAGGAGGTGGAGCACGGACCTTGGTGTACCGGTTACACAACAACGGTTTCAAAAGGCTTACGTGGAACACATTGTGTATCCTGATATGGGGGGTAACGCCAAAGCATAGGAGACAGGGTTGAGTCGCCGCAGAATCTTATAGGGGCCGATATATCTAGGTGCCAACTTCATGGAAGGCACTAAGAGCTTGATATTCCGTGAAGAAAGCCAAACCCTGTCCCCAACTTGATACACGGGTGCCTGCCTCCTGTGTCTGTCGGCCTTGGTTTTCTGGATGGCACTACTCTCTTCCAGTGCCCGTTTGACTCTCTCCCAAGTCTCTTTCAATGATGCCAAATGCTCATCCAAAGCAGGAATCGTGGTATCAGGAAACGTAGCGGGGAGCACGGGAGGATCAAAACCATAAACAGTGAAGAAAGGGGAATGTCCTGTGGATTCACTTACTGCACTGTTCAAGGCATACTCTGCCCAAGGTAACAGGTCTGACCAGTTATTTTGTTGTTCTGAATATAAAGCACCTGAGATATTTCTCTATATTTTGGTTGGCTCGTTCTGCTGCTCCGTTGGTCTGGGGGTGATAGGCCGAAGAGAAGGATAAGTCTATCCCCACATTCTTACAAAACCCTTTCCAGAATCTGGAGACGAATTGTGTCCCCCTATCAGAGACAATCTCCAGAGGAACACCGTGTATGCGAACCACGTTGGAAATGAATATGGGCACCAGTTCGGCTGCCGAAGGTAGTTTCCGAAGAGGCACATAGTGACCCATCTTGGAGAATCGATCTATGACCGTAAGTATAACTGTATTCCCTCTTGACTCAGGTAAATCTACTATAAAATCCATGGCTACATGCGACCATGGGCGTTCGGGGATCGGCAAAGGCTGGAGTAAACCAATGGGTGCTGTTTTGGGACTTTTATGTCTTGTGCACACCTCGCACACAGCTATGTAATCTTTAACGTCTCGGCGCAACGTGGGCCACCAGAGGAGTTTACTGATACTAGCCACTGTTTTGGTGATACCCATATGCCCAGAGGTTTTATTGTCATGATAAACGTTAAGTACTTCCTCTCTTTCGTTCTCAGGTACAAAGAGTTTCGCGGGAGGTTTCCCCCCAGGAGCTGCACCCTGGACGGTCTGCAACCTTTTCACTAGAGGAGACGAGACACTAATTGTGGTAGAGGCTATAATCCTTTCCTGGGGTACAATGGGATGCTGATCTTGGATATTATGTTCATAAGATTCATACTGTCTCGATAAGGCGTCTGCTTTAATGTTTCTGGACCCAGGTCTATAGGTAAGCACGAAATTAAAACTTGAAAGAAACAATGACCATCTCGCTTGTCTGGAATTTAAACGTTTAGCATCTCCAATGTACGTAAGATTCTTATGATCGGTTATGATAACGATGGGGTCCCTAGACCCCTCCAATAAGTATCTCCATTCTGCCAAGGCCGAGATGACTGCTAACAACTCTCTATTTCCAATGTCATAGTTCTCTCTGCCGGGGACAATTTCCGAGAATAGAAGCCGCATGGATGCAAGGGTTTGTCGGGTGCCTCCCTTTGGGACAAGACTGCACCAAGACCTAGTTCGGAGGCGTCAACTTCTACTTGGAAAGGCAGAGCCGGATCTGGATGTCGAGAAACAGGGGCAGTAGTGAATGCTTGTTTAAGTGCCTCAAAGGCTTGAGTGGCTTGAGGTGTCCATTTCTGATTTCCCACCCCTTTCTTTGTCAAAGCCGTGAGGGGAGCTACCAAGGCTGAAAAGTCTTTAATGAATCTCCGATAGTAGTTAGTAAACCCCAGAAACCTCTGGATGGCTTTAAGCCCTTGGGGTAGAGGCCAGTCAAGAATTGCTGAGAGTTTTTTAGGGTCCATTTGAAAACCCTCAGGGGTTATTATATAACCAAGGAAATGCACTGTTACTATGTCGAATAGACATTTTTCTAGTTTACAATACAATCCAGCCTTCAATAGTTTATTCAATACTTGTTTCACGTGGGCGTGATGAGTGTCCACATCAGGAGAGTATATCAGGATGTCATCCAGATATACTATGACGAATTCTTGCAGAAAATCCCTTAGGGTGTCATTTATGAGGTCCTGAAAAACGGCTGGCGCATTACATAATGCCCGCTATGTGTATTAAAAGCCGTTTTCCATTCATCTCCCTTTTTAACCCTAACCAGGTTGTAAGCTCCGCGTAAATCGAGCTTCGTATATATACGGGCCCCTTTTAATCGGTCGAACAATTCTGTTATGAGAGGTATGGGATATGCATTTCTTATAGTTATCCTATTCAAACCTCTATAATCGATGCAAGGTCGCAGATCTCCCTCTTTTTTGGAGACAAAAAAGAAACCTGCTCCTGCTGGAGAGGAGGACCGTCTAATGAATCCTCGCTCTAGATTCTCCCTTATGTATTCCTCCATAATGTCGTTTTCTTTTTGTGACAAAGGGTATACATGTCCCCTAGGAGGCATCGTACCGGGGAGTAAATCAATAGCACAGTCATATGGACGATGTGGTGGTAGGACCTCAGTCCTGGCTTTAGAGAACACCTCCTTTAATGCCAGATAACATTCAGGGACCTCTGTGGATAAAGGAGGGGCTGTGGCAATATTGAGGCTACCAATCACATTGACCCTGCCTAGGCAATTAGACTGACAATTAGGACCCCAACATTTTATGTCTCTCTGGACCCAATCAATAACCGGGTTGTGCTCTGTTAACCATGGAAACCCAAGAACGACAGGACATGAGGGAGATTCAATAATTTGAAATCTTATCGTTTCATGGTGTAAAACTCCTGTTTTCATACATACATCGACAGTGTCGTGAGTGATATGTGGACATGACAGGGGTTTACCATCTATGGCCTCCACCATTAGAGGTTTTTCCTTGAGAACCAGAGGTAAGAGGTTTTTGGCAGCAAAATATTTATCCATGAAATTACCTGAGGCCCCAGAGTCTAAGAACGCCTCAGTCTTGAGGTGAACCCCCTCCCAGGTTAGGGAGATCGGTAACAGAATCCTGGATTTTTTTTCTCACTATCCACAAAGGAGGCATAAAGAGAACCGATAACCTGGGTATTGGCTGTTCTTTGACCCGATTTGCCACTCTCCCCCCTGTTAACCCTGGGTCTCTGAGGACATTGAAGGCGGAAATGATCAGCCCCTGCACAATAGAAGCAGAGCCCCTTTTCTCTTCTGTGAGCTCTTTCAGCCTCTGAAATACCCGTTTTTCCTATTTGCATAGGTTCAACGACTGGCATATCTGTTTTTGCGTTCTCCGGGTTACCTGACGTACTGGTGTGTCTGGGTAATAAGGGTAAAGGAGGCAAGACCCTTCTGGGTCTGTCTCTGGGGTGTCTCCTTTCCCTAATTTGATCGTCCATGGCTATGCAAAAGTCAATCAAATGGTCCAGATTTTCTGGTAATTTTAAGGGAGCCAGCTCAAACATAAAAGCCTCGTTCAGGCCTTCGGTAAAGGCTAAGGTTAACACGTCGTTCGGCCAAAGCACCTCTGACGTCAAAGTCTTAAACTCTATGGCATAGTCGGAGACCCTCCTATTACCTTGTTTAATGTGAAACAAGGACCTACCCGCATTGGTAGCCCTTCTAGAGGGATCAAAGGTACGTTTTAACTCAGAGGTAAAACCCTCATAGTCATAGATGATGGTTTCTTATTTTCCCACAACGGCGTAGCCATAATAAAGCTTTTTCTGTTAAATGATTAATCAGATAGCCTACTTTGGCTTTATCAGATATACAAGACCCTGGGTTGTTCTCAAACAAGATCTCGAGTTGGGTCAGAAAACCCCGGCATAAGCTTGGTGTACCATCATAGCGTAAGGGTGCCTTCATACTAAGCCTATGTCTCTCAGGAGAGACCGAACTGACTCTAGGCAATACTGGGTCTGGAGGGTTTGTGGTACCAGTATTGGACCGATTTAACAGGGTTTGTAGAGCGAGAGAAATCTGGTCCATCCTATGGTCCTGCTCCTCTTGTCTGGCTGCGATACGTGCCAACTGGTTAGAGAGGTCTGCGGGATCCATTGGCCCTGACGTAATGTCACGAATCCCCCTGAATACTAAGATAGTGGTCCCTTTACGTAGACCGCTCTCTACCCTTCCGATCCTTGAATGGTCGGCACAACTAGATAGATAATTAACCAGACAATAGACAAGCAAGGGTAAACACCAGACAGAGGTACAGAATAGAGTACTCGTTCTCCCTAGGACCTTAGTAATATCAGAGGTAGCCTGATGTGTGCTTAGGGTGCCACATAGACTGACCTCGGTACCAAAGTTAAGAGCAGAACCGTGAGAAGAGTTAATACCAATACCAAGGGTATACACAGGGTGGTCGTTCGCCAATGCCAGGGGTCGTACACAGAATGGTTCGTTTGCCAGTGCCAGGGGTCATACACAGAATGGTTCGTTTGCCAATGCCAGGATTCATACACAGAATGGTTCGTTTGCCAATGCCAGGAGTCATACACAGAATGGTTCGTTTGCCAATGCCAGGAGTCATACACAGAATGGTTCGTTTGCCAATGCCAGGAGTCATACACAGAATGGTTCGTTTGCCAATGCCAGGAGTCATACACAGAATGGTTCGTAGCCAGAAACAAGGTCAGACACAGATAAATTAGCCAAAAACACAAGAGCTCTGCGGGAAGTGAATACCACGTCAGGGCACCGCGAACTAGTGAAGCCGGGTTTTAAACCCGGCGGGTCCGCGTCATAACGCCAGGCTCCGCCCCCCGGCGTCCCACGTGAGCGCACCCGGTGGCGTTATTATTCGGCGCCTGGCCAGCGAGCAGCGAGGAATCTGCTGCCAGGCGCCCCAGAACAGAGCCATCCGTGACACCTGTCAAATCTGATCTCTCTCTCTCGCTCACCAAAACACAAGTGAGGAGAGGGAGGGAGAATCACAGAGGTCAGAGCCAATATTTACAAAATATTGACCTGACCTGACAAATTAGAAATTTTATTTTGATTTTTCTAACTTCTGATTGGATGTTGCTAGCCTGCCTCTCTGATGAGGCAGGCTAGGAACATCCCACTCAGCCCCAAGATGACCCTGCCCTTAGAAGCCTAACCCTACCCCTAACCCTACCCCTACCCCTACCCCTAACCCTACCCCTAACCTAACCCTACCCCTACCCCTAACCCTACCCCTACCCCTACCCCTAACCCTACCCCTAACCTAACCCTACCCCTACCCCTAACCCTACCCCTAACCCTAACCCTAACCCTACCCCTAACCCTACCCCTAACCCTAACCCTACCCCTAACCCTACCCCTAAACCGTCAGTTTATTTTATTTATTTTTATTTTTATTTTACTTTTTTTCACTTTTTTTTTACTCTGCTGGATCCCTCGAGGCACCCAGCAGAGCACCTGATCACTGATGTGATCGTTTTTGTACTGAGTGCCACGATACCTCGTGGCACTCAGTACTTCCTGCCGCTACCGGAAGTGATCGCTCGGTGGGAGCGATCACAGACGGACCGGCGGCAGGTAAGCATATTGCAAGGATGCCTCAATGTCGAGGCATCCTTGTAATATACTCAGAGCAGCTGGAAGCGATCCGATCGCTTCCAGCGCTCTCTAGAAGTGCCGGGCACCTCTCCGGTGAAACCGGGATGTGATCGCTCCGGGAGCGATCACATGGTGCCCCGGCACTTCTAAACGCCATTGCACGGCTGCCTGGACTCCCAGGCAGCCTGCAATGGCGTTTGAGCTGCTGGAAGCGATCCGATCGCTTCCAGCGCTCAAAAAACGGCAGGACGTACCATGTACGTCAGCGGGTCTAAGAGAGACCCGCTGCAATGACGTACATGGTACGTCCTCGGTCCTTAAGGGGTTAACGTGGACACATGAACATCAAGGCTTTTGGAGATACTTTTGTAACCCTTTCCAGCTTCATGCAAGTCAACAATTCTTGATCGTAGGTCTTCTGAGAGCTCTTTTCTGCGAGGCATGGTTCACATCAGGCAGTGCTTCTTGAAGGGCAGGACAGCTTTCAGCAACACATCCAATAATTTCACACTGATTGGACTCAAGGTTGGCTCACTCCTGGCTCCAATTAGCTCTTGAAGAAGTCATTAGGCTAGGGGTTCACATACTTTTTCCACCCTGCACTGTGAATGTTTAAATGTTATGTTCAATAAACACATGAAAACATATGTTTGTGTTGTATTATTTTAAGCAGACTGTGTTTTTTCAAATTGTTGTGACTTAGATGAAGATCAGAGCACATTTTATGACCAATTCATGCAAAACTCCACGTAATCCCAAAGAGTTCACATACTTTTTCTTGCAACTGTATTATATATATATATATATGGTATCATATAGAGAGTATTGCTTATGTGTGCAGCATAACCTATATACACTGTATATATATCAGACTGCTACATGTACCACCTTTTTGGTAGTCCTTTTCTACAGTATCATTTTTTGCAGCTCATTTCTCACATTTATGTGTTTTATTGTGGCTCTTATATGTTTATTTTTTCGATTTTTGCATTTGACAAGAAAATTATACCCTTTAATATTTTTTCGGAGTACCCACGCTTTGTAGGGTGATCTAATTGTTTATTTCCCTTCCTGCTCTCTTTCTTTCACTCCACTTTAATCCATGATTAAGATCAGGTTACACAAGGAATACAGCTGCTCTACCATAAAACAGATCTTAATCATAAACTACATTAACCCCTTCCCATCATGAGGCATACTATCCTCCATCCTCGCGACAGGTGGGTCTAAAAGACGCAGGGTGGCATAGCACGACCAGCTGGCTCCCTATATCGCCTACGTCCCGCCCCGAATACTTGCACGTGGCGCATCACTGACTGCCTGATATCAGGTGATCCTGCGGTAGCAGAGGCATACTCAGTCCTATTTGGCACCCGGGGTTGATACTCCTTTTTGTACCCTCCTCACCGAGCAAAAAGGTCTCACTAACAGAGGCGCTCTCAGTGTCCTTTAAGACAGTCTTAATTAGAAAGAGACCCCTCCAGGCCCCATTAGAGACTACAATAGCGGAGTGTAATGTGTCCTCGATGGAGTCTCACTAACGGAGGTGCTCTCAATGTTTTACACTGTCTTTTATGAGCATCTCTATGTTAGTGAGATCCTTCTTTAAGGACCATAACCCATTTCCAACCCATTCGAAATAAAACATAGCCCATGTAACTCTATCTCATATCAAACCATTTATTTATATATATATATATGACACTTGCAGCGCACTGCCTACAACTCCTATCACTCTCAGACAGTCCTCCATATACTCTAGGGGTGCCTGAGAGTAATAGGAGTTGTAGCGGTGTGCTGCAAGTGTCAACCAAAATTACAGCTGCTTTGAAGCTCCACAGCAAAAAATCTCACAGTAATGTGCGTGTGTATGAGCTTATGTCACAGAGCTCCACAGCAATAAAACTCACAGCTATGTGTGGTGTATATGAGCGTATCACAGAGTTTCAAATCAATAAAACTCACAATAATGTATGCTGTGTATGAGCGTATCACAGAGCTCCACAGCAATAAAATGCACAGTAATGTGTGCTGTGTATAAGCATATCAGAGAGCTCCACAGCAATAAAACTCACAGTAACGTGCAGTCATTCATCCGCTCACACAGTCATTCATCCACGTACACACAGTCTCACAAAGGCACACACACACAGTCAGACATATGTGCGTACACACAGTCAGACACACAGTCACAGATACGCACACACACAGTCACACATCCACACACACACCCTGAACAGGGTTGCCGAGGCCTGGGCGACTGCCGGGCCTAGTCGAGGTAGCCAACGACACACTTGGCCCACTGGCATGGAAGGTGGACCGAAGGTGGACTTCAGAGGCTGCTGGGCATGCTATGCCACCCCGCGGCTTTGAGGACCGACAGCAAGGGGTTAACTACATTTTGTTTGACTAAACAGTTTTTTTTTAAAATATTTTTGCCAAGCTTTTTCAAACAATTAAAAAAAATACACCATGATACAGTGTGTAGCAGACAAAGTTTATTTAGGGTACAAGTGAACACTATAAAAATATATCTTTAAAGATCATATATGGGGCATTGGACCATTTTTGGAGACAGGAAGCAAAGTTTAACATTTTGTAAATTTTTGGTTCACAAGGAAAGCCACATTTTCACAAAGATGATGCTTTGGCTCCCTGGAATCTGCCAAAATTACTACTGGAGGAATAAGTAAACACATTTAGAGATAACATACAATCTGAAATTGACTTTAGCCTGTAGCAATGCCTTTGTCCTTTTCCTGGACATTATGAAATCCATGTTTTATCACTGGATATAAACAGACTGTTATCACAAGTAAACAGTCATTGAGAGTACTCTGGATGCTCTGAGTGCTAGTTTGCCAGACAGGATTAAACATATCTTAATGGGACATTGTTATCTAAGAATTTAGCTTTGTTTTTAGGAAAAGAGCTAGGCCGAGTCCAATAACATGTCACCGTATCATACTGGAGAAAATGATGATTACTGATACACATATTGGGATGTGGTGGAGTATTTGGATGTGTGGTTACCACTGGGTCCTCAAAATTGTGAGAATGATTTTTTTTCTCTTGTGTCACGTACCCCCTGGGGATCCTCTACTCTAGAGCATTGTTTCCCAAACCTGTCCTCAGGACGCGCTGGCACGCAGGTTTGCCAGATATCTGAAGCACAGTCCTGGTGATATGATTTGCTGCTCAGTGATTGTGTCACGTTTTCCCTGGTTTCAGCCGCGCCCCCTGGTGGTGAGAGGCATTCATATCAGTTCTTCCCTTCTCTGTGTTTGGCTATGCTGTCTTGGGCTGCTCCTGGGTTCTGCTGTGCTTTTCTGGTCTGGGGTCACATGGTCCAATCACACAGACCTGCTCCCTATATAATTGCCAGCAGCACAGAGGTTCATGGATCTGTTATGAGTTCTTATGGTGGCTACGTTTGTTCTTGTCCTGGTTCCTGTTTCCCACGTTGCTGTTTAGCATTTCATGTCTGTTTATCTGGTTTTGACCTGGGCTAGTTTGACTATTCTCTGTTCCCTGTACTCTGTATATTCCATTCCTGTGAGTTCAGGTTCTGTGAAGTCCTTGTTCCTGTGTTTCTGTAAAGCATTCTTATTGATCTTTGGTATTGGCCAGGTCGGCTATCTCTGAATAACCCCTTATGACATACGTTTCATGTATACTCATTGCATGTGCTAACCTGATATCCAGAAAAATTTGAATAAATGTGTTTGTTTGAATATGCTATACAATTAGGCCTGTAAAATAAGGAAAACCGTATTTGCTTTTCCCAGCGTTTGGATTTCAGGTCACCCAGCACTGACTGATGCATGATGTGCAGCAACATTGATAAGAGGAAAATGCAGTCCCTGAAGCTTCCCAAATTGCATGTTTAATGCTATGTCTGTGCACAATCAATTATATGCAGTTTATCCTGCTTTGTTTTAATGCAAATCTATCACCCTTTCATCCCTGATTATAAAATATTGATGACCTGATTGAATTTAATCAGTAAGGATGTGAGGTCTCCCTGCTGAACTACTAAAATGTATTTTGCTTAAAAAAAACGATCACTTGACTAGTTAAGAGAGCGACATTATAAAATGGGCATGAATCGAGAAACTATTATCTACACTTCAAAAATGGGAAGTCACCCATGAAGTGCCTGAGCAGAAGAATGCATCCAGAAACAAATTACAATGTGTGAGCGTGCAGGTGCCAAGAGAGAAGAAAAGACTCCAGTCGGTATGCTGCATCAAAGTAGTGATTAGTAAAAAGCAGTTATCCAAATGATATCATTACATAGAACTATGCTATTCCAATTTCCCATTGTTCTTAGTTCTCGCTGAAGCATGCCCGCTTTATTTGGAGACAGGAGGGGATTCATTCCTTTTGCTCGGCAATTTCAGAATTTTTATAGATTCTAGAAAATTCTTTGCGAGCAAATAGCAAACATTTGCTTAATATTAAGCATTAGCAATACAGAAGATAACATTTTGGTCATCTTCATAGATTATAAAGCGAGATCTTCCTACGCGTATATTGTTTGAGTTGTCATGTGGAATCACGAAGGATAGATAATGGATAAACATATAGAGGTAGGTAGATAAACTTGTTAGCGCTTTATAAAAGCTTGTAACTGTATATATATATATATATATATAATTCCAAATATCTTTCTACGTATATAAGGGACCTGAAGTCAGACGCTGCTGCTTTATATCTCTTATATTCATTCATAACACAGATGAGAAGCAACAAACTCAGTCTCCCCCTCTACAACCTGCCAAGTGACACTGAATGGAGCGTACACCTGTTACATAGAGCGTACACCTATCTACTTTCTGACAGGTTGCACAAGCTCAGACGGACCAGTTCTACCACTACAAGAAGCAGACAGACCTGGAGTGGTCTCCTGTGCTCATTTATACAGGTTCTTCTATGACCTAGTGTTGTACCACTTCCTGTTCTCTGTTCCTGCTTATTGGATTTCACAACTTCCTGGATTCTGGCTTGTCTCCTGGTTTACGTTTCATTGCCTTTTCCCTGTGGTACTGTCTGTCACTGTCTATGGTTGCCTGTATATTCAAATACCAGATGTTGTCCTGATCCTGACAACACGACCACTCCACAACACTCTACCTCGTAATGTCTACCTGTGTAACAGACCTCAGCCTCTTCCTGATACTACCACCAGTGTGTTCATGCTAATACCTATCTGTGGACCAGGCCTTGGCCTATACTTGACACTGCTACTTGCAGCTGAAGTAACCTTAGTAGTAGCTTGCCATTAATTCTATATTCTCTTTCCTGCCCTACCCCCGTCTGCATTGGAAATCTTTTCATGGAAAAGGCGGACTCCAATTGAGGTGTTCCTTCGATGGTACAGTTGGGAGCAATATACTGCTACCTTGGCCTGAAGATCCAAAACGGTTCCCTGGCAATGGAGGATAGGAGTATCCATTAGGAGTCCCAGCATTCTGTATCTTATTGGAAGGTGCCGATTGTTGCTTAGACTTGCATAGCAAGTTACTCTGCTGAACTGATAGCCTTTCAATTGCATACACATGGTTGTCTTAAAATTACTCCACCATTGTTCTTGCTAATCCGTTTTACTATAAGACATGATGTGGATATACTGTATGTACATAACTTCTTTTTCTTCTCTTTTCTTTCTGTCTTGTCCTCCCCTTCACACTAGATGATGGTCTATTTTTTTTTTTTTCATTTCGCCTCTCCCTTCCTCCCTAAATTTTGATATTTTCCTCCTCCTTTTCCCTTTCATCCTCCTGCCTTCCTCTCTCCCCAATCTCCTTTTCTCCTTCTGTAGGTTCTCTATTTTGTCTTCTTTATGCTAGTCCATTCTACAGCCCTTAGTATAACAGATCTTTGACATCAAGCATAGTGCTCCTATTGAGGATCATTTGTTTGTTCGCATTGTTTAATAACTATTGCATCCTGTATCTCTCTGGTTGCACTATGTTATGATGATTTATTTCTGTTCCTTCATCTCACTCTCTTTCCAATAAATTTTAATTATGAAATAAAAGAGGCCATTAATTTGTTGGGGTAATCAAAATGAAATTGGTGGCGGCCCAAATTGCATCTTTGTATGTGTTCAGAAAAATCATTGCATTGGCCCTGCTGTAATGCCCATCCCACAGCGAGTGCCTGTGCCTCCCCAGCCACTAATTCACGGCACATCCCTGAGAACACAAGTATATACACTCACTGGCCACTTTATTAGATACACCTTGCTAGTACCGGGTTGGACTCCCTTTGCCTTCAGAACTGCCTTAATTCTTCATGGCATAAATTCAGCAAGGTGTTTGAAACATTCCTCAGAGATTTTGGTCCATATTGATATGATAGCAACATGCAGTTGTTGCAGATTTGTCGGCTGCAGATCCATGATGCAAATCTCCCGTTCCACCACATCCCAAACGTGCTCTTTTGGATTGAGATTTGGTGTCTGTGGAGGCCATTGGAGTACAGTGAACTCATTGTTACGTTCCAAAAACCAGTTTGAGGTGGTTTGAGCTTTGTGACATGGTGCACTATCCTGCTGGAAGTCGCCATCAGAAGATGGGTACACTGTAGTCATAAAGGGATGAACATGGTCCGCAACAATGCTCAGGCAGGCTTTGGCGTATCAACATATACAAAGAAAAAAACACACACTGAATCACTTAACTTATTAGTGAAGATAGGATCTCCCCTCTGCGGGCTCCCGGTAACCCGTAAGCAGTATACAATAAGAAGAAAGTAGAGGGTAATCCTACAATAAATTTGAAATCACTTTGAGGTGCATGTCAAATGAACAAATAGTATTTGATTCAATTCACGCACATCAGAAAATCAGATCGTTATCACCGTTCCGTGGGTGCCTAGGACCTGGGGTATGATTTCCTCCACAGCCGGCGCACTTCAGGAACAATCAGCCAAGACCAAAGTTTCTCCAGTCAAAGGATTTTATTAATAAAAATAAAGATAAGACTGCTCACGCTCGACGCGTTTCGTCAAAAGACTTCATCAGGAGAAATATGTGCAGTCATAAGTACATGGTTAAAAAATAAAAGTGTATACTTAAATATCACTTAAATCCCCATTTCTTTCCCATTCTGATGCTCGGTTTGGACTTCAGCAAGACGTCTTCACCGCGTCTAGATGCCTAAATGCATTGAGTTGCCGCCATGTGAATGGCTGAGTAACAATTTGTGTTAACAAGCAATTGAACACTTGTACCTAATAAAGTGGTCGGTGAGTGTATATTATAATAATCTATGTACGAGTATACCATTATAAAAGTTTAAATCTTTTTATAAAGAGCACTTAATGTTTACATTTAATGCATCGTGGCACATTAGCTTTAATTTCCCAAATCCTTTTTCATTTGCTAAAGGACTACCAATGCTCAATTTATATTCTTTTGGCACAACTTGGAAAATAGATCAATATTGTAAATACACTACAAATCCTAACGTTTGCCATACTATGCAATGTGAGAAGGCATATTAAAATTTTAAATTATAGAGATATACTGTTTTTTTTGGTAATTAGTAGATTTAGTTTTATTTCATAAAAACTGGACAGTCATTTCTTCACACAGATAGTCTATGTTAGGCAGATTCTGTCGTGATTAAAGATGATAATGTCCATTTACACTATTTCTGAGGTCAAATCCTTACAGATCGTTCCAAGAGTGCGGTAATTTCAGTATCTGGATGTTTCAAGAAATACCTGTACCAGTTATAGTCTTATAACATTGTCAATTAGTCATTGTCTCGAAGTGCATGATCTGAGTTTTGTTGCATTGCTTGTGCAGAGAACATTTTGCAGTTTAAAAAATTCTAGTTATCTTCATTCGAAAGTGGTTCATCCTTGAAGAAATTCTCATGCTGTATCCTGATACCGGAGACAATATAAACAATACTGTGCAGAGAGGTGACCTTGTACTATTTTTAAATGGTATTGCATGTGTCCCTACACAAAAACATAATACAGCGTCACTGGTAATCAATCTTGTCTAGAATACCATATGGGTTACAACATAGAGAGAAACTAGGATTGTGAACAACCGTGCAGGAGAAGTGATGACATTTGCAAATGAATGCAGAACCATTTCCTGAACTGATATGAGAGCTTGGAGGTATGGAATGACTGTGCTCTCCTACAATTTAAATACACCAGACAAAACTGGATGAAAACTGACACGTGGAGTGTTTATAACAGCAGAATTATTTTCTATTAAAAATGCTCTCAAAACTTTGCTCTAATATTACGTTTCACTAATTACTCATCATAAAATTGTTATTTTCAATGAGCTGACAGTTTGTTAACAAAACAGTCAATAGATAAAAAGGAAAAAATGTTGCAAGACATAACCTTTGTACGAAACATCTGTTTGCCTTTATTTTACAATCTTCATGCATGTCGTATTGTATTGTCTACTGTACTTTATTCTGTGCACAATAAAAATTGTAAAAAAAAAAAAAAATGGTCTCAAAGACACACGTTTAGGCTAGGGTCAAACGAACGCATTATTCGTAGCGACCGTCAAAAAGTGCGTCCGAACGCATTGACGTATTTTTTCACGGAATGCGCGAAAATGGTCAGACGACACGCATTTTCGTGCGTGATTTTTTACGGATCGTCAATAAAACACTTTTTGCGTCTGGACATTATGTAGGCCGGACATTAGCAGCGTCTGACATCTCCTAATCACGCACACACGCCGCTATGCCGCCGCAGCGCAGTCTGTACGTCAGTACTAGCAGTTCTGCGTCCTCGAAAAAATGCATTCATTTTCCACTTGTGTTGCGCGGCTGGACTTTCGTGCGTCCGTACTTCATATATTGGCCATCATTGCCCGTCATTTGCTGCTACTACGGCCGTGATTAAGTGCCCCTAAACGCACGTTAAAAATGTGTTAGTCTGACCCCAGCCTTAGAGGGACACTCCAGTCGCTGGAACCAGTACAGCATATTGTGGTGGTTATGGTGGAAGGTAGTTGCTTCTATATATTATTATTCCTTATAATGAAATGATGTCTCTCTCTCTATATATATATATATATATACTTATACATACTGTTGACTTGGGGTATAAAAAAGCACCTTATTCAGAAACAAGAGAGATTGACAAGTTTATCAAATTATTTGAGCTTCAAACTCATCATGTTAACTCCCAGCTCGATTTTTGATCCACCAGCGTTAAATAGCGAATCAAGGCCAACAGTTACATTCTTTTCTCTTCTATTGAAATGCAGACATTGTTGAAACATTCGTATGTGGAAGTAATGTCAGGAAATGAGATGGAGAACAGGAAGTTCCTGAAGTGAGATTTTATGCATTCACCACTTTTCGTCTCCTCTTTAAATGATACATCTATAACGCAGGGCAAAGGGGCAGTTGCCAGGGCCCAGTCATTGTTGAGGGGCTGCCCCTTGGGCACACGAAAACCATGGAAGACCACCACCGCTGCTAGCGGAATGCATTAATAGCCCCCTCGACTGGCCGTGTCTTCTTGCAAGCGCCAGTGTGCTCCCTCATGTGGCCGCGGTCTTGTGAAGGCTGTGACACAGCCTACAGGGGAGGTCTTGCAAGATTTTGCGAGGGCATGTCACAGCCTTCAGAAGCCGGAGGCCGCGTGGAGGAGGATGCTAGCGTTTGGAGGAACACATGGGTCACATGATCTGAGGTCTGTGCTCGATACACATATTTCTGGGGGCCCTGTGCTGGATACATATATTTCTGGGGGCCTGTGCTGGATACATATATTTCTTGGGGGCCTGAGCTGGATACATATATTTCTGGGGGGCCTGAGCTGGATACATATATTTCTGGGGGTCTGTGCTGTTACATATATTTCTGGGGGCCTGTGCTGGATACATATATTTCTGTGGGGCCTGTGCTCGATACATACATTTCTTGGGGGGTCTGTGCTGAATACATATATTTCTGGGGGGCCTGTGCTGGATACATATATTTCTGTGGGGCCTGTGCTGGATACATACTTTTATTGGGGGTCTGTGCTGGATACATATATATTTCGGGGGGCTGTGCTGGATACATATATTTCTGGGGGTCTGTGCTGAATACATATGTTTCTGGGGGTCTGTGCTGGATGCATATATTTCTGGGGGCCTGAGCTGGATACATATATTTCTGGGGGGCCTGTGCTGGATATATATATTTCTGGGGGGCCTGTGCTGGATGCATATATTTTTGGGGAAGAACAAATGGCAAAACCCTATATCACAGAGCACTCAAAGTGGGAAGTACTATAATTACTGATACAGTGCTGCTCTACAAATAAGTGTGGTGACACAGTTAATCCCCAAAATAACTTTGTCAGGAAAATAAATACTAAACGTAAGTGACACACTCAAAAGTGCAAAAACATCAGTGCTGTTTTCAAATATAGTAGTGAAATAAATCACAAGCGGCTTGTCTCAATGATCTTGATGAGTAATTATAACTATAATGTAAAAATTATATATATAAATAAATATATACTATAAAATGCTGTGCTCCTAAAAAAATAACTTTTTCTATATGTATTCTTGTGAAAAATTTGTGCAAAAATAGTAAGACATAAAATGACATCTGTGAGGGAATCTGTATACCTATATCTTCAATCAAGAAAGCAATATTACTGAGGGGCGGGAAAACCCCCCCAAAAAAACACTTCTTCCACATGTGCGCTTTTGGACAATGTTGTGCTACAAGTCAGCAGAGCATGAAAAACATAAGGAGAGTAATCTGTATATCCAAGTAAAGTGCATAAAGTGCTAGAAACATAAAACATAAGAAAATGTATGAGCATTATATACATAATATATCAATATATATAATTTCTGCATTAACCAAACAATGGAGTAAGATCCAGTTAAATAGCCAGGGAATGGTTCAGAATAAATAGAAAGTTCCTCAGTCCTATATAGTCCAAAATTGTTGAAATTCAGGATGAAAAAGTCTTTATGCGTGCCTATGGATCAACGTTGGAGATCACTGGAACTCTGAAAAAGCGAGAGAAAAGAACATTGCGCAGCGGCAGCACACAGCGGTGCTGTCCCCGTATGTCCCCCTATGGGGTACTTACAATGTTTTGAGCCCTTTAACCCGGCTCCAAGGATGCAGGCCTGTGAGGACTTTTCCAGGTAGCCTTCGACCCCTCTCTGCGGCTTGTGGTCCTCCAACACTATCTGGCCTCAGCTGGAACGCAGGAGTACAAAAGAGACCAAACTATGTATAACTTAATAAAAACTAGATTTATTAAATTGATACATGATAAAACAAGAAAATTAAAAAAGAAAGGTTGGTCTGATACACGTTTCAACGCAGCCACGGCTTCATCAGTCAGCAAAATCAGACTACCCATTTTTTTTGCATTTTCTTGTCTGTGCTGAATACATATATTTCTGGGGGGGGGGGTCTGTGCTGGGTACATATAATTCTGGGGCCTGTGCTGGGTACATATATTTCTGGGTGGTATGTACTGGGTAGATATATTTCTGGGGGGTCTGTGCTGGGTACATATATTTCTGGGTGGTATGTACTGGGTAGATATATTTCTGGGGGGTCTGTGCTGGGTACATATATTTCTGGGGGGTCTGTGCTGGTACATTCTTATTTTTGTGTTATTATTATACTATATACCGTATTTTTCGCTCCATAAGACGCACCTGACCATAAGACGCACCTAGTTTTTAGAGGAGGAAAACAGGAAAATAAATATTCTGAAATCAAATAGTGTAATAATGGATATACTGCCCCCAGCTCATGGATACTGTCCCCCAGCTCATGGATACTGTCCCCCAGCTCATGGATATGCCCCAGCACATGGATACTGTCCCCCAGCTCATGGATATGCCCCCCAGATTATGGATATGCCCCAGCACATGGATATGCCCCAGCACATAGATACTGTCCCCCAGCTCATGGATACTGTCCCCCAGCTCATGGATATGCCTCAGCACATGGATACTGTCCCCCAGCTCATGGATATGCCCCCCCAGCTCATGGATATGCCCCCCAGCTTATGGATATGCCCCAGCACATGGATATGCCCCAGCTCATGGATACTGTTCCCCAGCTCATGGATAATGCCCCAGCTCATGGATATTGCCCCAGCACATGGATTTGGCCCAGCTCGCTCATGGATGTGCCCCAGCTCACTCATGGATGTGCCACAGCTCGCTCATGGATGTGCCCCAGCTCGCTCATGGATATGCCCCAGCTCACTCATGGATGTGCCCCAGCAGCTCATGGATATGCCTCCGCTCACCTGTCGCTGCCGCGTTAGGCTCCCTTTGAGCGTGCGTCCGGCGGCAGGAAGCTTGGGCACTCGCCTGGGGGAGCCACGTGACCGCGATCTTGCGAGATCGCGGTCACGTGGCTCCCCCAGGCGAGTGCCCAAGCTTCCTGCCGCCGGACGCACGCTCAGAGGGAGCCTAACGCGGCGGCGACAGGTGAGCTTAGGCATATCATGGGGCATTCGCTCCATAAGACGCACCCACTTTCCCCCCCACTTTTTGGGGGGAGAAACGTGTGTCTTATGGAGCGAAAAATACGGTAGCTATTTGTTTTACACTTGAAACATAATAATGTTCATTTGGACTTTATTACTGAAAGTTATTAAGATATTAACATGCCTTTTCTGCCAAGAACATGTAGCGCTGTGGTAAAAATCTTGCTGTGGCAGTACCTATTTTTGGCCACAAGATGGAGACTATCGCGATCAGAGATACTGGATATTGGGACTACAATGCCCGGCATGCTTTGCAAGAAGACAGGAAGTGGGTGGGGACTGGACACTTACATCCTCTGCCTCGTGGAGAAAGTTCCAGAGCGCGCCAGGGAAGGAAAGAGAGCAGACGCATCGAAGAGATTACGAGAGGGCCTAGGCCAGAGACCAACAGAGACCAAGAGAGACCTGTTAGTCCAGAGAAGATCACCCAAGCTGAGGAGAAGAAGACCCGCCGGGATCCAGGCATTGCTGCAGACCGGAGGAATCGAACGGAGAGCAGGCGGTGAGCTGGAAAAGCTGTGTGGAGTCAGACAACGGATCGGGCCGCTAGTATCCCCAGTCAAAAATCGGGTGGAGAGATGTCCTGGGTCAGCGGAGCCTAAAGAAATCGTCGGATGGGTGAGAGGCCTCCAAGGCTGTTTTATGATTAAAGGACGCTCTGCTGTTTTCTCTTTAAAGTCCACAGGGCCCCAACTGACTAGTCGAAGACCTTCCTTTAATAAACTCACTGGCCAGTTGAACAGTACCCGGGTACCACACACACACAGATACACTTTCCACATTCTGGGACTTAACCTGTGCAGGACTCATTTCCTTCTACGAATCGGAACCAGGGGTTAAAAGATAAAGATACGTTCCGAATATATTTTTCTCTTTTCCGCTGCGCGTTTACGTAATACGAAGGGATTGTATGTTTGGGGTTTTGCTACGTGTCCCCTTTTTCTGAACTATCGGGAAATTGCATTGCTTTTATGTTCGGTTGCGAATATTTTATTTTCCGAAATACGAAGCCTCGTGTTTCGTTTCTTTTCCGCTACGCGTTTTACCGTGATACGAAAATACTGTAATAATACTTGTGAATACCGTATTTCAACATCTGCTCAAATATTTTAGTAAACTATATAAATGATAAAAACTCACAACTGTGTTGGAGTATATTTATTCCCTAGTGCGGGGAGACTGACCCGTGGTTCATTTTCAGCGGCTCCTCCGGGAGTGAGCGCTACACGTGGGGGCTCGTTTCCGGGATCCAGTCTCTGGAAAAACCGCATCTAAAGGGTTAAATATGGATCCAGACACTGTTGCCGAGTGGTGTGGGGAGCACAGTAACCAGTCAGAATGTTGTATAGTTATGGATATTCCAGCAGACACTTGGGCTGAAGATCAGATTCGCCAGGCCGTGGCCACGCTAGCACCAGATCATCGGGGGTTAATACTGGACATTGAAAAAAACCCAGATACTTCTCACATGTATGTTCTTCTCGAATGGAGAAAGGGTGTTCCGCCATGTTTTCAGGGCACGAGCGTGAAACTGGCCGAAGAGGTGGAAGTCCAACTAATTAAGCCAAGTACGCCACGTGGCGAATCCGCAAGTGTTTCCGCGCCTAGTCCGTTGGCCATGATAGGGCCTGAATTTATCGTGGCTATTGGAGATCTACTGGTTAAATGTCAGAAAACAAGCCCTCCTCACACTAACTTCGGTTATCGGCGGTTAAGAAATTTTACAGGAAACATACCAACTCCGGCGGGAGAAGAAACCTTTGAAGAATGGGTGGAACAGGCGATGCAGGCTCTGGATGAGTGGGATGTCCCTGAGGCCCAGAAAAAGCAAAGGATCACCGAGAGCTTAAAGGGACCTGCGTCAGAAGCGGTGAGAAACCTAAAACTGAGTAGAAAAGATTGTACTGCTTTGGATTATTTAAACGTTCTTGAAGAAGTTTTTGGGCGAACTGAAAAGGCGGCCGAATTGGTATATCAGTACGAACACACCTATCAGAGAAGAGGTGAAAGGATGACCGAGTACATGAGGCGCCTGGATAAGATTCTACACCAGATACTCCTGAAGAAAGGGGTCGAACCGGCCGAGGTAGATAAGATCCGAATAAAACAGATCCTGAGGGGCTCTCAACCTCTAGATCCAGTGATGATGCAGCTGAGAAGCAGAGCAGGTAACCAAGAGTTAAAGTACCTGGAACTGATCCGAGTTGTACGAGAGGAAGAGGCTTTACTAGAAGAGAAATCTTTCAGGCGGGGGGAAAGGGCTTATGCACAACCTGTGAGACGTAACGACGGTCTGCAGCCTGAAAGCGACTCTCTAGATACCTATGGATCTGATGAGGACGAACAAGAACACCTAGTTGTTTTTAAATCTACAGAGAGGGCTGCTAAAGAATCGAACCTCCCTGAACAGGGTGAATTGTCCAAAACCGTCAAGGAAGTTCAGGAAGCTCAAGTTGAATTGCAACAAGCGCACGCGGAACTGTGTCGGGTATTGATGAAGGTGACAGAGATGCAGGCAGAAATGCAGAAATTCCTCACAGGTATACAGACGACGGGAGCTGCTGTGGCGTCTGGTCCAAACTCTTTAACCAAATCTCAACAAGCAACTACGTCTCCGCTCTCTAAGAAGAGATGTTTTGGGTGTGGAGAAATGGGCCATTTCCGCGCACAGTGCAAAGGCCGAAAGCCTGAGAAGGATAGAGTCAAGGGACTGTTGGAAGCCCTGGAGGGACTGTTATCTACCTCACCGGTGGGAAACGCCAGAGGGCACCAGTGAAGGAGCAACCTGAGTGCCCGAGGGTTGAACCCCGCTCCAGAAATCAAGCAAAGGCTAAGAGGGCGAAAAGGCCCAAAGCCGAGCCGACTGTAGAGCCTGCCAGGACTGAAAGAGTCACTCCCTTAGCATCCGGGTCTACGTCATGGGGAAGCAATGCACACCCAAAACCTGCACGGGCCAAGAAAAAGGCCAGGGTACAACAAACTGGGTCTAAGTGTCCGGATACCGCCACCAAGTTTCCTGACCAACTGATAGGTCCTTCTCCTATTGTGCCAATCCAAGTGGAAGGAGTCTACACCAAAGCCCTGTTGGATTCAGGGGCTCAAGTGACATTGATCTACAGAGACTTCTACGAGAAACACTTAAAGCACATTCCTCTGCAAGAATTGAAGGATTTGGAAATATGGGGTATCGGCACTGAGAAACTCCCTTATGACGGGTACCTGCAAGTGAAGTTGGAGATCGGATCTGAAGTCATCGGGCAGTCTGGGGGTTGCGATGCATTGGCTATTGTGTGTCCTCGACCCTCGGGTGCGAACAGAAGCTCCCTGATAGTGGGGACGAATACTGACGTCTCCTGACGCCTATCGTGTTGGAAGAAGGTTCAACTCAAGGAGTACACCCAATGTTACGTCCGGTCTATCAGAGGATGGTCGAAGAACGAAAGGCACCTGCCGAGGTGGGAAGACTGTGGAGACTGGGTGGAACAGAGAAGGTTCTGCAAGCAGGAGAAGTAGCGAGTTTCCGGGCTTCAGTCAAGTTGAATGGATCGCAACCAGGCCCCTATGTGGTGCTGGGAACCGATTTTGATCATGGGAGTGAAACGGGAGTCGAAGTAATTCCTGAGATAATCTCCACCAAAGCTCTGAAGAGAACACGAGGAAGAGTCTCGGTCAGCGTATGCAATGTGACGATTCTCCAGTAGTCCTTAAAGCACGAATGCCTATCGGGCAAGTAGAGTCTGCTACACCCCTCTCTACCGATTCAGGAGGGAGTGGGTAAAGAGATTCCAGATGAAAGATTCTACCCCAAAGACGCTCCCATTTCATTTGAGTGGAAGAAACGTCTTCAGTCTCAAGTCCTAAAGTGGAAGGAATTGTTCTCGAAAGATGAGTTCGATGTGGGCCTAGCTAAGAGTACTGAGCACCGCATTCGGTTACAAGAAGACAAGCCGTTTCGTGAAAGATCAAGGCGAGTTCCGCTGGGAGACTTGGATGATCTGCGAGAGCAACTGAATGAATTGCAAAGAACCAAGGTGATTCAAGGGTCCAGGAGTCCGTATGCATCTCCCATAGTGTTGGTCCGGAAGAAAAATGGTTCTGACCGCTTATGTATAGACTACCGCACATTGAACCGGAGAACCATCCCCGATCAATATGCCACTCCTCGGATAGAAGATGCCCTACAGTGTTTGTCTGGAGCCAAGTGGTTTAGTGTACTAGACCTGCGAAGCGGGTATCACCAGATACCGATGCATCCTGAAGATAGGGAGAAAACTGCGTTCATCTGTCCACTGGGGTTCTTTGAATTCAACAGGATGCCTCAAGGCCTTACGGGGGCTCCAGCCACGTTCCAACGGTTGATGGAGAAGACAGTCGGGGATATGAATCTAATCGAAGTATTGGTGTACCTGGATGACATAATTGTGTTTGGGAAGACTCTGGAAGAACATGAGCAACGTTTGGAGAAGGTCTTGAAGAGGCTCCATGAAGAGGGGCTGAAACTGTCTCTAGAGAAATGCCAATTCTGTCTACCGTCTGTTATGTATTTGGGACATGTGGTCTCAGCAGAAGGTGTTTCGACAGACCCTCGGAATTTGGAGGCCGTAGCTTCTTGGCCTAGACCCCGAAACGTCACTGAGCTTAGATCTTTCTTGGGATTCTGTTCATACTATCGAAGATTTGTGGGAGGATTCGCGAAAATAGCTCAACCACTGAACAAACTCCTGCAGAAGGAAACCACAGAAGAAGGCTGCAAGGTCTCTGACAAAAACCCGTCAGCTCCGGGGCCAAGGAAAGCTCGAGAGTCTATACAAGGTGAATGGACTAGTCAATGTGAAGGAGCTTTCGTAAAGCTGAAAGAGAGCCTGACCCGAGCTCCTGTTTTGGCCTATGCGGACCCTCACAAGCCGTATGAACTACATGTGGATGCCAGCCGAAAAGGTCTGGGAGGAGTCCTATATCAGGAGTATGGTGGATTGCTGAGGCCTGTGGCGTACGTGAGCCGGAGCCTTACGCCTTCAGAGAAGAACTATCCTACTCACAAGCTGGAGTTCCTAGCCTTGAAGTGGCAGTGGTGGACAAGTTGAAAGACTATCTGTATGGAGCTGAGTTCGTGATAAAGACGGATAACAATCCTCTTACCTACATCTTTACTACCGCAAAACTGGACGCAACGGGACATCGGTGGTTGGCCGCTCTGTCAGGGTTTCGGTTCAGCCTGAAGTATCGCCCTGGGGTGAATAATCGAGATGCTGATGCGTTATCGAGAAGACCCTACACTACAGAATGGACTCAGTTGACTCCCGACGGGGTGCAAGCTTTGTGTCAAGGAACAGAGCGCCGGGTCAAAGGAGGGATTGAAGCAGAGGCCATAGGAGTTATGGCTGCGGCTGTTCCTGAGTTCTACTGTAACCCTACGCAGTTAAGGGATGAAAGTTTACCTACCTTTTCGAGACAGGACCTGAAAGCGGATCAGGCCAGAGACCCTTTAATTGCCTTGACCATAAAGGCCCTGACTGCAAACCAGCGAGAGATTTTGTTAACCAACTCCCCGAGTGGAGCCAGGTTGGTCTACAAAGAATGGGAGCGGTTAAAGATGCTGGATGGGGTGGTCTACCGAAGGGGCCCCTCAGGTAACGCTGAAGAGATTCAACAGTTATTCCTCCCCACTAAACATAGGGAGAGTGTGCTGCGATCACTACATGATGAGCATGGACATTTGGGTGCAGAAAGAACTTTTAAACTGGTGTGAGATAGGTTCTATTGGCCTTGCATGAGGGCTGAAGTGGAAAGTTATTGTCATTCCTGTCTGAGGTGTATTCAGAGAAAGACTCTACCGACCCGAACTGCTCCAATGAGCCATCTGCAGAGCCAGGGACCCATGGATTTGGTGTGCATTGACTTCTTGTGCTTAGAGCCGGATGCTAGTGGGCAAGGGAACATTCTAATAGTGACTGATCATTTCACTCGTTACGCCCAAGCTTTTTCCACGAAAGATCAACGCGCTCCGACTGTAGCCAAGGTGTTGATGGAAAAGTTCTTTGTTCACTATGGACTACCAAGGAGGATACACTCTGATCAGGGTAGAGACTTTTAAAGCAGACTGGTGGGGCAGTTGTTAGAGCTGTTGGGAATCCAAAAGACCCGAACCACACCATATCACCCTCAAGGTGATGCTCAGCCTGAAAGGTTTAATCGCACACTGCTAAACATGCTGGGGACCTTGTCAAATGTGGAGAAGCAGAGTTGGAGTCGACACATAGCTACTCTGGTGCATGCATATAACAGTACGGAGAGCGATGCAACTGGATACTCACCGTACCGTCTTATGTTCGGAAGAGAGGCTCGACTGCCGGTTGATTCGGCATTTGGGTTATCTCTAGACCAGACGTCAGTAGCTTCCCATAGAAACTACGTGGATAGACTTCGAAAGAATTTGGCTTCTGCATTTGAACAGGCCCGGTTGACCTCGGGAAACAGGGAGCAAAGAAACAAAAGGAACTATGACTTGAAGGTCCGAATACAAGATCTACAACCCGGTGATAGGGTCCTATTGAACAACTTGGGTGCTGCTGCGAGACACAAGTTGGCGGATAGGTGGAGTTCCCAGGTTTACATTGTCTGCAAACAACTGCCAGGTCTACCAGTGTATCAGATTCGCCCGGATGGAAAGGCTGGGCCTCTCAAGAACTGGCACCGGAATCATTTGTTACCTTTGAGAGAGGCTGTGAGAATGCCAGTTAGGGACGAACCGCCTCTGCCAAATCCGCCTGTTCCACGTTTGCCCCCTGTTACTCGGTCTCAACAGACCCGAGTTGCCGAAGAGAGCGAAAGGGACAGTGAAGAAGAGAGTTATTGTCTAGACTGGATGCGCTCACCGGAACCTGAGGAGGTTGTCGCTGTTCCTGAGCGGTGGGAGAGTAATTTGAGGCCTGAAGCTCCTGAATTTCTGCTAGAAATCCCTGAGGCTCTTGAAGTTCAGCTGGAAGTCCCTGAGGCTGTTGGGATCCCGGTAGCTCCGGAAGTTGAAGCTTATTCTGGCGATTATAGTTCTATGCCTTCGCTGGAGGGATCATACTCTGAAGAAACGTCTGCTCCAGTGATCGAGCGAAGGATTGAGCCAACACCTATAGTACTTCCACCTGAAGAGGAACTGATTGAGCCAGAACCAAAACGCTCTGTTCGACCGCCCCAACGACTCACCTAAGACTCACAAGGACATAGCACGGAAGAGGCCATCACCACCGTACGGAGGTTGCCCGAAGTGTCTGCTATGCTAGCTGAGGTAGCTCAAAATATGAGTCAACTTGAGGAAGTGTTATTAACTCACTATATGTATGATGCTGAACCTGTGCATGTTATGTAAACTGTATTCAAAATTGTGGAAATGTATGTAACTGTTGTACCTCCTTGGAGAGACTCAAGAGTTTTAGGAGGGGGAGAGTGTAGCGCTGTGGTAAAAATCTTGCTGTGGCAGTACCTATTTTTGGCCACAAGATGGAGACTATCGCGATCAGAGATACTGGATATTGGGACTACAATGCCCGGCATGCTTTGCAAGAAGACAGGAAGTGGGTGGGGACTGGACACTTACATCCTCTGCCTCGTGGAGAAAGTTCCAGAGCGCGCCAGGGAAGGAAAGAGAGCAGACGCATCGAAGAGATTACGAGAGGGCCTAGGCCAGAGACCAACAGAGACCAAGAGAGACCTGTTAGTCCAGAGAAGATCACCCAAGCTGAGGAGAAGAAGACCCGCCGGGATCCAGGCATTGCTGCAGACCGGAGGAATCGAACGGAGAGCAGGCGGTGAGCTGGAAAAGCTGTGTGGAGTCAGACAACGGATCGGGCCGCTAGTATCCCCAGTCAAAAATCGGGTGGAGAGACGTCCTGGGTCAGCGGAGCCTAAAGAAATCGTCGGATGGGTGAGAGGCCTCCAAGGCTGTTTTATGATTAAAGGACGCTCTGCTGTTTTCTCTTTAAAGTCCACAGGGCCCCAACTGACTAGTCGAAGACCTTCCTTTAATAAACTCACTGGCCAGTTGAACAGTACCCGGGTACCACACACACACAGATACACTTTCCACATTCTGGGACTTAACCTGTGCAGGACTCATTTCCTTCTACGAATCGGAACCAGGGGGTTAAAAGATAAAGATACGTTCCGAATATATTTTTCTCTTTTCCGCTGCGCGTTTACGTAATACGAAGGGATTGTATGTTTGGGGTTTTGCTACGTGTCCCCTTTTTCTGAACTATCGGGAAATTGCATTGCTTTTATGTTCGGTTGCGAATATTTTATTTTCCGAAATACGAAGCCTCGTGTTTCGTTTCTTTTCCGCTACGCGTTTTACCGTGATACGAAAATACTGTAATAATACTTGTGAATACCGTATTTCAACATCTGCTCAAATATTTTAGTAAACTATATAAATGATAAAAACTCACAACTGTGTTGGAGTATATTTATTCCCTAGTGCGGGGAGACTGACCCGTGGTTCATTTTCAGCGGCTCCTCCGGGAGTGAGCGCTACAAACATATAACAGTTAATAGAAATATATAAGAGCCTAGAAAAGGCTATAATTGGCATGTATACTGTTCCAGATCAATCTAATGACTTGTTTGTGAGACAGTTCTTTAGGTTTACATTATTAAAGCTTTTTGAGACAAGTCCATGATGTATTTGTGTTTTTTGTTTTTTATTGGGATGTTGGGGTGCAGCAAAATTATGCGGTGGGTGGGCTTCTGGGGGGTGGGGCCAGAAAATGTTTGCCCAGGGTCCAATCAATATTAAAGATGGCCTGGATACATTAACCCCTTCACTGCAGAGTCATTTCACCTCTGTGTGCTGAGCTCATTTTGGCAATTTTGTGCTCATCATGTTTAAATGCAATTATAAGTCATGTTTTATTCTACGACCAAACAAATTATATATAAATCAGAATGCTAGAACCAAAAATGTAAAAAAAAATTGAATTTCCATTCAGATTTAAATCATTTATAGCCTGTAAAATAATTTTTTTCACATTTTATCATCCAAACCTTTGTGGTTATATATTCTAAGGGTTGCTCTTACTAAAAAATCTGAACTGGGAACTGTTACTGTATTTTTCTGAGAAAATGTGTGATTTTAGCTAAGACTGAAAAAACAAAATTTTTCATCGATAAAATGAGAAGGTTAGTGCAGCATCATTTGTTCAACTTGTAATTGAAAATTGAACAAGAGCATTATGAAAAAAAAATAAAAATTATTTTTATTTATTTATTTATTTTTTCACATAACTTGGTGCTCTGGTCTTAACAACGACACTAAGCATGACCCTCTAGCTGCCACCGATCTGGAAATACGAGGGTCAAAAGGACCCCCCTGCCTCCACCACCGGGATTTCCATAGGGAAATCCCTGGGCACCCAGGGGTTAATTTCAATTGGCACTGGATCATGGGATTGGCACCTAAGGAGTTAAGAGAGGCATCACTGGAAAGGTCACACTATGACCTTTCCAGTGATGCCTCTCTTGTGACTGTACTCCTTACTGTTGGGGAGATAGGGTTCTTTGGACCCCTCTATCTCCCCTTTAGGCACACTCCTGGCTCTGCGGGGGGAGCACCTGAAAATGATGTAAACACGCTTTAGGAGGGTCCTAATGGGACGCTCTGACTTCAAGGAAGTCAGATCGCCCTGGAACTCAATCCCAAACGGCTGGGGTCTCCCCCCTTCCCTGCAGAAGCCCCATGACATGTGGGGGACGTCCTCTGTATGTAGTGGGGAGTCCTCAGGATGTCCCCCCACAAGTCATCCACAGCTAACCGGTTAAGATATGTTGAATAGTGATAATAAGATTAAAGCATCAATAAAGATGTAAAATATCCCCTGTACATATTAGTTAAGAATTGATTATTTTACATATTTGGTCCAGAAATCCATTAAATCCACTTTCCATCATTATGGATTGGTGTGGGAAATTGTACTACTATTGGTTTCCAAAAAGAAATGCTAAATATAATCCTCTTTGCGTGTCTTTTAATGTCACTGTCTTTGTGCCTATTACTGTCTGTGTCTCTGACAGTTTGTTTGTTTGTGTCAGTAACTTTGTGTGCGTCTGTATCTCCTATTCCTTCTGTGTGTTTCTGTCTGTTAGTTTCACAAAGGGCCTTTTAATGTCAGTGTTTCTGTCTTTTTATGTGTCTCTGTGTATGACTTCTGGTGTTTTTATCAGCTTCACTTCCTGTCTTTCAGTGTCTATCAGGGTAATTCAAAGAGATTCGAAAAGTCACCGCACGTTCGGTGACTTTTCGTTCTCTTCAATTCGGTTCCTTTTGCCGATCCCATTTCGGTGACCCTGCAGTGTATTCAGCAAGCACCACAGGGTCCCCGAATTGCAGGGAAAAGCTACCGCAAACCCGACGAAAACGAACCGCAAAACCCAGCGAATGTACGCCGAAAACCCGCAAAAAGATCTGGATTAACCCGTCGAAGACGCCGGAAAAACCCGAGCAGGAGCCGATCACACGCAGCGAAGCAGCCGGAAAAAGCCGAGACCGCAGATGAGTGAAGTGAATAAATTAGAAAAACAGTTTGTATGAATGATTGAAAAGTGAAACGCTGTTTGCAAAGAAACTACTGAGCGAAAATGTCTGAAATTTACATATGAGATCCAGGGAATGATAATAAAAAGGGCTATTACAGAAAAAATAAGTAAAGTTAAAAAAAAAAAAAAAAATTGGACTTTTTTAAAAAAAAATCCAGAAAAATGCTTAAAATATCCTAAAATCCTAAAAAATCTATAAATAAAGAGACTCTTTACTGCAGAATTTTATAATGAACGGTTTATTAGATATTGAATTAAAACGGGAATATTTTTAACATTGAAGCCTATGGGATTCTCCTGAATAAACTTGCCGAATTAAACCACCGAATGGCAGGGCATTTCGGGAACCTTTCACTGCTGGTTTGTGTTCTCTGAATAGGCGAAGCAGTGCTTTTTCATGGGGTGTAAAACTGCCCTCGAACAGGCACCGAACAGACACTGTATGTGCAGGCAATTCGCTAGGATTTGGCGAATTGCCTGCTCTCTGGATAGCCGAATCGCCAAGAAAGGTAACCTAACGCTGATTTTCAGCGTTCGGTTACCTTTCTCCAGCCATTCGGATCTCTTTGAATAACCCTGTATGACTCTTTCAGTGTATCTGTTTGAGTCAGTGCCTGCCATTTTCTTGGTGTATGTCAGTGGCTCAGTCTTTCAATCTCTTTAATAGGCCAGTACCATCATAAAATGAAAGGTGCTTAATATATTTATTTTATGTTGCTGATATCTTACATGTCCTTTGTTTTTCTCTTGTATGTTTAGTTAAGAAAATATTTTACTCTATATGTGTCACTGGGGGCATCCATTGTGTGGTATTTTGTGTTGTAAACGCCCCCCCCCCACAGTGTCTTTACATCACTTGCTCTTTACAATGGCCATAGAATGGAGTCTATGGGTAAATCACTGTCTCAAATATTATTGTATTGTGTGAGATGTATTTAAAGGGAGTCACCAGGGGGTAGTTTAGAAGTCTTTTAAGCTCAATGTCATATCTCATTCAGCTACCATCTCTTATCGTGAGTAGCCTGGACCGCCTGCAGCCTTATCTAAACATCATTCCCTCCTCCATATAATTAATGTGAAATACTATAGATTAGATAAACCACAGAAGTAAATAATAACTTTTGTTAAATGGTGCCTCATGGGAAAAATCAACGAAATAGTTGGGAGATAAAAAACTTTTTTTTTCTTTTTACATGCAATTACTTTAAACAAAGAAACAAATCAGCAGCATGTGTTTTATAAGATGGTTTAGTTTGTAGTGCACAAGTAATCTAGTTACAGTTTATGTAAGTGGTAGTATCCCTTTAACTGTACCATGTCTCTGCCTGTTTAGGCCGGGGTCAGACGAGCGGTAGTAAGAGCAGAAGCAACGTCTATGAGAGTGGACATTCCTTCCACTCAACGCCCATCTGGCTGCCTCGCTTAGCGCAGTTAGTGTGCACAGAGCTGCAAGGCTAGATCCTCCTATGGAGGATCGTGCTTTGCAGCCTTGTCAACGTGCGTCCGAGCGCTTTGACGGGGAGGCCTGCTGCAAGGACGCAGCATGGTCACTGTTGCTCGTGCAATTCGGTCAACAGTGCGTGGCCGGCCCTATCGCAGCCTCACAACGCTGCGACAGACGCCGGAAGGCACATCAGTACGGGCGCTCGTCTGATCCCATCCTTATCTGTTTCTCTGTCACTATCGCTGCGTGTATCATTTTATCTTTTCAGTCTCTACAGTGTATGTGTGTGTGTGCCCTTAAAGTATTTAGATGGTATGTGCAGAGGTGGACAGGGAGAGGGATTTGGTAAAATTGGTTTTGCACAGAGTGCTTGAAATTCTTGCACCGACCCTGGATATGATATGTAATATCTATGTAATAGAAAGCAGATTGTACAACAAATGCTTATGCCGGCTATTGATTACGGAGATGTAGTGTATGCAGCGGCACAGAAAACGCACCTTCATAAACTTACTACATTGTATAACTCATTCTGTCGCTTTGTGCTACAATGTAACTACATGACCCACCATTGTGACATGTTAAAAGAGCTAAACTGGCCATCGCTGGAATCCAGACGCACTCTTCACCTTTCCAACCTAAGAGATTTTCTGGGAAGCTACCACCCTACTTGAATAGACTGCTTCCTCCAGCAGTTCCCTCATCCTATAACCTCCGATCCAGGACCTGCACCTTACTTACAATACCACAATACAAAAAGAAAGTGGCTCGATCCTCATTTTCCTACAGAGCACCACAATTATGGAATAACCTCCCAGGCGCCATCAAATCTTCCCCCAGTCTAAAGTCACTCAAGAGCTCCCTATTACAGAATTAATTACAGAATTACCTCAATACAGAATGCACCTGTGAACATGTTACATAGTGACTATATTTCCTACATATTTATTTTTCTGTTAATCTGTATATATATATATATTTTTTTTAATATCTTGCATTTATTACTTTGAATTGTTACAGTTGTTACAGAAATTCAATGTTCTTGAACCCAGGACATACTTGAAAACAAGAGAAATCTCAATGTATCCTTCCTGGTAAAATACTTTATAAATAAATAAATAAATTAATAATATGATACTATTAAGTTCTCCAGAAAACAAGTGCGACAGCAATTTACACCATAATCCTAATTTGAATTGCAATAAAAAAAAATTCAGGCCATATACAGTGATTAAAGGGAAACAGTTAGAAATCATATGAATATCTTAAATATTAGGGTTTCATTCTTACCAAGGATATGTGCAAATTTATTAGCAATAAGAACATGCTACTAAACATACAGGGCCCTATTTCAATCTTCACGCAAACGTTAACGCTAACTTGCGTGAGCATTAACGTTTGCTGCAGTATTTACCGCATATTACAATCCAAACGCAAACGGGTTAAAAAAACGGTTTGCGTTTGGTACCTTTGTGCTTTTCAGCGCGAGGTTAGTGTACTTTATGCTCCCTATACTTAACATGGGGAGCGCAAAGTGTTAATCAGCGCTGGATTACAAAGTCCTATGGACTCCATCGAGTGGATGCTGCCGCTGCCGCGAGCATCCCTGATTTTAACGGGCGATAACAATGCAGGCCGCATTTTTTGCGCCTGCATTGTAATCCAGCGTTAAAACGCAGGCGCAAGGGGGAAAACTGCGGGCGCAGTTTTTCCTCCCTTGCGCCCGCATTTTTAACATGAAGATTGTAATAGAGCCCACAGTATCTTAGGTTATGAATAAATAGAAATTGGACATGCTCTCAGATTGCATAAAAGTCACTTCACTTTTCACTTAATTTACGTATATATTTTGTTTCTACTATATTTGTTGCATAAATGCTGTAAAATAGCATATTTCTATCTTTGATTCACGTCCAGTGCTGTGTTCAAATGGCCTTGATTGTAAATCAGCATGAAAGCCCATACCATGTCTAGATTTTCTAAGATTTCAATGGCATGTGACTTTAAGGCTGGTGTCAGACCAGCGCACTTTTAACGTGCGTTCTGGCGCACATAATTACGGCCGCACTAGCAGCAGATGACGGGCAATGACGGCCAATATACGATGTACGGCCGCACAAAAGTCCGGCCGTGCAACGCAAGTGGAATTTGAACGCATTTTTTTGAGAACGCTGAACCGCTAGTACTGACGTACAGAGTGCGCAGCTGCGGCATAGCGGCGTGTGTGCGTGATTAGGAGATGTCAGACGCTGCTAATGTCCAGCCTACATAACGTCCAGATGCAAAAAGAGTTTTATTGACGATCCGTACATAATCACGCCCGAAAATGCGCGTCGTCTGACCGTTTTTGCGCATTCCGTGAAAAAATACGTCAATGCGTTCGGACGCACTTTTTCACGTTCGCGGGGAAAAATGCTTTCGTCTGACCCTAGCCTAAGACATTGGATTATACGTCTAGTATTTCATCCAGACACAAGAGGAAAAACTAAACAAAAGATACATTTCAGGAAGACATATTTCAGGCATAGTATCATGGACTACCAAGACAAAAGACAGTATTAACCCATTATCTGTCCAGCTCTTCCAACATTTAATCAGTTGGGAGGTTTATAATTTATTAGAAATTTATTTTATTAGTCTTCAGATTCTGTGTTTCGGACTTTTTGTTTTGAACCAGACAGGCATGTGATTAGGAAAGTAATAATATCTAAGTGATGTCATGTCGTGATTTTGATCATCTTTTGATTAGCATAACATGCAACTGTCACAGTAAGAGTTTCAGCACAATTCAAAACTGTATCTGGATACAATACAAATTTAAAAAGGACATTCCAGTTCTATACATGGAATATGGGTCTCACAGAGTGGGATTATCAAGGCCATCAGTAGCCCCAAACAGCCTATGTGGGATTTTAGCAAACAAATAGTTGTGGAGGACTCAATCCCTTTGTATGTCCTCCTATATCTGTCTGACTCTGTAGGGGACTTGATTGTCAGAATGCTCAGGAGTGGAGGAATCCTCTGTCCTCACATTTTGATTGCAGTCTACAAGGAGAAATTTATACAGGGTTATTAAAAGAGAATCGAAAAGTCACTGCACGTTCGGTGACTTTTTGTTCTCTTCAATTCGGTGCGATTTGGCGATCTCGCAAGCACCACAGGGCCGTCATAGTGCAGGGAAAAGCCGCCACAAACCTGCCAAACACTCACCGCAAAACCCGGCAGATGCACACCGAAACACGCAAAAACATCTGGATTAACTCTGCCGAACACGCCGGAGAAACCCGAGCAGGAGCCGATCACAGCGCAGAGCAGCCGCCGGAAAAACCCGACACCGCAGATCCAATGAATGATAATTAAAAGGGCTGTTACAGAAAAAAGAAAAAACGAATAAAAAAAAACGAAATAAAAAAATTCTCAAAAAAATACCGAAAAATGCCTAAACGATCCTTAAAAAAATCTAAAAATAAAGAAACTTTTTCCTGCAGGATATTATAATAAACGGTTTATTAGATATTGGATTAAAACGGGAATATTTTTAACTTTGAAGCCTATGGGATTCTCCTGAATAAACCTGTCGAATGAAACCACTGAATGGCAGGGCATTTCGGCAACTTTTCACTGCTGTTTTGTGTTCTCTGAATAGACGAAGCATTGCTTCTCTATGGGGATTTCACTGCCCTCGAACAGGCACCTTATGTGCAGGCAATCCGCCAACATTTGGCAAACTGCCAGCTCTCTGAATAGCCGAATGGCCAGGAAAGTTAACCGTATGCTGAATTTCAGCGTTCAGTTACCTTTCGGGCTCAATTCGGAGCTCTTTGAATAACCCTGATAGTCTATGGTCCTGGACCATGCTGGATGCACCATCTTGGGATGGGCATTAAGGCACTCTTCCACTGTGTTCCTTTCAAGTTACTGTGTGTCTGTTTCTATGTTGTCTGTTGCTAAGGGGGCTAGTAAAGAAATAGTGATCATTATAGGCCTTCAGAGAATAAAAAGAACATTCTCATTTCCATTACTTCAATCTTGAATCGGATATACTTATTTTCTATGCATATAGCTCATAGGTATGTGTAGAGGAGAATAATGCGGGGGAAAAATGCAAAAAAAGAAGTATTAAAAACGACCCAAAAAAGATGCTCTAATTCAGAGGTATTTGATTTTGACGCCTAAACATTTGGCTACAGCTGAAACTTTCAATTGCTCCCAAATTGATTTCTAGGGTTAGGGTTATAATTAGAAATTAGGTGGGTTAATTCAGTCCAGTGAGCATCAAAAGAAGGAGTAGCATCTTTTGTTGAAAATGAAGAAAAACCTTATTTGAATATCAAGGTTAGTAGGGTTAATGTAATACATAACTATAACCCTTTATGTAACTTTATCCCAAAAAGTAAACCTTACCCTTAAACCAACCCAACATCACTGTCACGACAAATGTAAAAAAAAAAAAAAGATCAAACAAAATCAGCAAACTAACTCTAGCTCTGAACCTAAACCTAAAAATAGATTGTTTCCGAAAAGGCTCCTAATCAGGAACGCTCAAAAGTTTTTTGGATGGAGCCTACGTCTTATGGAAAAATTAGATTGCACCCAAAATATTTTTGATTGTTCCCAAAACACACTTCTGAAAATTAGTCTCCGTTTTCAGTTGCATCTGAACTGGACCATTTTTTTTTTACTCTAGCATCTTTTTTGACACAGCGCTTTAACATCATCATTAGTGGCAAGTTAGTCATGCCCATGTGGCACAGACCGTTGCACGGAAGGCGAGGATCTTGAGGAGCAAACCAGCGATGGCCTTAGAGAGGTGGGAGAGTGCTCACCTGCGGATAGGCCGGAGCCCTCATCCTGAGACTGCTTAACAGACCTCTACAACTTTTACTCACGTGTAGGACCGCAACAGCTAGAGGGAGATCAGAAGAGGGAGTGAAACGTGACAACTCCTGGGATCGAAAAATGGCCAACCGACATAGGCCGCAGTCCAGATGCCCCTCACTTGAAAGAGCTGTCGAGTCGCCAGCTCCCATTTCAACCTCAAGAGCTGAAGCACAGGGCAGTCCAGGAAACAACAGCCAGTAGAGGAGCAAAAAACTTGAGGTGGGATGCTGGTATATCTCAAAACAAAAACAAAACATGTGTGGACACACTTTAATAAAGCCTAACATGTAGCCATTTTAACACATCTTACTACAACTCTGGATAAAATAACTCTTGCCTGATTACATGAAAGAAGAATGCCAGTGAAGGCATTTCCCATTTTTCATACATATCCCATAATATATACTGTATAAATAGCAATTATATAGGGTTCATAATGACACTATTTAAATATTTCATTTGCTTTTGCCATTTATCAGAAGACTCAATTAAACATTTTTTTCATTGCAATATTTCCTGCCTTCTGTAGCTCACAGCTGTCATTTATTTAAGATGTTCTAACAAACTGACTGAGGAAACATAAATTAGATTTTGAATAAAAGAGCATATATTTACTTTGTATGAAACAATTATGCGATGCAACAATAATTCTTTTTCATGGAAATATGTTTTCTTTAAAGAAATGACTTCATACAATCACTATTTGATCATTTTACATTAGTGTTGGTCAAAAGGAAGATCAGCAGATGTTTCACTCAGCCCAACATCATGCAAGAAAACATTCCCCACTTGCACTTTTATGGCCATCAGCTCCTTCACTACCACAATTGAGGTAACATGCGTGATTTTCAAAAGCACCTTCAGGTGGCCAAGATTGAGTTACCTCGATTTGGTCTTGTTATAAAAATTAGGCTGCAAATAGGCTCCAGAATATGTCCTAAAGTCTCAGTACATTGTACTTAAGAGCCGATGTACTGGAACGCTTTGAATTGCTAGGGCGTGAGTGTCTCCTGCGTAGATTTGTGGCGGTTCCGGTTGCATTACAAATGCAACACCATGACTAAAGGAGCCGCGTGCCAGTCAAATAATGTGTACTGTTTGTACATGTACTGTTATGATATCAAAGTGCAATAGACTGTGATTGATGGTTTGTGTGTGCGGGTGGGAATGTATGGGTTGGTGATGGCTCGGTAAAGGTGTAATCTACTGTGGTTTTCTATAAAACCATTGGTTCCTGTCAGTGGTTTTATGAATAACCAATTCATAGGGAAGGAGTTAAAGTTTAAGCACACCTACCAATGTTTTTGGTTTTCTAGAGCTAAAAGTGGTAAAGAGGTCTGTAACATCTGGAGATCTTATCTATAATGAACAATAAATAGACAATGTCTCTGCGCTCTGCTTCCACATATGTACCCAGTCTGACTCTTTCCACTACCTGTGCTGGATGGACATTGTGTATGTGCAATTGTTCATTTGTCTCTCATTTAAGATAAAATAGAATATCTGGAAAAGATACAATCTGTAAAAGCAAACCACCAGTACTAATTGTTGGAGGGAAAATAAAACCATCTATAGTTGTTCCAGTGGAGACCATTAGAAATGGAGATGTTTGCGATGAGAAACAAAAGAGTATCACAAAGAGAGAATTTGGTGATTGTGAGAGATAATATAAATTCTGAACATGCATTCATTGTCATTTAAGAACTAAGGCTACACCTTCAGAGTCACATTCATAGACAGAGCCTTAGCACATTCTTTGTACTATACTGACATCTACTTTGAGGAGGAACATGCAAGGTCAACACAGGGTATGGAACTCACCTGGAGAGAAGCAGGAGAAGCAAACACAGAAAGAACATGGTAAATATGACCCAGGAACAGAGGAGATAAAAGCAGAGATATAGCAATACTAAAACAGGTACAAAAAAACAGAATTTGGTAGTGATAAACCAAAATAGATATCACAAAGATGAACCTTGAATATTGATAGTAGTAGTAGAAGACAGGTAGCATTGTCAATACCAGAGAGTGACTGTGCATAAGCCAGAGATGCAAAGCTTGCAATCCACACTAATAAATTGTACTTCTGAAAGTAAGTCCACTTCTTTTGTTAATATTTAGAACTTGTGGTGTCATATACTAGACTTATACAGGGACACATTTTGAATGATATGGATGGAGAAGAAGGACAAAAGTTCCTGAAAAAGTTTCAACGTCAAAATAGTATCCACTGAAGTATTTAGGCAAACAACATTATAGATTTTAATATTTACTTTTGACAGCTTGACCAAGGGGCCATAATAAATTATTAACTGTTGAAGTTGAACTTCTTTTCACCAAGCTGTAAAAAATTGGATTAGTCTCTTGTGTATGTAGCACAAAAGAGATTTCTATACAAGAATGTAACTTACAATAGACTATCGTTCTCCTTAGTATTTAGCCTAATTCTGAAAAATGCTTTCACAGTCTGGAATTCACATATCTTAATGGATGCTAGTGAGTGGTAAGAAGTGCTTTCTGCCCTAACCCTTTGTTCTTACATTTAAATTCACATGACTGATTCTGAAATGCATAGCTCTGGTTTTCCCTATTTTTTTAGGCTTACAATGAAGTATTGTATGAAACTGAACCACATCAAACATTATCAATTGACCAACAAAGTAAAAATGTATAGAAATAATAATGAATATATAGTAAAGCGTATACCCCTCCAAAAGAAAACAGAGGGCTCACTCTGGGGAGGGGGGTGAACATAAAAGGAAAGGCACTTTAAATAACACTAGTAAGCTTGACTGTTCCATGGCTTCCGTCATAAGATTATAACATAACCCAACTCAAGGTGTCAAATTATGAGGTACATGCATGGAGCCTTCTTAACCAGTTGAGGAGGCTTGTGCATATAGTAGCACTTAGGGCAGCATGCTAAGATTTTCTGCCCCGACCTCATCCGTCACCTCCAAAAAAATAAAAAAATAATGGCAGTATAAGGAATTTGTGTAATAACATTGAGCTTTATTTTTTCCATCTAAAGTTCTCTTAACCCCTTCAACTCTTTGTGCTGAGCTCATTTTGACCATTTTGTGCTCATCATGTTTATATGTGATTTGAAGTCATGTTTTATTGTATGACCCAGACATTGTCAGGGTTATTCAGAGAGCACCGTAATGTCGCCGACATTTCAGCGCCCTCTCATTCCCCGTGCTTCCCTTCACTTTGGGGAATCAAAGTTCGCCACCCTGCGGTGTATTCAGCAAGCACCGCAGGGTGCCTGTAGTGCAGGGAAAACTCGCCCCCAACCCTACCAAACACTTGCTGAACACTCATCGAAAACCCGCAGAAACTGCTGCAAAAACACGCCGAACACGCCAGAAAAACCCGACGGTCAGCCGATCACAGCGCAGAGCAGCCGCCGGAAAAAGCGGACAAGCAGACGAACAGCATACAACACAATTTAGGAAAGCGCCTTTATAGCCCACAGAGTGTATAGGATAATAGGTGCATATATCTTTGTGTCGAACACCTTCACACTGTGCAAACACACAAAATATTACTCTTTTCGTGGTGATAGGGGTATACAGCCACTCAGGGCCGGCGCTAGTGTAAGGCTGCCTTACTATTCTGGCTTTCTGCCAGTTGAGGGGCGGAAAAATCTAGACCACCCAGCGAGCGGAGGCCTTGCAAGGATCGGGCACAAGGTTTCCCATTTACTCGGCAGCGTGTGGGATCCCACTCCCACACGCTGCACCGGAAGTAAAGGCCCTGCGGGGGGCTGCAGAGGAGGAGGAAGACGAGGCTGCCAGACCACAGCTTACATGGGAACATTATATCGGTAGCCCACAAGGGCAAAGAGTGAATAGTCGGCGCTAAGTCACTATAAATAGGTAGTATTATACTTTTGTGCTGCTACAAACACCCACGTGCACCCCATACACGGAATAAAAGCCAGAATATAGTTGGACGTCAGTCCTGTGTGAGCGCACGCTTTTAACTTAGTAGTGTTAATCACCTCTTATTTGTTTATATAGAACACTTATCTTATAATGTTGTTCTCGAAGGGTAGACCTTTCCTGGGTTCAAACCCTACAGTATAAATGTATAAAATAGAAACATATGGTGCAATATTGTTTGTACATAAGCAATAGTCAAGAAAGTTTTCACAAGTTTTCACTCACAAAGGAAGAGCCTCAATGTGGCTCAAGTGATGGACCTTCTGACCTCTTATAGGGGGGTCACGCCCAACTCCTGGAGTCTTCTAGTGCCTTTAATCTCACCAGTCAAACCAATTTCTTACTTTAAAGAGAAAGAGAGGAAAAGACCTCCATTGCGTAGATATAGTCCTTGGTTTAAATGTTTAGGAGATATTAGTATATACTCACACTTTTCTGAGCCTCTACAGTAAGTGGCTCAGTATCAAGGCGTAGAGTGAGTTCCAAATCAGGGGAAAGTGCCGCACCTCCGCTCCTTCCTCCAGGGTGAAGCTGTCTCTACTCAGCAGCCAGAATGAAGCTCATCAAAATTGTAGTCTAAAAAACATTTATTCTTAAAAACGAAATAAAACAATCATAATAGCATATCCAGATACGCGTTTCGCCTGCTTGTGTTGCAGGCTTCCTCAGTCTGTAATGTCTTTAGCCGAATTAATGTCTTATATACTATCTGAACCGTTCATTAGTGATAACACATGTTGATTTTTGCGTGCATTCCATTACTCACTTCCTGTTTGCGTTCCATATCCCAGTAGATGGTTACGATCGACTTCCGATCCGATTTGTGTGTCACACTGGTTCCGACTATCTTCCGTTCCGAATCGTAACCGCTCCATATACGAATTGTATCACAATAATTCCCACGTTAACTCCTGATCGGCACGATTAACTTCCGATCCGATTTACGTGTCACAGTGGTTCCTACTGACTCCCGATCCGAATCTTATTTGCGAGTCACAATGGTTGTAGCCGGCTTCCGATCCGATTTGCGTGTCAGTGATCCCTACTGACTTCCGGTCCGAATCTTATTTGCGTGTCACAGTGGTGCCTGTTGACTTCCGATACGAATCGTAAACCTTCCATATACGAATTGTGTCGCAATAGTTCCCACTTACTTCCGATCCGATTCTTTAAAGCCTCCAAATACGAATCGTCCAGGGGTTTTCGGTTTAGTGTACATTCATGTGCATAACTATTAGCACTCTTCCCACTGTATGTTTACTACATCCAACAGTGGCATCGTCCTTCAGACGGCTGTTTCATAGCAGTTCTCATTCATGAAATAAACATTGATATATGAATGGAAAAAAGGAAAAAGGAACAAGAGGGAAAAGAAAAATACATTCCCCATCAGTATATATAAAAAGGATATAGACAATTTTAGGAGATCAACATCAACAGTAATAGGAATATCGACCCCTATAGAGGATACTAGGGGGAATATTATACTGGGAGATCATAACAGTTAGAGAGTCTGAATAATAGTGACATCGCTCTCTTCATCTATTCATTAGTTTTAATTGGTTATGGTGATTGTCTTAAATTAATCTTATAGGAAATGACACATTTCGAATTCAGCATTCAAACCCTTCGGTTCCAATGTATTTAATTTATAGATCCATTTCATCTCTGTTCTAGACAGTTTGAGATCTAAATCTTCCCCCCCTCCAATTTCTAATGACCTTTTCAATTCCAAAGAACTCTAGTCCCCTAGGGTCTTTATTATGCTTAAAACAGTAGTGATTAGAAACGTTATGTTTCTCGTAACCCTTAATTATGTTATTCGTGTGTTCATTGATACGGACCTGCAGTGCCCTCTTTGTCTTTCCTATGTAATATCTGTTGCATGGGCATTTTAATGCATACACTACATATTTAGAGAAGCAAGTAATACTGTCCCTAATTTTATATTGGTGCCCATCCGACTCAAAATGGGTAATATGTCTCCTCCTGTTCTGTGTTTTCCGGCAACTCACACAATCTCCACATCCATAAAATCCGGGATTGATTCCAAACCAATTGTTCTTTCGTTCTTGTTCTCGTACATAGCTTTTCACTAATTTTTGCTTCAAATTCCCTCCTCCTCTAAAAATAATTCGGGGTTGATCTGGAACTATCTCCGAAAGTACAGGGTCATCTTTCAGTAAGGGTGATCCTTGATAATAATTACTTCTGGAATGCTGAATTCGAAATGTGCCATTTCCTATAAGATTAATTTAAGACAATCACCATAATCAATTAAAACTAATGAATAGATGAAGAGGGCGATGTCACTATTATTCTGACTCTCTAACTGTTATGATCTCCCCGTATAATATTCCCCCTAGTATCCTCTATAGGGGTCGATATTCCTATTACTGTTGATGTTGATCTCCTAAAATTGTCTATATCCTTTTTATATATACTGATGGGGAATGTATTTTTCTTTTCCCTCTTGATCCTTTTTCCTTTTTTCCATTCATATATCAATGTTTATTTCATGAATGAGAACTGCTATGAAAGAGCCGTCTGAAGGACGATGCCACTGTTGGATGTAGTAAACATACCGTGGGAAGAGTGCTAATAGTTATGCACATGAATGTACACTAAACCGAAAACCCCTGGACGATCCGTATTTGGAGGCTTTAAAGAATCGGATCGGAAGTAAGTGGGAACTATTGCGACACAATTCGTATATGGAAGGTTTACGATTCGTATCGGAAGTCAACAGGCACCACTGTGACACGCAAATAAGATTCGGACCGGAAGTCAGTAAGGATCACTGACACGCAAATCGGATCGGAAGCTGGCTACAACCATTGTGACTCGCAAATAAGATTCGGATCGGGAGTCAGCAGGAACCACTGTGACACGTAAATCGGATCGGAAGTTAATCGTGCCGATCAGGAGTTAACGTGGGAATTATTGTGATACGATTCGTATATGGAGCGGTTACGATTCGGAACGGAAGATAGTCGGAACCAGTGTGACATGCAAATCGGATCGGAAGTCGATCGTAACCATCTACTGGGATATGGAACGCAAACAGGAAGTGAGTAATGGAATGCACACAAAAATCAACATGTGTTATCACTAATGAACGGTTCAGATAGTATATAAGACATTAATTCAGCTAAAGACATTACAGACTGAGGAAGCCTGCAGCACAAGCAGGCGAAACGCGTATCTGGATATGCTATTATGATTGTTTTATTTCGTTTTTAAGAATAAATGTTTTTTAGACTACAATTTTGATGAGCTTCATTCTGGCTGCTGAGTAGAGACAGCTTCACCCTGGAGGAAGGAGCGGAGGTGCGGCACTTTCCCCTGATTTGGAACTCACTCTACGCCTTGATACTGAGCCACTTACTGTAGAGGCTCAGAAAAGTGTGAGTATATACTAATATCTCCTAAACATTTAAACCAAGGACTATATCTGCGCAATGGAGGTCTTTTCCTCTCTTTCTCTTTAAAGTAAGAAATTGGTTTGACTGGTGAGATTAAAGGCACTAGAAGACTCCAGGAGTTGGGCGTGACCCCCCTATAAGAGGTCAGAAGGTCCATCACTTGAGCCACATTGAGGCTCCTCCTTTATGAGTGAAAACTTGTGAAAACTTTCTTGACTATTGCTTATGTACAAACAATATTGCACCATATGTTTCTATTTTATACATTTATACTGTAGGGTTTGAACCCATGAAAGGTCTACCCTTCGAGAACAACATTATAAGACAAGTGTTCTATATAAACAAATAAGAGGTGATTAACACTACTAAGTTAAAAGCGTGCGCTCACACAGGACTGACGTCCAACTATATTCTTACATGGGAACATGCTGGCCCCGCCCATCCACCCCCTTCCTCCTCACAGCAGCTAGCAGAGCCTCCCTCCCCTGCTCCTGTGCGGGAAGTGTCCAGCACGTGCAGGGTGGGGGGAGTGGAGAGAGACCAGCTGAGCTGCAACCATGGAGGCAGCCAGGGATTTGAATCCTAGGGTATGTAGCAAGCAGGGGGTGTGAGTATGGGGGTGAGCATGGGGGAGGTGGGTGTTTAAGCATGGAGTGTGTGTCTGTGTGTGTGAGCATGGGTGAATGAGAGCATTGGGTGTGTGTGAGCATGGGAGGTGGGTGTGAGCATCGGGGGTGGGGGTGAGTATGGGGGGTGGGTGTGTGTGTGCAGGGGTGATCTATGTGTGTGTGAGCAGGGGTGATGTGTGAGCAGGGGTGCTGTGTGAGCAGGGGTGATGTGTGAGCAGGGGTGATGTGTGTGTGAGCAGGGGTGATGTGTGAGCAGGGGTGATGTGTGTGTGCGTGTGAGCTGGGGTGATGTGTGAGCAGGGGTGATGTGTGTGTGTGTGTGTGTGTGAGCAGAGGTGATGTGTGTGTGTGTGAGCAGGGGTGATGTGTGTGTGTGTGAGCAGGGGTGATGTGTGTGTGTCTGTGAGCAGGGGTGATGTGTGTGTGTCTGGGAGCAGGGGTGATGTGTGTGTGTGTGTGTGAGCAGGGGTGATGTGTGAGCAGGGGTGATGTGTGTGAGCAGGGGTGATGTGTGAGCAGGGGTGATGTGCGCGTGTGAGCAGGGGTGATGTGTGTGTGTGTGTGAGCAGGGGTGATGTGTGATCAGGGGTGATGTGCGCGTGTGAGCAGGGGTATGAAATGAATTAAAGGGGAGATTGAATTGAAGGGAGAATGAATTGAAGGGGTGGAGGAATTGAGGGGGAGAATGAATTGAGGGGGTGAAATTAATTGAGGGGAAGAATGATGTGAGCTGGGGGCAAATTTACCCATGTGTGAGCTCTGGGGGCAAATATATCCATGTGTGAGCTCTGGGGGCAAATATACCCATGTGTGAGCTGGGGGCAAATATACCCATATGTGAGCAGGGGGCAAATATACCCATATGTGAGTTGGGGCAAATATACCCATGTGTGAGCTGTGGTAAATATACCCATATGTGAGCTGGGGGCAAATATACCCTTGTGAGCTGGCGCTATATATATATCCATGTGAGCTGGGGGCAATATATATATATATCTGGACATGTTTTGGTCTGAGGTCTCTGTGTGTATATATATATATATATATGTATCTGGACATGTTCTGGTCTGTATATATGTATCTGAGTGGGCATGATATCAGTGAATACCTGAAAAAAAGTATTGGTACTTGTACTCGGTCTTAAAGTGGTATCGGTGCAATACTAGAGTGTGTATATATGTATGTGTGCATATATAGAGATTATTATGGCACCTCTATCCTGATTGGCTTGACATGACACGGATGGGGGGGCACCAAAACGCACATTCGCCTGACTAGACAAAAATGCTTGCACCGGCCCTGCAGCCACTTATAGACAGGATACCATTTTTCATAACATATGTAAATAGGAACAAAAATAAATTTACATAGCGCAACGAGTAAACACAAATATTAAAAAGTGTGAATAACAGGTAACCACTCACATGGATCAGAGCCTAAAGGGTTAAGGCTCAATATTCTGGCGGTGGGTCCTTTCCAGGATGACCCCGTCCCTTTATGGCAAATCCCTTGCAGATGTGCTTGCATAGAAAACACAATGGGAGAAAATAATAGCGCGATACTGTATTTTCCCCACAGAAAAACTGTTTGCTCTTATGAATAAACTCACAAGGCCCAGAGCCTGTGAAAAGGACACTGGCTCGGTATAGACGCCTGCGGTGTAATATATAGGTACACCAACCTACCTTTTCCTCTCGGAAGAATGGATGCCTCTCTCCGATGAACAAAAAAAGGTCTTTATTCCAAAGGTTAACAGAAATAAAAATAGTAAAAACAAATGAATACCGAAACGCGTTTTGCTGTACTACAGCTTCATCAGTCGGTATAAGCAGACGAACAGGGTGAAAAAGAAAACAACAGTGTGCTTGGAAGTTTGAAAATTTAAACGCTGTTTGCAAAAAAACTACTGAACAAAAATGTCTGGAATTTACATATAAGATCCAATGAATGATAATAAAAAGGTCTGTTAAGGAAAAATGGAAAAACAATTTAAAAAAAACACGGAAAAAAGTTTCCTGAAAAAATACCAAAAATGCCTAAAAGATCCTAAAAAAAACTATCAATAAAGAGACTTTTTACTGCAAAATAAAAGAATAAATGGTTTATTAAATATTGGATTAAAAAAGAAAATAATTTTAACATTGAAGCCTATGGGATTCGCCTGATTAAACCTGCCGAATGAAACCACCAAACATCAGAGCATTTCTCTGACATTTCTTTGCTGTTCAGTGTCTGTGAATAGATTAACCATTGCTTCTCTATGGGGGATTTCACTGCCCTCGAACAGCAATGTACGTGCAGGCAATTCGCCAAAATTAGGCGAACTGCCTGCTTGCTGAATAGCCAAATGGCCCCAAAATTTCACTGTACGCTGAATTTCAGTTTCCGGTTACATTTCGGTGACATTTCAAGCCTCTCTGAATAATCGCTATTATCAGGTCCATTCACTAAAGGAGAAACTCAGGAGAATTGGCAGAAGTGAAAAATCTAGCAGGCTTATTCAAAGAGATTCGAAAAGTCAACGCACTTTCGGTGACTTTTCGTTCCCCGCACTTCGGGGATCCTAGTTCGCCGACCCTGCGGTGTATTCAGCAAGCACCGCAGGGCCCCCCGTAGTGCAGGGAAAACTCGCCGCAAACACACTGAACACTCACCGTAAACCCGCCGAACACTCACCGACACCCGCAGAAACAGCTGGGTTAACCACGCCGAACCCGCCGGAGAAACACGACTAGCCGCCAATCACAGCGCAGAGCAGCTGCCGGAAAAAGTCGACATGCAGATGAACGAGGTGAAAAAAAACCCAGTACGCTTGAAAGTTTGAAAATTGAAACGCTGTTGACAAAAAAACTACTGAAGAAAATGTCAGGAATTAACATATAAGATCCAATGAATGATAGTAAAAAGGACTGTTACAGAAAAAAAAATAACTGTAAAAAAAAAAAAAACGCAAAAAAGTTTGCCAAAAAAATCCCCAAAAATGCCTAAAATATCCTAACAAATCTATAAATAAAGAGACTTTTACTGAAGAATATAATAATAAATGCTTTATTAGATATTAAATTAAAACTGGAATATTTTTAACATTGAAGCCTAGGGGATTCTCCTGAATAACATAAATACAGAAAAAATGGCGTCGCGCCCATATTCACCGGAGAGGCAGCAACTGCCAGGAGTAACAGCCCAGTCAATGTATAAAACATAACAAGGAAAAAGAGTGTCATCTGCGCTCGTTTCTATGTGTTCCATGTACAACAAAAATGAGGTTTTTGTTTGTTTCAATGGCCATTGCAACGTAAGCCCACTCGCCACTTCAAGGCACCTCTTTAGAGTGGGTACCTAACAAATGTACCAAAAGGCCGCTCTACTGAGCAGCTCCAAGCCCCTCCAGCTGCTTTCAGCCAAGGAGAGGCAAAGATGGTGGGTTTTATTTATACACGCACCAAACACCAAAGTGTTTGGTGCGTGTATAAATAAAAACCACCATCTTTGCCTCTCCTTGGCTGAAAAGCAGCTGGAGGGGCTTGGAGCTGCTCAGTAGAGCGGCCTTTTGGTACATTTGTTAGGTACTCACTCTAAAGAGGTACCTTGAAGTGGCGAGTGGCTTACGTTACAATGGCCATTGAAACAAACAAAAACCTCATTTTTGTTGTACATGGAACACATAGAAACGAGCGCAGATGACACTCTTTTTCCTTGTTATGTTTTATACATTGACTGGGCTGTTACTCCTGGCAGTTGCTGCCTCTCCGGTGAGTATGGGCGCCACGCCATTTTTTCTGTATTTATGTATATCATGCTTGTAACACCAGTCCGTCGTTCTGCAGCTGTTCCTTTTTCCATGTTTTTGTTTTTGATCCCAAATGGGAAGTGTTTGGTGCGTGTATAAATAAAACCCACCATCTTTGCCTCTCCTTGGCTGAAAAGCAGCTGGAGGGGCTTGGAGCTGCTCAGTAGAGCAGCCTTTTGGTACATTTGTTAGGTACCCACTCTAAAGAGGTGCCTTGAAGTGGCGAGTGGGCTTACGTTGCAATGGCCATTGAAACAAACAAAAACCTCATTTTTGTTGTACATGGAACACATAGAAACGAGCGCAGATGACACTCTTTTTCCTTGTTAGATTCTCCTGAATAAACCTGTCGAATGAAACCACCGAACAGCAGTGCATTTCAGCAACTTTTCCCTGCTGTTTTGTGTTCTCTGAATAGACGAAGCATTGCTTCTCTATGGGGATTTCACTGCCCTCAAACAGGCACCAAACAGGCACCGTATCTGCAGGAAATTCATCAAAATTTGGCGAACTGCCTGCTCTCTGAATAGCCAAATGGTCAGGAAATGTAGCCGTACGCTGAATTTCAGTGTCCAGTTACATTTCGGCTCTCTTTGAATAACCCTGTAGGTCAAAATAGCCAAACCAGAAAAATTCTCCCATTTATCTCACTTTCCAAATTGGCTATTTGGTCTAGATTGTTCTCTTCTCCTGCCGGTTCTCCTGAGTTTCACCTTTTAGTGAATAGACCTGTATGTATCTATATTTTCATCAGACTCAGCAGATTCAAAATATATCATTAATACGTGTATATGTCATGTCCTGTAACAATGCTATAACAAAAAATATCAAAAATTGAAAATTTGCATTCAGATTTTAATCATTTACAGCATGTAAAAAATTTTTTTTTTTCACATTTTATCATCCAAACCTTTGTGGTTATATATTCTATGGGTGCTCTTGTTAAAAAAAATTAGAAATGGGAATATGTTACTATCAGGGTTATTCAGAGAGCGTGAAAAGCAGGAGAATGACTGGAGAATAACTGGAGAATGAAAAATTCTAGGTCAAAATAGCCGATTTGGAAAGTGAGATGAAAGGGAGAATTTTTCTGGTTTGGCTATTTTGACCTAGAATTTTTCATTCTCCAGTTATTCTCCAGTCATTCTCCTGCTTTTCACGCTCTCTGAATAACCCTGTATATTTTTCTGAGAAAATACGTGAATAAAACTTAAAAAACAACATGTTTCGCTTGTATTTTGGCGCGTTGTGTTTTATAAATAAAATGACTTTCTATAAAACACTGACCTTGCTTGCGGCATGGGAAATGAGAAGTTGAGTAATGGCAGTGATATTGCTCATTCTATATGTGACAAATGGACAATGCCTTTGTTTTGGTACAAAAAAATAAGAGGAAAAAAATTCTTCTATGTTTGTTTGTGTTTTTTTTTGTTGGTCTTTTACATGGCCATGTTTGGAATCATTATAAAGGCCAGACTCTGACCTGTCCAAAGACACCTAATTTGACTTTGTGAGGTGTAAACAATGGAAATACAGGGTGCGAAGGGCCTCTCAGCTGTCCGACGGCGTGTGTTTTAGATGGACCAATGCGTAATAATCAGTGCTTTTTTCAGTGGGTACTCAGCGGTACTAAGTACTGGCACCTATCAGCAGGAAATGTCACACTGGCTTACTGGGAGGAATCCTGGTAGCTAGTAACATGCAGGGCTGCTGGGGTAGGCTGACCGTTCGTCCCCAATTTCCAGGGACAGTCCCCGGATTGAGGAGACCGTCCTGGACAAATTATGTCCCCAGAATTTAAATTATGATACTTTAATCACTGCACTGCTGCAGTTCCTTGACTCTCCACTAGGAGTAGTGAGGGCCGATCCATGAACGAATCGTGCTTTTGATCCAGATCTTTTCCCACTGAACTGAGTGAGTCGGCTCAGACTGAATGTTCTGTTTGTAACAGTTCAGTCTGTGAAGCATTAACTGCAGGTGTAATCTGATCCTAGAGTGAGTGAGTGAGTAAGTGGTTTCTGCTGGCTCTGCCCTTCAATGTGTTACTATGTAAACAATACAATGACTCAGATCAGGTTCCAACAGTTCTAAATCTTAACAGCAGAGCAGTACACCCATGCTGGGATATAATCTGTGACATGTGAGGTGCCAATTAACCCATGTTGGGATATAATCTGTGCCCTCTGAGCTGCCCATTAATGTTATTGCTATGGATTCTGTGATACGCTCACACACACACCACACATTACTGAGAGTTATACTGCTGTGGATTCTGATACACTCACACACACACACACCATGCATTACTGGGAGTTTTATTGCTGTGGATTCTGTGATATGCTGACACACACACACACCACACATTACTGTGAGTTTTATGGCTCTGGAGCTCTGGGATACACTCATACACAGCACACATTACTGTGAGTCTTATTGCTACATACCCCCGGGTGTAGCGGATCTATGGTTATGTATGTGAATGTATAGCTGTGTGTGTAAATGCATGTATTTGTCTTTAAACAGGCTCCTGTGCGTAAAATTCTGCCCCTGTCGCAGTCTGGAGTTGCCCCCTTGTCCTGCATCCAAAAAGGATGGTATTGCTCCTAGAATCGCCACATTATCTGCCGCCTGCACCTCACAAAGTAAAAATGACAGCGGGCATCTTGGCAGCATCGTGAGGTACGCCCCTGGGTGCACTTATTACGAAAGAAGTAAATTATGGTTGAACAGGTGAACTGTTCAACCATAATTTACATAGTTTAAAGAACTGAAAGTATACTTTTAGAAGTGTTCCGAACTTGTAAAATTGCCTCTGTCCTTAAAGGGTTAATACAGTAGTATTTACTAGGACACGAAAAATAGTCAAGATAATCGGTTTTTCCCTGGGCGTGAGAGTACCCTCCACCTATTTTACCATAAAAAAGCACTGCTCACAGTAATGTGTGGTGTGTATGAATGTATCACAGATCTACACAGCAATAAAACTCACAGTAATGTGTAATGTGTTTGAGACTAATATATTTCTAAAAGCTATGAATTATAAAATCATATGATTTATCTGTTTTAAAATACGTAATTTATACAATTCATTTTGTATCGCTTGCATTTTTTCATTTATGGGAGTAACTAGGGGCCTCATGTTTGCGTTTCGCCTAAGGCCTCACAAAAGTCTAGAGTCGCCTCTGGTCACCCCTGCGTCTCTGATTTTTACATCACAAGTATTATTATTATTGTCATCATTTATATAGTGCCAACAGTTTCCGCAGCGCTTTACAATAACCAAAGGGAACGAAATACATATAAACCGACATAGGATGGAAACAAGAGGTGTAGAGGGCCCTGTTCATAGGAGCTTACAGTCTAGAGGGATTGGGGTTGAGGAAGACAAGAGGAATTGCACTAGATAGCAGGATCATTAGTGCCAGTGGTTTGGGAATGGTGGGGCCATACAAGCGGCTTCAATCAATGTGAGTAGGTGAGCAGAGGAATGAGTTGCATCAGTGATGCGGTACTCTAATCTGAAGAGATGGGTTTTGAGGGATTTCTTGAAGGCCTGAAGGTCAGGGGAGAGTTTGATAGGGCGAGGCAAGTCATTCCACAGGACTGGTGCTGCCCTTGAGAAGTCTTGGAGGCGAGAGTTGGCTGTGCGTGTGTAGACTGATGACTGGTGGAGATCACCTGCTGAACGGAGTTGTCTAGATGGGACGTGCTTGCGGAGTAACGAAGACATATAGGGAGGGGTTGAGTTATTGAGTGATTTGAACGTGAGCATCAGTATTTTAAACTGTATCCTGAAACGTACAGGAAGTCAATGGAGGGACCGGCAGAGGGGGGAGGTACGTGAGGTGCGACTGGTGAGAAAAATAAGCCTGGCTCCTGTATTCATTACAGATTGTAAAGGGGCAATACGGGAGTTGGGGAGGACAATAAGGAGCGAGTTGCAGTAGTCAAGTCGTGAAATGACAAGAGCATGAACCAGCACTTTTGTGGTATCTTGTGTCAGAAAGGGGCGGACACGGGCAATGTTTTTGAGTTGAAAGTAACAGGATTTAGTCACTGTCTGGATGTGGGGAGAGAATGTTAGGTCAGAGTCAAAAGTGACACCAAGGCATCGAGCTTGGGGTGTTGGGCTAATGGGTGTTCCATTTACTCGTAGAGAAATAGGTGGTATTGGGTTCTTCTTGGAGGGAAGAATGATGAGAATTTCAGTGAGGTGTAATCTGAAATGTCAGAGTATGGCCTTTCCAACCAGAGCCGTAGGGAGGGTGAGGTCAGTGAGGCACTCGCCTCGGGCACAGCTGCAATGGGGCGCAGGGGCAGTCAGAAAGAAAATCACCTCTCTGACTGCCAGAGAGGAGCCGAGTGCAGGGGAGACTTGGGGCTGCTGCATGATTCACTCGCTGAGAGCAGCGAGATGGGAGACGTGCAGGAGGATGGGAAGGAGCCGGCAGAAGGTGTCTCACTCAGCTGCTGAACGAGGCCTTTTCCGGCTGCTCCTCCCATCCTCCTGCAAGACTTCCTGTCCCCACGCCACGAAGGGAGGGAGCAGGAAGAGAAGAAGCAGGAGAGCAGAGCACTGCAGCTGCAGCCAGGGGATACCTCTTAGGTAAGATCACCCCCAGCTGCTCTCCCCTCAAACAGTCCCCTCTCCTGCAGCTCCCCCCTCCCAGCTCCCCATCATTAGCTCTACCTCCTCAGCTCTCTACCCCTATACGATCTCTACCCCCTCTTCAGCATCTTTCCCCCAGCTCTCTATGCTCCAGCCCCCAAAGCTCTACCCCACATCTCTACCCCCCAGCTCTCTGCCCCAGCTCTCTAGCCCCAGCCCCCCAGCTCTCTGCCCCCAGCCCCCCAGCTCTCTAGCCCCAGACCCCAAAGCTCTACCCCACATCTCTACCCCCCAGCTCTCTGACCCCAGCCCCCCAGCTCTCTGACCCCAGCCACCCCAGCTCTCTAGCCCCAGCCCCCAGCTCTCTAGCCCCAGCCCCCAGCTCTCTGCCCCCAGCCCCCCAGCTCTCTAGCCCCAGACCCCAAAGCTCTACCCCACATCTCTACCCCCCAGCTCTCTGCCCCCAGCCCCCAGCTCTCTGCACCCAGCCCCCCCAGCTCTCTAGCCCCAGCCCCCAAAGCTCTACCCCACATCTCTACCCCATCTCTCTGACCCCAGCCCCCCAGCTCTCTGCCCCCAGTCCCCCCAGCTCTCTAGCCCCAGCCCCCCAGCTCTCTGCCCCCAGCCCCAGCCCCCCAGCTCTCTGCCCCCAGCCCCCCCAAGCTCTCTAGCCCCAGCCCCCAAATCTCTACTTACACATATCTACCCCCCAGCACTCTACCCCCACATCTCTCCCCCAGCCCCCAGCTCTCTATCCCCACATCTCTACCCACCAGCTCCCCCTATAAGCTCTCCTCCCCTCTCTGATTTTAAGTCAAATCAGTAATTTATTTTAAATAGGATTTTTTTTTCTGCATCCCCCGCCATGTCCCCCACCAGCATCACCAGGCGCGCAGGGAAGAGGACCCGGAAGCAGTGTGCTGCAATCGGCTGGGGGACACAGCGGGAGGACATCAAGGGAACGCAGGGACAAGGTATGTACAATCCCGAGTGTGGCTCGAGGTTACTGATTTTGGTACTGAAAATTAACCCCGAGCCACACTCATGGTTACTGCCAGGGAGGTTAATATACAAATAATAATGCTCCTTTCATTGCATAAAACAAACACTCTAATCTTCACTACGCAATCCACAACGCTATCATGTTCAATACGCAATCCACAACGCTCTCATGTTCAATACGCAATCCACAACGCTCTCTTGTTCACTACGCAATCCACAACGCTCTCATGTTCAATACGCAATCCACAACGCTCTCATGTTCAATACGCAATTCCACAACGCTCTCATGTTCACTACGCAATCCACAACGCTCTCATGTTCAATACGTAATCCACAACGCTCTCATGTTCACTACGCAATCCACAACTCTCTCATGTTCACTACGCAATTCACAACTCTCATGTTCAATACGCAATCCACAACGCTCTCATGTTCAATACGCAATCCACAACGCTCTCATGTTCAATACCCAATCCACAACGCTCTCATGTTCACTACGCAATCCACAACGCTCTCATGTTCACTACGCAATCCACAACACTCTCATGTTCACTACGCAATCCAGAACGCTCTCATGTTCACTACGCAATCCACAACGCTCTCATGTTCAATACCCAATAGATAACACATTACTGTGAGTTTTATTACTGTGGAGCTCTGTGATACGCTCATACACCACACATTACTGTGAGTTTTATTGCTGTGGTGCTCTGATACACTATTACACACACGGTCCTCTAAAACATCTGGGACTAGCTTGGTCTCTGGCCCTGTGGGGCCTCATAACTGAGCTTCACCTAAGGTCTCACTAAAGCTCTGGAGCCACCTCTGCTGACTAACACAAGGGAGACTAACGTTATTTAGTATTATTAATTTTGTTATTTATTACCTATTTTCCTCTAAATAACCTCTAAAAATATTGTGTTTCGGGGGGGCACAATTTTCTATTCTTGCCTCGGGTGCAAAAGGAGCTAGCTACGGCTCTGTTTCCAACAATACAAATATGACTAATATGTAAAAATAGAAAAAATTATTTAAAAAGAATGCAAACTTTTACTTTTTCTTTTCTCATTTATAAGGGGGTGGCATTATGTGCTTTTACTTCTAAAGCAAACAATTCCACTGTCCTAACTCATCTTCTCCTATCCCACGTCAAGATCAAATGTGGAGGTGATGGAGTAAAGCATTATTAGCATTATTTTATTGCTCTGGAGCTCTGTGATACACTCATACACACCGCACATTACTGTGAGTATTATTGCTGTGGAGCTCTGTGATACGCTCATACACACCGCATATTACTGTGAGTTTTATTGCTGTGGAGGTCTGTGATACGCTCATACACACCGCACATTACTGTGAGTATTATTGCTGTGGAGCTCTGTGATACGCTCATACACACCGCATATTACTGTGAGTTTTATTGCTGTGGAGCTCTGTGATACGCTCATACACACCGCACATTACTGTGAGTTTTATTGCTGTGGAGTTCTGTGATGCACACACTGCACATTACTGCGAGTTTTATTGCTGCAGAGCTCTGTGATACTCTCATACACACCACACATTTCTGCAAGTTTTATTGATGTGGAGCTCTGTTATATACTGTATATTTTTTTTTTGAGAAAGGATTTTACCAGGAAGGATACATTGAGATTTCTTTCGTTTTCAAGTATGTCCTGGGTGGCGAGTATGTACCGTTAGGTGTCTTGCCCAAGGACACTAAGGCCTTGTTCACACCAAATGCAGAGCAGATCTGCTCAGGTTTCTGCACACGCACGCTAGTCTTTTAGACACATTTTTGATGAGTTTTTAACGTGTTTTTGATCAGGAGGAATGGGGGGGGGATGGATGGAATAGTGCATTTGAGGAACTTCTAGTATATTAACAACCATGCCATTCACATTGAAGTACTCACTACAGCTCTCCTTATCAGTAGAAGAAAATATCCTCACATCCTGGGAACACTCTTCCTGCTATCGAACTCCACACTGATCAGCCTTCTTCCTATTGTTCTTGTATTGAAAATGCCTGCTGTCATACAGCTCAGGGCACTCTGCCACCATACTAATGAATTTATCTGGGTCACAAAATGTGTCCACCATTGTTCCTTTGCTCTAGTCCAGATCACCTTTTTCCACAGACAGAAACTGACCAAGGAAGATTAGGTCATGACAGATGACCATAGAGTTTTTTTTCTTCATGGTTTAGTTTTTTGCATTGAACTGCATAACGTTTCGTTGCGTTTTTGACGCGTTCCAGAGCAGCTGCAATAGGGCTTGCTGCAGTTTTTCCACCTGCTCTGGACCTGCACACTGCGATGTGAACTGGAGCAAAAATTACCATTGGAATACATTGGACGCAGTTTTGATCCGGTCTGCAACTGCTCTGCGCTTGGTGTGAACAAGGCCTTGCTGGAGAGGTGCTCTTGCCGGGATCGAACATGTGTCTCTATGGTCGCCACGGTTATAGAGCAGTGATGTTACCTCTACTCCACCCAGCCAGTACTCATATGCTCACATACACTGCACATTACTGTGAGTTTTATTACTGTGGAGTTTGTGATTCCCTCATACACACTAGTTACAGTTACAAGTATTTATAAACGGCTATCAAGTTCCGTAGCGCTGTACAATGGGTGAGATAGAATAACAAATATACATACAAGTTAAACACACAGAACAGTAAGAGAGAGAGACTATATTATAGAGTTTTATTGAGGTGTACAGGTGGGCAAATCATTAGTTTTTTTCATTTTGGGGCACACATTTACTTTATTTGGGGTGGGGAAAATCTTTTTTTCATTCTGGGGCACATTTTCTTTTATTTGGGGGGCAAATCTTTTTTTCATTTTGGGGCAAACATTTACTTTTTTTTCTCTGGGGTGAGATGCAAATCTTTTTTTCGATTCTGGGGCAAACATTTACTTAATTTGGGGTGGAGGCAAATCTTTTTTTTCCATTCTGGGGCACACGTTTAGGCCCCTATTACATTCTTCGCGCAGCGTGTTTTGCGTGCGCAAATGCGCATTTGCGCAAGGGGCAAAACCCTTTGCTCTGAACATTGTATTACAACGTTCGCGAAACGAAAAACACCAGCAGGAAAAAAAAAATACAGCACAGTATAGTTACACATTCTACACATACCCAAACAAACAAATTGTGAATTTGTGCATATTTTTTTTTATTGCTGCAGCATGTATACTCAGATTTACTTTGACAGGCACAAAAACTTAAGTGAGTCAATTAAGGTAAATTGATGTCAATTAAGGTTCTTAATTCTGATTGGCTGAATCCTGCGAAAAAAACAGTCCGCACACTGATTTACGTGCGCTACGTTACTGTGCGCGTATTACACTTCATTTTGTGCATCGTTTTTCCGAATGTTATTTTTTGACGGATGAGAAAATGCGTTCGGATCGGAATACCAAGTTAATTTTCGCGCGATAACGCTGGACGATGCGTGCAAACAAATATGCGCTGCGCAAACAAAATTGCGCGAAGAATGTAATAGGGGCCTTACTTTTTTATTTGGAGTGAGAGGCAAATCTTTTTTTTCATTCTGGGGCACACATTTACTTTTTTATTTTGGATGGGAGGCAATTAAATAATTTTTTTATTTTGCACACAGTCACTCACCAGCATGCCCGTGACATCTGTCCAGAGTTGGGCCAGCACATCAGGCTTGCTCTCCTCAGCCTGCCAAATCTCCTTCCAGCGGGCCTCCCAGCAGCTCTCTGCACAGGCATATGTCGGCAGACGTCACGCAGTGACAACAGCACAGTATATACCACACAACACTCAATAAATACACCAGAAAATAATAAAGGAAAACAGACATGAGGGGAGAGGGCACAGAAAACACAAACACCCTGTACCTTTAATTGTAGGTACAGGGCGACTTCAATGTAGAAAAAGGCTGGAAAACAATATAACACATCAAGCCCTGAACTTCCCAAATGCATCTCTAGGTCCATGCACCCCATGTCTCCAGTGACCGTCGTCAGTTACTGACCACTTTATATTTTTTAAATGGTCAGGATGTGAGGAGTGAGCCCGCCCACCCCTCTGTTTTTGGTTAAAAAAAAAAGCTGGGTGAAGTGGAGGAGTTTCCTCCACCTCATCCAGTGTCACCAGAAGCCGGGGAATTTGAATTTCCCAGCAGACAGTTACTAATCGGTTACTAGTGACGTCAGCACTTACAGAACGTGCCAACGTCACTATCTCTGAGACCAATCGGATTAGCAATCGGTCTCAGATAGGCCACAATGGATCATAGCTGCGAAAGTCCACAGCTCTGATTCATCCTTCTGCACAGGCGCTATGGGACTTGCATACATAAAGTCCCATGCGTTTCCTACACTACGCAAGTAGGGAGCGCAAAAAAGCCGCAGGGTCTTACAGGTTCGTTAGTCCTGAGCAGAAGAGGAGAGCATCGTGCAGCAAGGGAGTTAAGGTGAGTAATATTGGGCAAAATTATTTTTTTTAAATAATAATTGGGCAGAGGCTTTCAGTAGCCTCTACCCAATTAGTTAAGGGCAAAGAAGGAACCTCTATTTTCTGTAGAGTGTTCCTTTAACTGTGTTTCAAATTTCATTGTGGGAACTAAAATGAATACTTATTATTGGATTTATAATGTCCCTGATAGCAGTTCCAGCTTCCAAATTGGAGAGCCTCCCCCAGTCTCAGAAGGCTGTTTATCAGCTGCTGAAGGATAGCCCTCTGGGTTACTGATCAGCTATGCATGAATTTTGCAAAAGCACAAAGAGGTATCTGATTGGCAGTGTGTCTAAAGAGATGCCTGAGATCGTCAGAGCTTCTCCAGGAGAAGTCATTATGCTAGATAAGCATTGTGGGAACCAAGGTGCTGGACAGATGTGAGCATTTAACCATTCTAAGTTTAAAACCGGCGGCAGTGGCAGGAGGACAAGATGGATTAATAATTAACCCCTCTGATTTACTCGCTTCCTCAAATCAAATCAAAATAAGCTTTATTGGCAGGACCAAGTACATTTTAGCGTTGCCAAAGCATATGGGGAGGTTATATGGGGTGGAGGGGGGGTAGTGGGACATATATGAGGGGGGGAATGGGCAAGTCCATTGACATTATCAGGGATAAGGGATAATGTGAAGTGGGATGGGGGCGAGTCCGTGTTGGGGATTTATAAGTCAGGGATCTCTCATGTTCCTCTCAGTCTGTGAGATTCTGTGACGTATTGGGCAGATATTTTCACCGCCGCTTCCTTTTCAACTTCAATTGTTTCTAAAGTTTGGAATTTTCTGAATCACTTTGATAGTGGTAAAAATATGAAAGAGGTTCAAATGATTAGTGGACAACCACCATCACAGAGCCCCTTGAAAAGTTGGGGTTAGAGAATAATAATTTTTATTATTGGACAATGCCAAACAAACAATTTACAGACAGTTGTAAAACAAGACAGGATGTCACATGAATAAAAACTTATTCATGTGACATCCTGTCTTGTTTTACAACTGTCTGTAAATTATTTGTTTGGCATTGTCCAATAATAAAAATTATTATTCTCTAACCCCAACTTTTCAAGGGGCTCTGTGATGGTGGTTGTCCACTAATCATTTGAACCTCTTTCATATCTTTTCACGATTTCTAGAGGGTTTAATCCCATTCCAGGTTGGGGTGCCCTCATTTAAATTTCACTTTCCCAGGTTTGGGATTAGTGATTTGTTGTTTCTTTCATAGTGGTAAAAATATTATAGCAACGACAAAGTTCCCTTAAAAGGAAAAGATAAAAAAATGTAACTTTAGGAAAGTACCGTATAATTCTTGGAAGAATTTCTCCCAGAATTCCTTCCTTGTAATACGAGGCTGTATAGTTGCCTTTTTACATCTGGGAAACTTCATTAAAGGGTTGCCTCACTCCCTCCCGAAAGATAAGCACTCCCTGAAGAGATTGTCCTCTGGCGCATTCCACATTCAGCAGTCCCATCAGGAAACATTACATCATCGGCGTGGAAAAAGAAATTGTAAAAGTTAAAGAAGCAAACAAACATAACCAGCAACTGGGGGTATTTTGCTCAATTTGCTTGTTGGCTGCATAATAAACCTTTCACAGCACGAAAAAACATCAATTCATCATATGTTCTTAATATTTACTTTTGTCTTCGATGTTCTGGAAAGTTCAAATTGACCTGTAACCTAAGAGAACTTATCATTATCCTTTATTTATATGCGAGCAAAAAATTCCACAGCATTAAAACATTGAGCGAAGCAAAGGAAACAAAATACAATTTGACAACCAGATACAAACTGATACTTTAGGTCCTCTGTGGCAAAATTACAGCCTAAAGAATTACAGAAGAATCCATTATTACGCGTGGAACAGATTTTTAAGGTCTTTTTATTTTATTTACAGCTCTTGTATTCAGATCATATAATTTAACAACTTACACAAGTTTTCAATTACTGAATTGGTGAATAACTTGACAAATCCAAAAAAAGATTGCAGAGAGAAAAATGTGTTTCTTAATATACATAGGGTCACCTCCTGACTTCTCTATCATGGTGGAGGGTATCACCATCTCCCCATCAAACCAAGTTCGCTGTCTTGGAGTTACACTTGACTCTGCTCTTTCCTTCATCCCCCACATCCAGTCTCTTTCCTCCTCCTGCCGATACCAACTGCGTAATATTTCCAGAATTCGGCCATTTCTTACCGCTGTCACCACAAAACAACTCATACACGCCCTAGTAATCTCCCGACTCGACTATTGCAATAATCTCTTATCTGGCCTCCCTCTGTCCTGCCTCTCCCCCCTACAATCCATCCTGAACGCCTCCGCCAGGCTAATTCACCTCACCCGCCGCTCTGTCTCTGCCGCTCCCCTCTGCGAGTCCCTTCACTGGCTCCCCATCCACTGCAGAATTAAGTTCAAAATCCTTATCCTTACCTACAAAACCCTCACTAACTCAGTGCCCCACTACCTGTCCTCACTAATCACCAAATACACCCCAGCCCGCTCCCTAAGGTCAAACAGTGACCTGCGCCTAGCTTCTCCCCGCATCACTTCTTCCCATGATAGACTGCAGGATTTCTCACGCGCAGCCCCCACTCTCTGGAACGCTCTCCCTCGTACTGTCAGACTTTCCCCTAACTTCTCTTCCTTCAAACGCTCCCTTAAAACGTTCCTATTTAGGGAAGCCTACCACCCAACTCACTGACGCAACCATCAATCACTCTCACCTTACAGTCCTCTCCTCCTGTTTCCAACCCCAACCCTCCCAGATTGTGAGTTCCTACGGGAATAGGGCCCTCATCTCCTCCTGTACTGTTTGTCAAATGTTGTTCAATGTATTGTAACCCTGTCTATACTGTGTTTATTGTACAGCGCTGCGGAATATGCTGGCGCTTTATAAATAAAGAATAATAATAAAAATAATAGGGTCCTATTACAATCTTCACGCAAACGTGTGCACGTGTGCAAAAACGCATTAACGCGAGGGGCAAAACCCTTTGCGCTGAACGTCGTATTACAATGTCAGTGCAACAAACGCGCGTATACGTCTACCGCGGGTGAACCTGCGCCAACTTACTGTACTTCGCGGGTCCTATACTTAACATTGTGAGCGCAAATGCGTTTGTGTGCTAGTACGCGGATGGTATTACAATCTGTAGCGCTGCTTTAAAGACTGTGTTTTGCTGCATTTAATTATTATGACCACCAGAGGGAGATAGAGACATAATGGACTATGCTGGACAAACACTGAACTACAATTTCCATCATGCTTTGCGAGAGTACAGGAAGTGGGTGGTGTAGGAAGAAGAAAGACATCAGCAGCCTCGTGCAGGGGAGAGGCAGAGTGAGCTGAGCGGTGAAAGGTGAAGGACGCACGTGAAAACTGTCAAGGATCGTGACCAGGCCAGAGTACAGGCGCTGCCTCACTGGTGCTGGAGATCGGGATGGTGACCCTGCGGAGACCTACCTACGCAGCGCTGAGAGGTCTGGATGGAAATCTGGTTCCGGCTGGACCCCGAGTGAGGAGACCGCGCTGATCGATTGGGAGTGCAGGCGGTGGATCGTTGTTCCTGTTGCGGAGATTAGACAAGCAGGGAGCGGATCCAGTGGCACAGAGTCCCAGTGTATGGCAGGAAAAGATCCTTGATCGGGTGCTGGGCAGTTTGTCTATCGGATGGGTGAGAGGCCTCCCAGGCCGCAGTTCCAAAAATACGAAACGCACGCTGCAGTATTGTTTAAATCCACAGGGCCCCAACGTGACTAGTCGAAGATTGTTTGTTTCATTCACTGGTCAGTTGAATACAGTACCCGGGTACCCGAGACAATACACATACACATTTTTGAGCTATTATTCACGGGATTTACACTCCAGAACTGAGGGGGTTAATCTTTTTCTTTTGCCGCCGCGTGTTTTTCCTGTTTTACGAAATCCTGTCGTTTAAATACCATATCTACGTTATATATGTTGCTTTATTGGGATCAGTAAAGAACATAATCTATAAAAATCCACAACAGTGCTGGTGTATAGTTATTCCCTAGTGCGGTGAGACTAACCCGAGATTAATTCAGCGGCTCCTCCGGGAGTGAGCGCTACAAATCTATGCGCAGTTTCTAACGCACAGCCTTTGCGAGCATAATTTAGCAACTCCTAAAAGCTGGTGTTAATGGCAAATTTTATCAACCTGGCCGAAACCAAATACACCAGCCCAAAAAAAAACCGCAGAAAAGTATAGTTACACATTCTAAACATACCAAACCAATAAATTTGGGAAGTTGTGCGTGCTTTTTTTTTTGATGCAGCATATATGCTCAGATTGACTTTGACAGGCGCAAAAACTTAACGTGAGACAATTGTGGTTCTTAATTCTGATTGGCTGAATCGTGTGAAAAACACAGCCCGGACACTGATTTCTGTGCGCAACGTTGCTGCACGCGCGTTTGTGCGTGTCCGTTTTACGCACGTTATTTTTTGACGGATGAAAGAATGCGCGAGGATTGCAATACCAGCGTTGTTTTACGAGCGTTAAATTTAACGCTTCGCGCAAAAATTTACGCATTGCGCGTGCGTTTTTGCGTGAAGAATGTAATAGGATAATGATGTATAAAAATTTGAAGAATGAATTCCATGGATGTTAGGGAGAATTTTATTGGTGAAGATATAGTAGGAAAAGTGCAGTGTATTTAAAAACACAATATATACGTTCTTATCCACTAGACGGCTTATTTATAGCTGAGCTGCTTTTATTAGATAACGTGTAACAGAGAGTTTCTTTTAGGATTGAGTGAGCCATCGCTTATCAAGTACAAGTTGACTATAACAGACAAGATGCAATACCTTGGCACAATGTGTAAACGGTGTATATATGGTTCGTATAACCGTGTGAATGTAAATGTATTCAAGATGATATGTACATGTAGCTGAATGGTAATATATATAGGAATTATGCATACACGCAACCAAAGTGACAAAAAAGTAATAAAATAAACTGATAATATTCCTCTTAGACAGTGGATGACTGGTTCCTGACTTGGGATCCAAAGGTATAAAAGCATTGTCCCTTCTACAAGGGGAATAACCACAGGCATGCATCCTGCTGTTCTAGCACTAGCTTTCAGTGTCGGTTATCCAAAATGCAGAAAACGGAAAATAGGGCCACAGTTCGTACAAACACTGGCGTGGCACTTGAAGAAGTGGTAAGGAGTATTGCTTTAATGCACAGGAATTTATAAACAATCATTTTTACAAAAAGGTGGCACAAACAAGCACAATGGAAAGGACCTGATTGAGGTCTGTGTCAAAGTCTTGCATAAACTACAATTTAGCTAACTGTCTGCACGGGCTTTGGATGAAGACTGAAACAGAAATCATATCAGGCCCATACTAAATGTCCATGGTCTTGTAGCGCTCACTCCCGGAGGAGCCGCTGAAATTGAACCTCGGGTCAGTCACCCCGCACTAGGGAATAAATATACTCCAGCACCGTTGTGGATTTTATAGATTATATAGTTTACTAGAATAAAAGGCATATAATGAATAACACGGTGTTCGTATATATATTTACAGTACTTTGTAATGTGGGAAACGCGCAGCGGAAAAGAAATACGATGCTTCGTATTTCGAGGAACGCGCAGCGGAAAAGAAAAACAAGGTTTCGTAATTTGAGAAACGCGCAGCGGAAAATAAATACAAGGTTTCGTAATTCGAGAAACGCGCAGCAGAAAAGAAATAGAAAAATATCTTTAACCCCTTTGTGATTGGGGAGTGAGTCCCGCACAGGTTAGGTCCCGGAATGTAAGTGTGTGTGTGTGTTATGGTACCCGGGTACACTATTCAACTGGCCAGTGAATTGCTTAAGAGGTATCTTTGGCTAGTCAAGTTGGGGCCCTGTGGGTTTTAGAAACAAACAGCAGCGTGCTTTCTTGGTTTTACAACGGCCTAGTAGGCCTCTCACCCATCCGCCAGATACTTGAGGCTTCGCTTGACTCAGGACGTCTCTCTGCTCGATATTTACTGGGGTTCTCTTGGCTTCTGGATCCGCTGTCTGGCTTTCTGCTCCTGCCGCGACTGGTCCAGCTTACCGCCTGCTCTCCCAGTCCGATCGACCTGCGGTACTCCTATCTCGGGGTCCTCGGCTTCCTCAATAGCAGCTTGGGCAATCTTGTGGATCACAGGGTCTCCCTTTGGTAAGGCTGAATAACCCGATCTGTAACTCCATTAGGCCCCACCTGCGCTCCGGCCTGGTCACTGTTACGTTCTGCAGCACTGTGTCTTGTCTCTCTCACTCCCTGGCGCGCTCTGCCAGCTCTCTCCACGAGGCTCAGGATGTCAGTCTCTGTGTCCCACCCACTTCCTGTGTCCGTTCCAAAAGCATGCCGGGAGATGTAGTCCCAATGTAATATTCAGTGTCTCACATTGCGCTTGTCTCCCTCCGGTGGCCAAAAATAGGTACTGCCACAATAAGGAATTAAACACAGCGCTACAGTCTATTGGAAGGAGGTTAGCTTTTACACTCCTCCACAGGCCGTGCAATCTTTAGTTGGAACAACAGTTAAGAGAGACAGAGTAAAGCAGGGGAACAAAGCAGCAAGAAGTTTCAGAGACATCTTTGAATCAATATGGAGGTGACCATCTTGATGTTACATTACAGTTTTTACATTTATTGGCAATTGTGAAAACAAGGTTACAGAGTGATATCAGCAGCCAGTCATATATTGTGATTTGAGAGTAAGTCCCAGTATTCCACTGTGTGGGAATCAGGAAATGGTCCTTTGAACTCGCTAATGAAGGTTTGTGCTCAACATACCCAATGTTTTGAAGGAGTGAATAAAGAAATAAGCACACCATGTTAAATGATGAAAAATGAAAAAGCTACATGGTGTGTATAAAGTAGACTATTTCTGATGACAGAGCCAGAAATAACTGTTCAAAACCTATACTTGGTACAACCAATGCTGTTAATTTGAGGTTAACAATTTATTAAATTCCTGCTATCATATTTGTTGATGTATACAGCAAATCACCACATTAGGATTCTTCAAAGTACTTAAGTACTTTATTTAAACTAATAACTATGTTTTATGCCCCCTATGCTCCCTGTACAATTCTTCATATCTTGAGGAAAAAATTACAATACGAGTGAACTTTCACTATGTAAAATTTACTCAATTAAAGGAACAATTTACTCAATTAAAGGAACACTTTACTCCTGACCACTTTATCCTTTTAAAGTGGTCAGGATGTCAGGCATCCTCCACGTGACCCTGCCTTCTCTCCCTCTTCCTGTTGCCCCTATCTGGTTAAAATTCTGTGAGAAGTGGACGTTTTTCCTTTTTTTTCTCGAATTTCCCACCCACCGGTCACCAAATTGGGTAATAGAGACTTCAGCATGCAGAGAGTGTACTGATGTCACGCCAGGGGCAGATCCAGGGGGGGCAATCGCCCCCCCCCCAGAAAATATTACTGACCCGCCGAGTGCTTTTCTTCCTACGAGTGGCCGCCGGCATGAAGCTTGGCTACTCGCCTGGGATCCACCACCCGAGATCTCGTGAACTCTGGGATCTTGCGAGACCACGGCTTGTGCGTGGTTGCCAGGTGAGCGGCCAAGCTACATCCTTTGCCGGCGGCCGCACAAGGGAGAAAAGCACTCGGATGGGCCTGGCAGACAGCAGAGGAGACTGATTGGGACCATGTGAGCTGGGGCAATATATAAATGTGAGCTGGGGGCAAGATTTCTGTAACAACTGTAACATTTTAATGGTCTTGAACCCAGGACGTACTTGAAAACGAGAGAAATCTCAATGTCCTTCTGGTAAAATACTTTATAAATAAATAAATATATAAAATGCGAGCTGGGGGCAATTTATAAAATGTGAGCTGGGGCAATATACAAATGTGAGATGGGGCAATATATAAAATATGCGAGCTGGGGCAATATAGTAAATGTGAGCTGGGGGTGTACCCTGGTATGGAAAGGGTTCGCAGGGCTGCGCAGATGGGGTGCCACGTGTGTCCTGCCAGTATGGAAAGGGTGAACTGGGCTGCCCACACCTGGGTTACCCTACACTGCATAGCTTCAAGGGGTATGTGCTGGGAAGGGGGTATCCTGGGCCCCTCGTATGGAAAGGGTTCGCAGGGCTCATGAGCCACATGAGGACAGACCCTGTGCAATGTACTGGGGAGAGTGAGTGTAACAAGCACAGCTTGCGATTAGGCGCATCTCTGCCTGTCACTGCAATACCAGCTCTTAGCCAAAACTAGTAGAATGCCCCCCCTGAAACCTGTGTCTGGATCCGCCCCTGTGTCACGCTCTCTGAGACAGCGCGCTGTAGCGAGTGTTCTCAAAAAGGCAATGATGAACCGGATCTGAATAAGTGTGCAGTTCCGATTCATCATTCTTCGCAGTTGCTACGCAACTTGTGTACATAAAGTACGCAAGTCCATAGAGGTGAGCAACTTGCAGTTTCTACGACACGCAGGATGTGTAAGAGTGCAATTTATATAGTAAAGCTTCAGGGACCTCTGGGTTTGGAAGGCCCTGAGCTGAAGAGGAGGAGCAGCAGCGTGCAACGAGGAAGAAAACATAAGATCTTCCAAAAACAGAAATACTAAAAAAAAAAATTGCACTGAGGCTGTCAGCAGCATCTAACCAATTTAACCCCCACTGACGGTTTTCCCGAGTGTGTCTCGGGGTTAAATTTCACCGCTGAGAGAGGTAACCCCGAGCCACACTCGGGCTGTATACATCACCTCTCCCTGCACTCCCTCGATGTCCCCCGCAGTCTCCTCCAGCGATCGCAGCATTTTACTTCCTGGATTCCTTCTTGCGAGGAGGGAACCAGGAAGTATGAGGGTCGCGGTCGCCGGAGGAGGCTGCGGGGACATCGAGGGAGCGCAGGGACAGGTGATGTATCCAGCCGGCATCCCGAGTGTTGCTCGGGGTTACCGCTTCCAACATAGGAATTTATGCCCGAGCCACACTCGGGATACCGCAGGGGGGAGAAATAAATTGAGTGCTTTTTTGACATGAAAAAAAAAGACCACCAGGACGGTTAAGGGCAAAAATAGGAAACTCTATTTTTAGTTCTAATAGAGTATCCCTATATTTAGCTCCAGTAAAGAATCAAGAAAATAAAGATTTGAAACCAACTTTATAATCTGAAGATACAGAAGATTGATACAAAATAACTGGACAGCATTATATTTGCACTAACACTACAACAGGTGCATGTCCGGCTGGGTGGCGTAGAGGTAACATCACTGCTCTATGGCTGTGGAGACACAGGTTCAAATCCCGGCAAGAGCACCTCTCCAGTAAGTGCCCTTGGGCAAGACACCAAACGGTACATACTCAACGCTACCCAGGACATTCTTGAAAACGACAGAAATCTCAATGTATCCTTTCTCAAAAACAAAACAGGTGCATGTCTATAAATGGTATCTTCATTGAGTCATGAAAAATAAGCATGAAATAGCTTCCTAAACAATGATATATAACACAACACATATATAAAGCAAATTTTGAAACTGTATTTCTTTCAAGGTCTTGTGAACTTTTACTATTAATGCTTTTGTTGGTCACATGATCAAGCAGAAAAGTATGTAGCTATATAACATTACACACTACAGACGATGAGTGATATAGACAAAGGCATAAACATCTGCAGCTGGGGGGAGGCATGAACTCCAAGGACGGGATGTAGAGTCTTCCTGAATAAACTCTTCCCAAAAGCTCTTACAACTTTGATTCCAATGTTTACAGTATCAAATTGCTTGGATGATTTTCCCGAGTGGGATCCCATTGTTGTAATGAAATCTGAATGGGGAAAAAGAAATCTGCATGGTCAGTCAGCTCTCAATGTTTTCCTTTTTTTGGGTTTTTATGTTGTGGGTAGCCGTTTCCTTCAATGAATTTCCTTTGAACTAATCTCTTCATTTTGGATTCCAGTCTTGCCGACTCCGGAAACTTGTTTCAAATGATAACACGTTTTAACATAATGTTTTTAAACATAGTTTACATTTCCTAAACTGGGCATTACTTTCCGTTATATTTTGGAGATTTTTCAGAAGGTACATTTTGTGTCTCTCCTTACTGATACTTTACAAGCAAATATTCAATGTCACAGAAAAATTATTCTAAATGTGTATTCAAACTTTTCCACTCCAGAATGAGTTTACTCCTTGATTTTGAATGATCAACCCAAGACCAGGGCTTTGTGCTTCACATGCTCCCCCTCAATCAACTCCCCATCTTCCAAACTCTATTCTCATTAATGCTCAATTTATAATGGGTCGTACTGACTCCTGAGTACTTATTTTGCTGGATGATGTCCTTCCTGTAGTGGGAGAGGTAAAATGATGAAGACATGAGATCTACATCAATGTTCTCCAGGTATGCTGACAGGCTACTTGTTTTGTTTGTATGTTCAGTCTTTGAAACTAGGAAGTATGAGCTGGTTTAGATATTTGATATCTTTCAGGTTTCTCTGCGACTCAAATATCTGTAAACATAAGCCACATCAGGGGATTTTGACCCACTTATCAACACATAGACAGTTGAACAAGTTACTTGTTTACATCTTAGTTACATCACCCTTAACCTTTTCGCGCCCAATAATGTTTATACTTTTTTTTTGCAATAATAAATAACAACGAAATTTAGACAATAAATCCAACATTACAACCTATTTAATGCAGGAGGATTGTTTACAATTAGAAAAAATAAATTCTCAGGAAGATCTCAATCGTGTCATCCTCTATTGCGGAGAGGCTGGAATAAACAGCCCGAACCTCACTCTACAAAAATGTTCAATAAACTTTATAGCAGTTTTACAATGGCCAGTGAGAAGAGTGACATTATATGATCATACACACATTCATTTTACATTCTGTTGGGAAAAGAGTTGCTAACAATGTTGTCTTTGTTTTTAGAAGTACTGTATACTTAAAGGGACACTACCCCTTATATAATCTGTAACTAGTTTACTTTTGCACTATAAATAAAACCACATTATAAAACAAATGCTGCTGTTTTTTAAGTAATTGCATGTAAATATGAAAAATAAAGTTAGTTTTTAATCCCTGTTTCCATTTTGTGTATTTTTCCTATTATGTAACATTTATCAAAATCTGTGGTAAAGCTTTACTTTACTTCTGTGGTATATCTAATCTATTGTATTTAACAGTTAGTGGTGTATGAAGGAATGTTTAGATAAGGCAGCATGAGGTCTATTGTTCTTGAGGCTACCTGACAGAAGATGACAGCTGAATGGGATAAGACAGGGGGCCCTATTACATAGTTGAAGCTAACATTAGCGCTCAGCTGTGTGAGCGTTAAAGTTAGGTTAAGTGACCCTAGTGCGGGCGTACCATATAACAATCCGAATGTTAACGGTGTAAAAGAACCGTGAGCGATTCAGAGATTGCGTTTTTCAGAGCAAGCTTACTGTACTTTGTGCTCCCTATGCTAAACATGGAGAGCGTAAAGAGTTAATTAGCGTTAGGATTACAAAGTCCTAACGCTAATTATGTCCTGATGCGGCTAACTCAAAAGTTACCCACAGCTTGGAGCTGGTGCTAGCTAATTCTGCTTCTGCATCTGAGGACTGGAGGAAGGCACAAGAGTCTATTGGGGAGAGCACAGGGGTCCGGTAAAGAAGCCGCATTGACAGATGTGACCTGGAATGGGGTACTGAGATGTGTTACAGGTAGGCCTCTGTAACATATACAAGACAACAACGTAGTGCCGGCGAACTATAAATCCACTGGAAAGCAGGTATGCGTGTACTACAAGTCCACAACAGAGATATCTTTAACCTTCAAAGAAAATCCTCTTCTAGAGGGAATATATCAGCAGACTGCGGGAAAAGAAAAAGAACCAAAAATTCCGCAGTATATAGCACCAATAAGGTAGAACAAAACAGCAGGTATTCAACTCACGTGTTCTTGAGCCAAACACCTGGCTCTAGGGCAAGAGGCTTTATGGGACTTATAGTGATCTTCAGGTGCCCATCTGACCCCCTTTTCTGGATCCAGTAGATGGTGGACAGGATACTCCTGTAGTAAAGCAGAATATACCGGGGAGACCCCTAGTGCAATCTTGTATGACAACAGCAGGTATAATGTAATGAGCTAAGGAATAAGACTCACATGCTTTAGAGCCTCAAATGGCTCCTTAAAAACGCTCAGGGTATTGTAAGGAACCCCCAAAACCTTTTTGGACAGGATAAGGCAAATCAGCAGTGATTATAAAAACAATTATTAGTATATAAAATAACAATAATAGCTACCAGAACGCGTTTCGCCGTATAGGCTTCTTCAGCTGGCAATCCTTGTGTTGTCTCTGCTGTTGCCTCTGTAACAACCCACAGGCGCAACATCAAGAGCCGTGTGCTCCAAATTATGTGAGTGTATCAAACTACTATCCCACAGAAAAGGAGGAGAACACTGGGGAATCTACAGAAACAGTCTCTAGAAGGGCGTAACCCTAATGCACAAAATGTATTGAAAAAGGTAGACACTGGCTACCAAAATTGAAACTTTAATGGACATATACATTGACATAGAAATAAACCACATAAAAGTTGCAATAGTTGATCTTCCCTAACCAGGGTAGATTACCAAGCAGCACATAGAGTGAACAATTTATATCTCTTGATGGTCAAAACATAAACATTCCATTTGATCATATATCTAGAACCTCATCGAGGAAAATAAGAAATAATGGATGTATATATACAAATCTCATATAGTGTACACTTTCAGTGCCTCCTAAGAAAAAAGATAATGGAGGGTAACTTCTTTGGAATACAATTTCAATGCCTCCTTAGGCAAAAATAATAATAACAGAAGGTAGAATCTTTGGAATGCTCTGGACAGTCATTCATGGATAGATATAAACTCCTGTTTCAATCGTCAGCAGAGACATTACCCAGAGAAGTCCAACGTCAAAGCCAGCCAAAGGCCATGCAATAAAAAGCACCTAACAACGCCCTCATAAGTTAGGGGCAACACCACTAAAACCAACTGGAAGGAAGGACAGATAAACAACAGACAAACTGTTAAAAGCCTCTCATCTCGACGCGTTTTGCAGCTCACCAACTGCGGCTTCATCAAGAGATCTCTTGATAAAGCCGCAGTTGGTGAGCGGCAAAACGCGTCGAGATGAGAGGCTTTTAACAGTTTGTTGTTTATCTGTCCTTGTTACCAGTTGGTATTAGTGGTGTTGCCCCTAACTAATGAGGGTGTTAGGTGCTTTCTATTGCATGGCCTTTGGCCATGCCTACAAAATTCTCAAAGATAAATTAATAGAAAGGCTTTTTGCTGCAAATGAAAAGAATAAATGGCGTCGCGCTCATACTCACTTATTTTCGGAGTGGCAGCAACTGCCAGGAGTAACAACCCAGTCAATACATAAACATAACAAGGAAAAAGAGTGTCATCTGCGCTCGTTTCTATGTGTTCCATGTACAACAAAAATGGAGGTTTTTGTTTGTTTCAATGGCCATTGCAACGTAAGCCCACTCGCCACTTCAAGGCACCTCTTTAGAGTGGGTACCTAACAATTGTAACCAAAAGGCCGCTCTACTGAGCAGCTCCAAGCCCCTCCAGCTGCTTTTCAGCGAAGGAGAGGCAAAGATGGTGGCTTTTATTTATACACGCACCAAACACTTCCCATTTGGGATCAAAAACAAAAACATGGAAAAAGGAACAGCTGCAGAACGACGGACTGGTGTTACAAGCATGATATACATAAATACAGAAAAAATGGCGTCGCGCTCATACTCACTTATTTTCGGAGCGGCAGCAACTGCCAGGAGTAACAGCCCAGTCAATACATAAACATAACAAGGAAAAAGAGTGTCATCTGCGCTCGTTTCTATGTGTTCCATGTACAACAAAAATGGAGGTTTTTGTTTGTTTCAATGGCCATTGCAACGTAAGCCCACTCACCACTTCAAGGCACCTCTTTAGAGTGGGTACCTAACAATTGTAACCAAAAGGCCGCTCTACTGAGCAGCTCCAAGCCCCTCCAGCTGCTTTTCAGCGAAGGAGAGGCAAAGATGGTGGCTTTTATTTATACACGCACCAAACACTTCCCATTTGGGATCAAAAACAAAAACATGGAAAAAGGAACAGCTGCAGAACGACGGACTGGTGTTACAAGCATGATATACATAAATACAGAAAAAATGGCGTCGCGCTCATACTCACTTATTTTCGGAGTGGCAGCAACTGCCAGGAGTAACAGCCCAGTCAATACATAAACATAACAAGGAAAAAGAGTGTCATCTGCGCTCGTTTCTATGTGTTCCATGTACAACAAAAATGGAGGTTTTTGTTTGTTTCAATGGCCATTGCAACGTAAGCCCACTCGCCACTTCAAGGCACCTCTTTAGAGTGGGTACCTAACAATTGTAACCAAAAGGCCGCTCTACTGAGCAGCTCCAAGCCCCTCCAGCTGCTTTTCAGCGAAGGAGAGGCAAAGATGGTGGCTTTTATTTATACACGCACCAAACACTTCCCACTTGGAGCTGCTCAGTAGAGCGGCCTTTTGGTTACAATTGTTAGGTACCCACTCTAAAGAGGTGCCTTGAAGTGGCGAGTGGGCTTACGTTGCAATGGCCATTGAAACAAACAAAAACCTCAATTTTTGTTGTACATGGAACACATAGAAACGAGCGCAGATGACACTCTTTTTCCTTGTTATGTTTATGTATTGACTGGGCTGTTACTCCTGGCAGTTGCTGCCACTCCGAAAATAAGTGAGTATGAGCGCGACGCCATTTTTTCTGTATTTATGTATATCATGCTTGTAACACCAGTCCGTCGTTCTGCAGCTGTTCCTTTTTCCATGTTTTTGTTTTTGATCCCAAATGGGAAGTGTTTGGTGCGTGTATAAATAAAAGCCACCATCTTTGCCTCTCCTTCGCTGAAAAGCAGCTGGAGGGGCTTGGAGCTGCTCAGTAGAGCGGCCTTTTGGTTACAATTGGTAGGTACCCACTCTAAAGAGGTGCCTTGAAGTGGCGAGTGGGCTTACGTTGCAATGGCCATTGAAACAAAACGAAAACCTCCATTTTTGTTGTACATGGAACACATAGAAACGAGCGCAGATGACACTCTTTTTCCTTGTTATGTTTATGTATTGACTGGGCTGTTACTCCTGGCAGTTGCTGCCGCTCCGCAAATAAGTGAGTATGAGCGCGACGCCATTTTTCATGTATTTATGTATATCATGCTTGTAACACCAGTCCATCGTTCTGCAGATGTTCCTTTTTCCATGTTTTTGTTTTTGATCCAAATGGGAAGTGTTTGGTGCGTGTATAAATAAAAGCCACCATCTTTGCCTCTCCTTCGCTGAAAAGCAGCTGGAGGGGCTTGGAGCTGCTCAGTAGAGCGGCCTTTTGGTTACAATTGTTAGGTACCCACTCTAAAGAGGTGCCTTGAAGTGGCGAGTGGGCTTACGTTGCAATGGCCATTGAAACAAACAAAAACCTCCATTTTTGTTGTACATGGAACACATAGAAACGAGCGCAGATGACACTCTATTTCCTTGTTATGTTTATGTATTGACTGGGCTGTTACTCCTGGCAGTTGCTGCCGCTCCGCAAATAAGTGAGTATGAGCGCGACGCCATTTTTTCTGTATTTATGTATATCATGCTTGTTAACACCAGTCCATCGTTCTGCAGCTGTTCCTTTTTCCATTTTTTGTTTTTGATCCAAATGGGAAGTGTTTGGTGCGTGTATAAATAAAAGCCACCATCTTTGCCTCTCCTTCGCTGAAAAGCAGCTGGAGGGGCTTGGAGCTGCTCAGTAGAGCGGCCTTTTGGTTACAATTGTTAGGTACCAACTCTAAAGAGGTGCCTTGAAGTGGCGAGTGGGCTTACGTTGCAATGGCCATTGAAACAAACAAAAACCTCCATTTTTGTTGTACATGGAACACATAGAAACGAGCGCAGATGACACTCTTTTTCCTTGTTATGTTTATGTATTGACTGGGCTGTTACTCCTGGCAGTTGCTGCCGCTCCGAAAATAAGTGAGTATGAGCGCGACGCCATTTTTTCTGTATTTATGTATATCATGCTTGTAACACCAGTCCGTCGTTCTGCAGCTGTTCCTTTTTCCATGTTTTTGTTTTTGATCCCAAATGGGAAGTGTTTGGTGCGTGTATAAAAAAAGCCACCATCTTTGCCTCTCCTTCGCTGAAAAGCAGCTGGAGGGGCTTGGAGCTGCTCAGTAGAGCGGCCTTTTGGTTACAATTGTTAGGTACCCACTCTAAAGAGGTGCCTTGAAGTGGCGAGTGGGCTTACGTTGCAATGGCCATTGAAACAAACAAAAACCTCCATTTTTGTTGTACATGGAACACATAGAAACGAGCGCAGATGACACTCTTTTTCCTTGTTATGTTTATGTATTGACTGGGCTGTTACTCTTGGCAGTTGCTGCCGCTCCGAAAATAAGTGAGTATGAGCGCGACGCCATTTTTTCTGTATTTATGTATATCATGCTTGTAACACCAGTCCGTCGTTCTGCAGCTGTTCCTTTTTCCATGTTTTTGTTTTTGATCCCAAATGGGAAGTGTTTGGTGCGTGTATAAATAAAAGCCACCATCTTTGCCTCTCCGCTGAAAAGCAGCTGGAGGGGCTTGGAGCTGCTCAGTAGAGCGGCCTTTTGGTTACAATTGGTAGGTACCCACTCTAAAGAGGTGCCTTGAAGTGGCGAGTGGGCTTACGTTGCAATGGCCATTGAAACAAAACGAAAACCTCCATTTTTGTTGTACATGGAACACATAGAAACGAGCGCAGATGACACTTTTTCCTTGTTATGTTTATGTATTGACTGGGCTGTTACTCCTGGCAGTTGCTGCCGCTCCGCAAATAAGTGAGTATGAGCGCGACGCCATTTTTTCTGTATTTATGTATATCATGCTTGTAACACCAGTCCATCGTTCTGCAGATGTTCCTTTTTCCATGTTTTTGTTTTTGATCCAAATGGGAAGTGTTTGGTGCGTGTATAAATAAAAGCCACCATCTTTGCCTCTCCTTCGCTGAAAAGCAGCTGGAGGGGCTTGGAGCTGCTCAGTAGAGCGGCCTTTTGGTTACAATTGTTAGGTACCCACTCTAAAGAGGTGCCTTGAAGTGGCGAGTGGGCTTACGTTGCAATGGCCATTGAAACAAACAAAAACCTCCATTTTTGTTGTACATGGAACACATAGAAACGAGCGCAGATGACACTCTATTTCCTTGTTATGTTTATGTATTGACTGGGCTGTTACTCTTGGCAGTTGCTGCCGCTCCGCAAATAAGTGAGTATGAGCGCGACGCCATTTTTTCTGTATTTATGTATATCATGCTTGTAACACCAGTCCATCGTTCTGCAGCTGTTCCTTTTTCCATGTTTTTGTTTTTGATCCAAATGGGAAGTGTTTGGTGCGTGTATAAATAAAAGCCACCATCTTTGCCTCTCCTTCGCTGAAAAGCAGCTGGAGGGGCTTGGAGCTGCTCAGTAGAGCGGCCTTTTGGTTACAATTGTTAGGTACCAACTCTAAAGAGGTGCCTTGAAGTGGCGAGTGGGCTTACGTTGCAATGGCCATTGAAACAAACAAAAACCTCCATTTTTGTTGTACATGGAACACATAGAAACGAGCGCAGATGACACTCTTTTTCCTTGTTATGTTTATGTATTGACTGGGCTGTTACTCCTGGCAGTTGCTGCCGCTCCGAAAATAAGTGAGTATGAGCGCGACGCCATTTTTTCTGTATTTATGTATATCATGCTTGTAACACCAGTCCGTCGTTCTGCAGCTGTTCCTTTTTCCATGTTTTTGTTTTTGATCCAAATGGGAAGTGTTTGGTGCGTGTATAAATAAAAGCCACCATCTTTGCCTCTCCTTCGCTGAAAAGCAGCTGGAGGGGCTTGGAGCTGCTCAGTAGAGCGGCCTTTTGGTTACAATTGTTAGGTACCCACTCTAAAGAGGTGCCTTGAAGTGGCGAGTGGGCTTACGTTGCAATGGCCATTGAAACAAACAAAAACCTCCATTTTTGTTGTACATGGAACACATAGAAACGAGCGCAGATGACACTCTTTTTCCTTGTTATGTTTATGTATTGACTGGGCTGTTACTCTTGGCAGTTGCTGCCGCTCCGAAAATAAGTGAGTATGAGCGCGACGCCATTTTTTCTGTATTTATGAAAAGAATAAATGGTTGAAAAAAAAAAACTGGAAACTTTTTTTTACCTTGAACCCTATGGGTTTCGCCTGATTACACCTGTCAAAGGAAAGCACCGCAAATCTGGGCATTTCGCCAACTTTTTGGTCTGTTCGGCGTTCTCTGAATAGATTAACCACTACTTCTCTATGGGGAATTTCACTACTGACAAAGGTCACCGAATTGGACCGTATTTCGTTGGCATTTTGCCAATATTTGGCAAATTGTCAGCTTTCTGAATAGTCGAATGGCCACGAAATTGCACCGTATGGTGAAATTCACTGTTAGGTGCATTTTGGTTTCAAATTGCTGCTTGTCTGTAAACTCATATTTATACAGTGGCTTTCTAACATTCTGGCCACCATAAATATGTAACCAGCGCCTAAGTTTTCTTACCAGCACCTAAATTTAATACTCATTTTTCACGCCCTTCTGTTAATCATGCCTGTCATTACTTGGAGTGATTGGCTAGTTACTCTGAGGCTTATTGGTAAAGGAAAAATCCTCACCTCCAACAGGGCTGAACATGCACTTTTGAATTGTTTTCTACAGAGCCCCTGGTATCTTTGAAAAAAAAAGTACTTTATTACATCAGCAGGGCTCAGTACTTTTACAATATGTCTTTTTTTCCCCTTCATGATGCATGGCAAACGTTTTTTTTTTTTTGGAGAAAGGATTTTACCAGGAAGGATACATTGAGATTTCTCTCGTTTTCAAGTATGTCCTGGGTGGCGAGTATGTACCGTTAGGTGTCTTGCCCAAGGATACTTACTGGAGAGGTGCTCTTGTTGGGATTCAAGCCTGTGTTTTCACGGTCATAGAGCAGTGATGTTACCTCTACTCCACCCAGCCGGTAAATGCAGTTACATTGCATTTATTGGGGATATATTGCTGGTGTTCCCATCTGCAGGAAACCAAAGAACTACAACTGGAACAGTGTAATAGAGGTCCACTCGACTCCTGGTATTAAAGATCTTTACAAGGAATTAAAGAGATACAATCCCATCAATTTCAAAAATAGTTTCTGCAAATAAAATACTTGTTCGAAATTATATAAATATGTATTAAAAGTTAATTCAGTCTCTTAAATACAAAATACTTAATAATAATATGGTGGCTCCACACTCGAAAACTAAAGTATGTATTTTTACTTTATTTTTGCCACAGGAAGCACTGGATGGTGTGTAGATATGCGCATAAAATGCCTCCGGCACTGCAAATCTCATGTCTGGAAGTTTAAAACACATTACTAAAAATATCTTAAAAACTCCTGAACAAGTTTCAAACCGTTAAATCTCAGTTATGTATCTTACAAGCTGCTTGGCTTAGTATCAAGCTTCCTGTGATCAGTTACTAGGACTTGCTAGCATTATTTGAAGACATAGACACGTCTGTAAAAAAGCAACAGTATACCTATTTTAATAGTGTATGCTCATAATTAAAGGGATTTTTAACCTCTTCACTGCTGAGCCATTTCATCCCCGTGTGCTGACTGAGCTCATTTTGACCATCTTGTGCTCATCATGTTTAAACGCGAATCAAAATCATATTTTATTGTAGGACCTAAACAAATTATATATCCTTATTTTCAGCAGACTTGGCAGATTCAAAATTTATCATTATTATACACTATATTGCCAAAAGTATTCGCTCACCTGCCTTGACTCGCATGTGAGTTTAAGTGACATCCCATTCCTAATCCATAGGGTTCAATATGACGTCGGTCCACCCTTTGCAGCTATAACAGCTTCAACTCTTCTGGGAAGGCTGTCCACAAGGTTTAGGAGTGTGTTTATGGGGATTTTTGACCATTCTTCCAGAAGCGCATTTGTGAGATCGCACACTATTGTTGGATGAGAAGGCCTGGCTCTCAGTCTCCGCTCTAATTCATCCCAAAGGTGTTCTATCGGGTTGAGGTCAGGACTCTGTGCGGGCCAGTCAAGTTCATCCACACCAGACTCTGTCATCTAGGTCTTTATGGACCTTGCTTTGTGCACTGGTTCACAGTCATGTTGGAAGAGGAAGAGGCCAACTCCAAACTGTTCCCACAAAGTTGGGAGCATGGAATTGTCCAAAATGTCTTGGTATGCTGAAGCATTCAGGGTACACAACAATTTGAAAAACAGAGTCTGCTTAAAATAATACAACACAAACATTATATGTTTTCATATGTTTATTGAACATAGCATGTAAACATTCACAGTGCAGGGTGGAAAAAGTATGTGAACCCCTAGCCTAATGACTTCTCCAAGAGCTAATTGGAGCCAGGAGTGAGCCAACCTTGAGTCCAATCAGTGTGATATTATTGGATGTGTTGCTGAAAGCTGTCCTGCCCTTTAAAAACACACACCAGTTTTGGGTTTACTGGTTTCAAGAAGCACTGCCTGATGTGAACCATGCCTCTCAGAAAAGAGCTCTCAGAAGACCTACGATCAAGAATTGTTGACTTGCATGTGTCACGGTTCCCGGATCCCACCACTCCACAAAACCCAGAAGCTACCAACAGCGTAGCTGTGAATGATCCCTATCTGTCTGGTCCTTAGAATTGGCCAGGTAAACTAGCTAGACAGAAAAGGGTTAACAATACGGAGAGGAGTCAGCCGAGCCAGAATCAGGAATACAGAGTTCAGAATGGTCAAATGGAATAGCCGGGTCGGTATCAGAGCAGTAGCGTAGTACAAGCAAATAGTCTAGGGCAACAGAAGGCAGAATGGTCAGAACACAAGCAGAGGTCAGTAACAGGTTAAATCAATATAGCAGTCAGGTACAAGGAGCTCAGGATGGATAACCACGATCTGGCAACTTCTGAAACTATACTGAGGGGTTTTAAAGACCTTCACCAGACCACGCCCCCCACTCAAGCCACACCTCATGCAATCACCTCCCTGCCTGTCTCCATTTAAACCAGGCAGTGGTCAGCGAGCAGCATCAGACTTGCTGTCCTCAAGCACACAGGTAGGGCTGGAAGCCCCCAACGTTACAGTACCCCCCTCTCCACGAGCAGACGCCGGATGCTCAAAAGAGGACAACAAGAAAAATGACAAGAAAAAGTCAATGGGTCTTGTAGATACGTAGAGCCCTCTCATACACCTCTCGGTCCTCAAGGCATATAATAGCACCGTTAGAGGCTCGGAAACATCCAGCAGGGACAGGACTCGACTCTCGGGCTTGCGGGCCTGAGGTACAGACCTCTTGGGAGCCAAAGTTGGGTCCAGGTTGGAAGGCACTGGCACCAGTCCTTTTGCGTCTCCTACCCCTGGTACAGGACGCGGAATGGACAGCAACAGTGTCCTCTCTGCACTGCGGCAACATGAACACGGCACCAGTGGTACGGATCTGCGGGTCAGTGACCCCGGCACGGCTCTGCTGCGACTTGACTGGAACCACTGGGCTCGAAGACACCGGGACAGCTGGGCTCGAAGACGCCGGGACAGCTGGGCTCGGTGGGGCAGCGCCCTTGGTGTGGACCGGTTGGGTAGCACCCTTGGCAAGGACAGGAGGGGCAGCGCCTTTAGCACAACTCTGTGGTGACTTGGACATGGCAGCAACAGCCAGCTCGGGTGAGCGTGGCTTGGCAACAGCCAGCTCGGGTGAGCGTGGCTTGGCAACAGCCAGCTCGGGTGAGCGTGGCTTGGCAACAGCCAGCTCGGGTGAGCGTGGCTTGGCAACAGCCGGCTCGGGTGAGCGTGGCTTGGCAGCTACCGGCTCGGGTGAGCGTGGCTTGGCAGCTACTGGCTCGGGTGAGCGTGGCTTGGCAGCTACCGGCTCGGGTGAGCGTGGCTGGGCAGCTCCCGGCTCGGGTGAGCGTGGCTGGGCAGCTACCGGCTCGGGTGAGCGTGACTTGGCAGCTACCGGCTCTGCAACAATCTTGATCTCACAGTGCTTTGCAACCACCTTGGCTTGGCACTGTGGAGCAGTGACCCCGGCTTGGCACTGTCTCTTGAACTGCTGTGCAGTGGACTGGCTCTCAAACTGGTTAGCGGTGGACCAGATCTCGCACTGCGAGGCAGTGGACTTGATTTGTTCGTGCTGCAGGGCAGCACTCTTGACTGGAACTGCTAGCTTAGGCACAGTAGACATGGACATGACTTGAAGCTGACAAACAGCAGACTCAGATTCTTTGTGCTGCTGAGCAGCCACCTTAGATTGTTCATGCTGCAGGGCAGCACTCTTGACTTCCCACTGCTGGGCATTACACCTGGTCTCTCCCTGTTGGGCAGTGGATTTTGGACATCCTGCGACGTGCAGGGCAGTGGACTCTGGGGCCTGGTAAGGCTGGAACATGGAGGGTAACTTCTGGGGCGCGCAATTGACAGTCCATTCTTTTATGCAGGAAAGAACCGCAATAAAAGCATAAGCCCTGAGTCTTCCTCCATACCCTTTCCTCCAGGGTCAGGGGTCCTGGAACCTTTAACTGGAACTGGAACAGGCTCCTTTGGGAAGACGTCCCTAGGAGGTTGCAGCAAACTTGCATACAGGATATCCAGGTGCTGAGTAATGAGCTTGTTAGCCCCTCTCAGGATCTCCAGCACCTCTAGAATTACTGCTCGCTCACTATGTACTGGCTGCCTCATTATGTGTACCTGGGATGTCTGAACGACAGGGGGCACAGGTATAGCAGGCGGGGGTGCAACCCCAACTGGTTCCAGGTGTGCAGTACGATTCAGGATAGTCTGTAAGGCAATGGCAAACTGATCCATCCTATGATCCTGCTCATCCTGTCTGGATACAAGGGTAGCCAAGTGCTGTGTTAAATCTGCGGGATCCATATTGGCCAGATCGTAATGTCACGGTTCTCCTCCCCCACCACGCAGTACTTAACCCCAACACTCCACAAAACCCAGAAGCTACCAACAGCGTAGCTGTGAATGATCCCTATCTGTCTGGTCCTTAGAATTGGCCAGGTAAACTAGCTAGACAGAAAAGGGTTAACAATACGGAGAGGAGTCAGCCGAGCCAGAATCAGGAATACAGAGTTCAGAATGGTCAAATGGAATAGCCGGGTCGGTATCAGAGCAGTAGCGTAGTACAAGCAAATAGTCTAGGGCAACAGAAGGCAGAATGGTCAGAACACAAGCAGAGGTCAGTAACAGGTTAAATCAATATAGCAGTCAGGTACAAGGAGCTCAGGATGGATAACCACGATCTGGCAACTTCTGAAACTATACTGAGGGTTTTTAAAGACCTTCACCAGACCACGCCCCCCCACTCAAGCCACACCTCATGCAATCACCTCCCTGCCTGTCTCCATTTAAACCAGGCAGTGGTCAGCGAGCAGCATCAGACTTGCTGTCCTCAAGCACACAGGTAGGGCTGGAAGCCCCCAACGTTACAGCATGAAGCTGGAAAGGGTTACAAAAGTATCTCCAAAAGCCTTGATGTTCATGTGTCCACGGTAAGACAGACTGTCTACAAATGGAGAAAATTCAGCACTGTTGCTACTCTCCCTAGGCGTGGTCGTCCTGTAAAGATGACTGCAAGAGCACAGCACAGAATGCTTAATGAGGTAAAGAAGAATCCTAGAGTGTCAGCTAAAGACTTACAGAAATCTCTGGCACATGCTAGCATTTTTTGTTGACACATCTACAATAAGGAAAACATTTAACAAGAATGGAGTACATGGGAGGACACCACGGAGGAAGCCATTGCTGTCCAAAAAGAATATTGCAGCACATTTGAAGTTTGCAAAAGAGAACCTGGATGTTCCACAGCATTACTGGCAAAATATTCTGTGGACAGATGAAACCAAAATTGAGTTGTTTGGAAAAAACACACAACACTATGTGTGGAGAAAAAAAGGCACAGCACACCAACATCAAAACCTCATCCCCACTGTAAAACATGGCGGAGGGAGCATCATGGTTTGGGGCTGCTTTGCTGCCTCAGGGCCTGGACGGATTGTTGTCATTGATGGAAAAATGAATTCCAGAGTTTATCAAGACATTTTGCAGGAAAACGTAAGACCATCTGTCCGCCAACTGAAGCTCCGCAGAGGATGGGTGATGCAACAGGACAATGACCCAAAGCATACAAGTAATTCAACAAAAGAATGGCTTCAACAAAACAAAATACGTCTTCTGGAGTGGCCCAGTCAGAGTCCTGACCTCAACCCGATTGAAATGCTGTGGCATGACCTTAAGAGAGAGATTCACACCAGACATCCCAAGAATATTGCTACACTGAAACAGTTTTGTGAAGAGGAGTGGTCCAAAATTACTCCAGATCGTTGTGCAACTACAGGAAACGTTTGGTTGAGGTTATTGCTGCCAAAGGATGGTCAACCAGTTATTAAGTCCAAAGGTTCACATACTTTTTCCACCCTGCACTGTGAATGTTTACATGTTGTGTTCAATAAAAACATGAAAACATATAGGCCCCTATTACACTCTTTGCGCAAATGCGCTCACGCAGCGCAATTTTTTTTCCACACGCAAAAAACGTTAATGAGCGCAAATTAACGCGGTATTATGATCCGAGCACATTTTTTCAGCCTTCAACTTTTTTCGAGCGCAGATCCGATGCGCAAAGCCAGGCGCAAATGACCGTTGCGTGCAGGAATCGGTGACAGACTTTTTTTTCCCAGGATTCAGCCAATCAGAATTAAGAACCACCATTCGCTAGGTTTCGGTTGTTGCGCCTGTCAAAGTCAATCTGCGTATATGTGCTACAACAAAAATAAAAAATTAAACAATTTACTAATTTTATTGTTTGGGTATGTGTAGAATGTGTAACTGTACTGTGCTGTATTTTTTTTTTGTGCAGGTTCATTTCGTTTCGGCCAGAACGTTCAGATTGTAAATTAACACCAGGTTTTCAAAGACATTAAAAATGGTGCACGCAAATGTTGTGCGTTACATTTTGCGCTAAGATTGTAATACCATGCGCGCATACGCGTACTAACGCATTGGCGCTCACAATGTTAAGTACAGGATGTGCGCAGGAACTTTCGCTCGCGTTGGGTTCGCGCAGGGCTACTCGCGTTGGACGTTAACGCGCATCATTTGCACGAACGTCGTAATAGGACGTTATGCGCTAATGGTTTTTTCCTCACGCAAATGCGCCGCGCGAGGAATGTAATAGGGGCCATAATGTTTGTGTTGTATTATTTTAAGCAGACTGTGTTTTCAAATTGTTGTGACTTAGATGAAGATCAGAGGACATTTTATGACCAATTCATGCAAAACTCCACGTAATCCCAAAGGGTTCACACACTTTTTCTTGCAACTGTATATATATATACATACTTTATATATATATATATATATTGTATGTAAATTCAAACAATAGGTCAGCACTCAATACTCCTAAAAGAACTCTTCAAAATATTTTATGCACCTCAGTGAACTAACCAAAAACATGTGTATATACCAAAAAATATGCAATCGGTGACTTAATAAAAAAAAAAACACAAAATTTACTGAAAATCCATTACAATAAAATCACAGATGTTTCAGCCCCTAGAGGCTTTTTACAAGAATATACAAATATATATAACTTTTTGTCACTTTTTAATGTTTGCAGTTCAAATAGCAAAACTTACTTAGTATAACAAGTAATTTGTATATTTAAAAATGGTTCTGAGCTATCCAAGAAATAATCCTGGCAAAGCTAAATGGAGTTGTTAACCAGTATTTTATATTTGAAATGCATTTACCCATTTCTAAATGCAATGTGTGTACTAATATTCAAAAAATAAACGTATAGCAACACACTCATGTCTGTTCTTTCTAAGATTTATGCAGAACACCAGTAAGTGATTTGTACAGCCTACTCGTCGCATTATGACAAAATATTTTGAAATATGTATAAACATTTCACTCAAGACTTCAACTTCACGGCTTCCATGCTCTGGGGCACTCAATTACATTCCAGCCACCTCTCCTGCCTTTAGAGCTGCTCTTGTCACTGTCTACTGAATACCTGAGGCCCCCTGGTGGGAATATGAACTAATAACAACTGACACTTGTACAGCACAAAAGGAAAATAAATAAAATATGGGGATTATCCAATAAGACCTGGCAAAAACTGACTAAAATTGCTGGTATTGCAGTGCCAAGAAACACAGGTGCTTCTCAATACTATAATCCAAACAGCAAACGGGGAAGCTTTACTTTAAAGATTTCAAAATAATTTAAGGCACCCCTAAGTACCCCTAACAGGCCAGATTTGCCAGAAATGTGAAGCACAGCACAGATGATAGGATTTACTGCTCAGTGATTGCAGGATTTAATCTGCATTTCCTTTAGGTAAACCTTAAAATAGGGCCTGTTATGGGTACTTGAGGACCGTGGTTGGGAACCACTGACTTAGGGTACAGAAGTCACGGAGCATCACAGAGCATCATCAGAAAGTTCAAACAACCACTTCCAACTTGTGGATGCCACAGGTTAGGACACAAAGTATCTATCTTCTGAGTATATTCACCAGTTTTGCAACACTGAAAGAAATTTCTCCTTCTACAGAAGAATAATGGTGCTATCACTGGTTAGTATTGTTCGATGTTGTTTGCATTACCTTTGACTGACTTTAAAGTTTGCCTCTGTGGATAGCTGAAATTCACCCTATTTGCAACAATGATCATTTTTACTGTTGCTGAAAACTGTGGTGAACCTTGGTGCCACAACGCCAGTTAGTGAGTAACCCCTATTTAAATAATTATTATATGGAATATTTGTGTTAAAGGAAGGCTGTAAACCTAATATGCATTCATTACACTCTTTGCTATATCGCAAAGAGGTCTTCATTAGTAATTCCTGGAAACGAATTATGTCTCCTCTAACCCATGGCCTCAATTAGCATTGGAATGGGTAACAGGACACTTCAGGGTGGAAAACACATTTTTTTATTTCTACAAGATCGTATCAATTGATTTGATCTCTAGTACAGTTCAGTTATATTACTAATTACTAACTCGATGAAGCTCCTCCCTATTTTCACGAGGGTGTTACTTCCCGATTGGCTCAATGTCCGCTCACCTTCCAATGATGTCAGGGTAGGTACCTTCTAGGTACTGACCTTACAGGTGATGAGGCCGATATGCAGGTCTCGGGGATGCACACAATTCGTGGGAGAGGAGAACAACACAGGAGGGCTGTGGGACAGGGCACAAATGGAACTCACAGGTTGGCTGAGGGTAATGAGGAAAGCAATCCTTGAGTCCACTTGCTAGGGTAGTTGCTCCTGGGAGAGCACAGTGGGAAGGATAGTTGCTCCTGGGAGAGCACGGTGGGAAGGACGGTTGCTCCTGGGAGAGCACGGTGGGTATTGGGGGATCTTGGAGCAGGGGAAACACGATGGGTAGTTAGGGAAAACAGGTTTCTCTGGAGCTTGGTATTTGACGGTCTTATTCCTGGGAATAAGTAACAACTATGAAGCCCTGTGGGAAGGTAGGAGGGAACTTTTATTGATTAGCCACAGAGGTGTGTCACGTGACCTGAGGTGTGTGTGTTAGGTGCATTAACTGTTTCTATACACTGGTGCTGAGAAGGGCAGCACCTTTCATGCAGCTGCCACTTGCATGGAATCACACAGGAACGGACAGGCACGGTCCTGACAAATGAGATGTGACTCACAGAGAAACACTGATGCCCAGTGGGTAGAAGTAGCAGAAGTATCCACTGAGGTGCTACTACTCGGAACTGTATTAATCCTTTCCTGCTGTACGACGAACCATGCTTTTCACGTGGAGGGTGGACCTTGAAGTTGTGGGGTGTAATGGTATGTACCACTGACTTCAATCGGCCTCCTTGGTCCTTTCCCGCAGCCGGTGCGTGCCGCTGGCTGCAGACAGACAGACTGAACTCAGGCCGTCCCCCTGCAGCCAATGACACGTGTCAGCTGCATGGGCAGGCTGAATCAGAGTGAACAGAAATACAACACAGCGCTTAAAAAGACCAAAGTCCAAATAAGACAGTGGGGTAGACACCCAATATGTCCACAGGTAGAAGTCGCTATCTTTAGGAGTAGATTTTCTCAAAAGTACAGATGCAGTATGAACTGTAGGGAGGAAACACAAAAAGGAGGGACCAAAATTGTGCAGTATGTCAGTACTTAGAATGAAAGTAATGCGTATTGGTGGTAAACTCACATTCTGTGGAGCCTACAACCGGCTCTTAGGAATAAGGCGGGCTGGGACTTTATTTCAGGTGCCCATAAGACCTCCAAATGACTCCTCCAGAAATCTCCAAAGATGGGAACACTGTAGAGAAATTGGCAAAAACCAAGAAGGCACCTCCTAGTGCAATAAATCAAAAGCAGCTTTGTATTTTAGAAGAGAATTTTGCCAAATTCAAACTCACACTTAATTGAGCCTCTGTTGGCTCCGTCACAATGCGCATAGGGAATCGTAAGGTGTTCCCCAAACCTTCTTTACAAGAGTTATGGAGGCAGACAGCAATTAAAGTTGTTCAAAAATTAAAAACATTTATTCATTTTAAAATAGATAGATCATATCTACCAAACCAAAGACCAGGACGCGTTTCGCCTATAAAGGCTTCCTCAGCTGGTAATCATATGTCTGCTCTTGCTGCTGCCTTTTTATACAATGCACATTCAATTAACAATTTGAAAAAAGTCACTTAAAATCAATTATCCTTGAAGACAGGTGTGATTATGTGGCGCCCGCCATTTTGCGCATGTCTGGAGGGTCTGCGTGTCACCCCGGAACGCGGAAGTAGTAAGTAAAGCCCGAAATAGAGGAGATTTATTCATCATATTAAAATCGTTGCGCCCGCCATTTTGCGCATGCGCAGACCCTCCAGACATGCGCAAAATGGCGGGCGCCACATAATCACACCTGTCTTCAAGGATAATTGATTTTAAGTGACTTTTTTCAAATTGTTAATTGAATGTGCATTGTATAAAAAGGCAGCAGCAAGAGCAGACATATGATTACCAGCTGAGGAAGCCTTTATAGGCGAAACGCGTCCTGGTCTTTGGTTTGGTAGATATGATCTATCTATTTTAAAATGAATAAATGTTTTTAATTTTTGAACAACTTAAATTGCTGTCTGCCTCCATAACTCTTGTAAAGAAGGTTTGGGGAACACCTTACGATTCCCTATGCGCATTGTGACGGAGCCAACAGAGGCTCAATTAAGTGTGAGTTTGAATTTGGCAAAATTCTCTTCTAAAATACAAAGCTGCTTTTGATTTATTGCACTAGGAGGTGCCTTCTTGGTTTTTGCCAATTTCTCTACAGTGTTCCCATCTTTGGAGATTTCTGGAGGAGTCATTTGGAGTCTTATGGGCACCTGAAATAAAGTCCCAGCCCGCCTTATTCCTAAGAGCCGGTTGTAGGCTCCACAGAATGTGAGTTTACCACCAATACGCATTACTTTCATTCTAAGTACTGACATACTGCGCAATTTTGGTCCCTCCTTTTTGTGTTTCCTCCCTACAGTTCATACTGCATCTGTACTTTTGAGAAAATCTACTCCTAAAGATAGCGACTTCTACCTGTGGACATATTGGGTGTCTACCCCACTGTCTTATTTGGACTTTGGTCTTTTTAAGCGCTGTGTTGTATTTCTGTTCATTCAATTGTCACACGGGTATTTAGAGAAACCCCCATACACAGCATTCAGCGAGTGGGATAGACACTTTTCCGGTGGGCGCTTCACCTCTCCCCCTCTTCTTAGGCTGAATCAGAGGCCCACGGTGGCACCTGGCGAAGAGGTGTACCAGTACCGGTGTTAAAGGGATACTAAATTTTTAAACTTGCACACCACTACAGGACTTGCTCACATTACATATGCAAGTTCCATAGTGCCTATGCAGAACGATGGATTGGAACTGCATGCATGCGCGCGCTACCACGATTGGTCTTAGAAACGGTGAAGTCCGCATACTGCGTGCTGACATCACTAGTGACCGATCTAATGACTAAAAAAATTTCAAAAATCCAGGCTGCTGGTGACACTGGGTGGGGTGGAGGAAACCCTCCACTTCACTCAGCATTTTCACCAGATAGGGGCAGCGGGAGGAGAGAGAAAGGGGCACTCCTCACATCCTAACCACTTTAAAACTCTAAAATGGTCAGGATTAATAGAGTGTCCCTTTAATGTGTAACTTCTCTTGAATATCTCAAAAGTGAAGGCCATCTTGTTGTGCTGAAATTAACCTAATATATTTCCGATAATTAAGGCTTAACATGCTCTCTTGGGAAATAGAAGTTTGTAGTTGTAAGAGTTTTATTTGTGAGGAAAATTAATAGCATGTTGCTGTGACATTTCACATAAATTCCATCATATGAGGCCCCTATTTGGGTGAGGCCTTAGGAGACTGCCTATTTTGCCTAATTATAGAGCTAGCACTGTCTGCAGGACAAGATACTGGATACTAGAATGCGTGAAATATAACATTCTCAACAATATTGGAAGCCCAGGATTGTGTACGTGGCTTGTACAGGTTCTCATTCGGCATGTTCACGTACCTCTAGCTGAGGATATCATAAACATTGGTGTGCTATCTCATTGCTTTAGGAGTTATTCCTCAGAGTGACTCACCTCGGTACAGAATTAGATGCTGCCATAGTGCTGCTCTGTGGGCCTGCATGTCAGCTCTCCTGATCCCACATCTGTTGGCATGCCAACAGAGATTATAGAGAGTGAGCGGTTTGTCTAATAGAGAATTAAGCAAAACCAGACAACTAGTTAAAAAAAATGTTCTTTACTATAAGCACATAGTATACTATTGACGTATCAACATTGACAGCACAGCACAAAAATTGGAAAACAATACTAAAGGGGTTATTCCTAAAGCACCGAAATTTTGGTGCTTTTAACTTTGGCGATTCCATTTTGTCAAAACTATGGTGAATTCACTATTCACCGTAGGGTCACCGTAAGCGTTGAATATGGAGTCACTGAAAATTTGCTAAACGTCGCCGATGAGCACCTAAGAGCGTCGAACTGGCTTTGGCAAAATCCACTGAATTGAATTAAAAAAACAAACAGAACTCTACTATTCTCCTAATAAGTGTTTAAACCAATAAAAGTGCATTAAAATGTGTCTAAATAATAAAAAAGGTCCTTTAAGAAATGATAAAAAGGTCTGTTACAGAATAAAAAACACTTTTTAAAACAAATTCTAAAATTTTGTCTAAAAAACATAAAAAGGTGTTCTAAAAAATAGGCTTTTTGACCCACGGGTGTGGATCGTTAAATCTGTGACTAGATTATACCACTTGTTTAAAAAGGAAGGCCTCTGTTCCTTCGCCCAACTAGTTGATAAATGCGCCATTCCCCGGAGCCTGTGACTTTCTTACTGTCAACTTCAATCCCGCCCAACTATTTGGGGACTCGGAGGAAAGTTTCAGTCTAACCGCCCCCAAATGTCTGTGTTTGAATTGCGATGCTCCCAAAATTTAGACAGAAGAAAGATGATATCCATCTGTTATGGGCTCCTATTAGCTACCACTTCTAATAGACGGTGGGGTTTCCAGAGTGCTTGGAAGGTAGACCTAGGTAAGGAATTCTCCCTGGAGACATGGAGGGGCAATTTCGCAGGGGACAGATGTAAATTTCGATGCGCTTCATTGCGGGAAGCACGTAAGAAGTTACTCTATAGATGGTAGATAGGCAATGTCATACCACAAGGGGTGCCTCATCCACCTGTTGGCGATGTGGCGTTTCGAAGGGATTGTACTTTCACATTTGGTGGACGTGTCCCTTACTGGTAGACTGGTGGCGGGAGGTGGCTACACTGTGTTCCAAGGTTCTGGACATTGAAGTGGAACCTCTCCCTGAAATATTACTCTTACAATTCTTTCCTGCTTCGTTTTCCCTCTTCCATTTACCTGCACATATTCTGACGATCTCAACCCTCCTTATTGCTGCTCGGTGGAAATCTGTGCTGGTACCGTCGATTTCTCTGATTACTGACCGCCTCAGAGAATTTCATCTTCTAGATGACATGTCTCGTGCAATATCTGGGTCCCCCATGCCCTCAAGGAACTTTTGGTTTCTGTGGGACACATATATTATCTCCAACTTAACTGTGAGGAGTGGAAGGTGAACTGTTTTACTTATGTATAGCGTTGTTGTGTTTGTTAGAGCTTCAGCAATTTTTCTGATTTTTGTGTGCCCCCCTTTTTTGTTTCTTCTCTCTCTCCCCTTTGTTTGTTTTCTTTCTTAGATTATGTATTTTATTTCCTGCCTGTATATATTTGTTGTTCAACTGACTTGAAAATTCAATGAAACCTTTAAATTGAAAAAAAAAATATAGGCTTTTTGCTGAAAATGAAAAGAATAAAAAAAATTATTATTATTTTAAAAATATTACTTTTTTACATTGAAACCTATGGGATTCACCTCTTTAAGCATATCGAACAGAAACAACAAAAATCGGGGCATTTCACCGACACGTCAGTGCAGTTTCGCATTCTGTGACTAGACGAACCATTACTTCTCTATGGGACAATTTCGCTGCCAGTGAAGATCGTCTAAGGCTAGGGTCAGATGAGCGCGTTTTCTATGGACTTTGCGCCTGTGCAGTACGGACGCACTTTTTGACGGAAGACGCAGTAGTGGCCACACAGTTCGTTTTTGTGACTGACGTTATTTTTGACGGATGTAGGAGGGTAAATAAATTAAAATGAAAAAACATTTTGTCCGTCAAAAATGCTGGACGTATAAATGCAGTCCGGAGAAAGTTTGGGTATTCTACAGTCGGCGCCTGTCTCTAGGATTAAAACGGATGGGGTATTGAGCTGCTGCCTTCCTGGGATACAATGGTAGTGCCTAGGTCTACCTGGATATATGTAAAGAAAGGATGGGGTGATCCTGGATGGGCGCTGCACTTTGTAGTTTCCCTGTCTGGGGAAATGGAAAAATATGTGCTTGAGTGTTTTTATGTACTCTAGTTAGGGATAACACATGGGATGTTGTATGCTGCACTTGCCGCTTTAGATACACTTCCAAAGTTACGCAAGTGTTCCGAGGTAGCGTATTCAGAACACTTGCGTAACTTTGGAAGTGTATCTAAAGCGGCAAGTGCAGCATACAACATCCCATGTGTTATCCCTAACTAGAGTGTATAAATGCAGTCCGTCTGACAACGTTCCATCACTCACACACAAAGCAATGTGTATTTCGTGGTCAATTCACCTGTATTTCGCAAATTGACAGGTATGGCTATGGTATGGTATGGAATGTGTAACAGGGCATCATGTAGAGAGCAAGGAAAGGTCCTGTCCGGGGTTTATGTGTCACCCAGATTTCTCTCTTACACCTTCCGGAACCTCTAAGCACCTGGTTTTGCACTTTGTCTCAGTGGCAATTTAGTGCAGGTGAGGCAAACAGACATCGCTCTGGAGTCTGGGGAGCAGACGGTCTCTATCTGCTGGAGCACAAGGTTGGTCATGCTAGTTTGCTGAAGCCTGACAAACACTAGGTTTGCACAGGTTGTTAGTCAGGACTATTGTGTGTTTAGTTAGTGCCGGGACACGGCTAGGAATTTTCTTTGCTTTTGAACTGTTTATTTTGAGCAATATACAGTGTGGTGTATAATCTGTGGGTTGCTGCAATAAATGTACCCCCCGTTTGAAGAAAAGTCACTGGTCTGGTCTCTGAACCTTTCAAGAGTGCTCACCCTAGAGAGCAATTGCACCCGCTACCTGTTTCCCAGCTCACAAATGGTATGGCTCTGGGTCAGAATATTAGGAAGGCCTGTCCCACACTTTGCAGAGATTTGTTGACATCAACTTGGCTTTTCTCTCCTTTTAGGTTTTAGATCTAGCCCTTCTGCTTTCTAGCTCTCTTATTTAATGACAATTGTGCTTATTGATATGGGTCTTGATCCCTCTTCATTGATTAATTGAACCTTTCTACATTCTTTCAATTTTTTTTTAACTATATTTCTAGCTTATCTGAAGAATTACATACGAAGCTGATATTTTGACAATATAATCGTGTTATGTCACATTTCCATTTAATTGAAAGATAAAGTTTGTATAAATTTGTTTGCACTGGCCTGCACTTTTTTGTATTGCTTTGCTTATCTGAAGAACTGCGCACTGGATTTCCCATGTGATTAGCACATCGTTGAAGTTCTGCAGCTCGGCGTCGATCACAGACTTCTCCTGCAGGAGGCTAATATCTTGGATGTCAGCCATGCCTGTTGGACCTCCCTGTCATGGATGTATACCAGATGAGACAGTTACAGCCACTTATATAGCGCCAACAGATTCTGTAGCACTTTACAATGGGGAGGCACAAACGTGAGACATATAAATAATGATACATTAGGAACAGACGGCCCTGCCTGTAGGATAATTGTCCTGCTAATACAGCACTTTATACTAGTGCTCAGCCAGACATCTGGCTCAAAGGATAGCCGAGGTTGGAGAGAACAGCAAACAGTCAGTCAGTAGGCAAAGGGTCAATATACCAAGAAGCAAACAAGGGCATACATATATACAGAGAAGCAACACTACACTAGAATGCCTAAGCAGTGGATGGCCTATTTAAAAAGTGCAGGTATGGAGGCCCTGCACCCACATAGTCACCGGGCTCCTGATGTCAGAGTGGGCCCATTATGTGGAGGCCATAAAGACATGCAATGTACAGCACGTCTGCAGGTAACAGAAGGCAGGATGGCGGCCAAGGAGGTGCTGGAGGTACAGGGGACGGCGGCTTGAGGGTCTGACAGCGGCGGTGGTGCAAAATGCCGTTGCCATGAAGATGCGTGGCAGGGCGAGTTCTGTGACCTGACAGTGCCCCTCCCCGAAAGTGAGCCCACAGGGCCTGCAGGGCACCAGCTTTTCCAGGATGACAGAGGTGGAAGGAACGAAGAGCAACGGGGGCATGTATGTTTGAATCTGGTTCCCATGTATGATCATCCCGTCGATAACCTTCCAGTTGATCCAAGTATTCGAGGTTATCTCTTCTCCATCAGGAATCAGAGATATGCTGTATCTCGTATTTGGTGTCACCATCAACTGTTACATGCGGAGAAGGTGTGGGCTGCCTATGAGGGGAGAAAGGATCGGGTTGATATGGTTTGACGAGGGAAATATGGAAGAGACACTTGAATCAAGGAGGAAGCTTCAGGTGACCAGTGGAGGCACCAATCAAGGCTTCAATAGGAAAGGGACCTATGTATTGAGGACCCAACTTCTTCGTGGGACATTGGACTCCTAGGTCCTAGGTATTTGGTGGACAACCAAACCAACTGATCGACTGTATATGTAGGGGCCACAGATCGTAATTTATCAGCGTAATGCTTGTGAATTTCTTGTGTGTCCTGGAGCACAGAGATTGCTTTATCAAGGTTGATACGGAAGGAATGTAGTCAGTACTAGGAGAGGGGGATATAGTCTCTCCAGTCCTTCATTAAGTCTCTGAAAACACATAACTTTAAAGAAACCTATCAGCTCACTCCATGATTCCCCAACTGTACATTTCTTGCGCCATCTTCCCGCACAGCCACCATGCACACCGCTACTTCACATGCCCAGCTCTTTACGCTCACCTAGTGTGTCACCCCTCTCCTCTTAGAGTGTAAGCTCTCAAGCAGGGTTCTCCTACTATTCTGTGTTTTACATGTATGTATATTTGTTATTCCGTCTCAAACATTGTGCAGCGCTACAGAATTTATTAGCGCTTAATAAATACTTGGAACTGTACTTAATACTCAGTCACTTATTAGGTTGAGGGGGCCTTATGGGGAATGTATTTCTAAAACACCTGGAGGGTCGATGTCCGGCAGCCTTGGTTTGGATGACAAAATGGGAAAAATTGTTTTACAAGCTGCAAATCATTGAAATTTGAATGGACATTTCTATGTACTTGACATTTTTTTATATAACATTTTGACGGGACATAAAGTATACATATAATAATGCTATATTATGAATCTGCTAAAAATAAGGATAAGGCTAGGGACAGATGAGCGTATTTTCTGCGGCCACCGTCAAAATGTACGTCGATGCGTGCGCACGCATTTTTTCACGGAATACGCTTAAGTGGTCAGACGATGCGCAATTCTGGACGTATTTCATGACGGTGGGGTAAAAAGAAGTCTAGGGAAATCCGGCTGTTTGAACGTTATGTAGGCCGCACACTAGCAGCGTCTGACGTCTCCTAATCACGCACACACGCTGCCATGCGGCCGCAGCGCACTCTGTACGTCAGTAGCAGCGGTTTCACGTTCTGAGAAAAATGCGTTCATTTGCTGGTTGCGTGGTGTCGGCGCACTTTCGTACGCACGTACTGCGTATATTGGCCGTCATTGGCCGTTATGTGCTGCTACTGCCGCCGTGATTTAGTGCGTCTGCACGCGCGTTCCGACTGCCCCACTCTGACCCTAGCCTTATTTGTTTGGGTTCTATGCTAAAACATGACTTCAAAACGCGATAAAACATGAGCATAAAAGGGTCAAAATGAGCTCAGCACAGAGGTGAAATGGCTCAGCAGTGAAGGGGTTAATCTATGGAAGTGTTTATTTCATCTGAACTATTCTGTATAATAAACCCAGTAAGTAGCATGGACGTAAACCAAACTTTATAAGGTTAATGGAGCCTCTTCTTGAAACCGCCTATGAGCCTGGAAGCAGTGATGCTGCGGTGCTGGTGTAGTTTGCATCCCAAGTCCCAACCCAGCGCGTTTCTATTGGTACTACTGATAATAATAATCATTGGAGACGATAGTCATGCCACGTGACTACCCAGCAGTAAACCAACAACCAGTCGTGTCCATGACAACGACTCTCAGCGTCGCTCTGGGCGCAGCTCTTACGTCAGCGCGCCTTCGACCCGGAAGTCATTCTTCGGCTCTTGCGTTTAGACCCTTCCCACAATTCCTTTCTCCTTCCTTTTCGACATCGTCCCTAGAAGAGTGAGTATGGTGTCTTTTGGGCCTCTGTGTCTATCGACCTCCATCCTCCGTTTCTCTCGCCGTGTACCGGGCCCCTGCCTGTGGTTTCGGGGCGAGGGAAGCCAAGACACCTCGCGTCTTTCTTTATTGAGGCCTGTCGGGCGCTTTTTTTCGATGTTTGTGTGGGACACAGGAAGCTTGACACGTACAGGCCGTGGCCATGGTGCTGCCGGCTTGGGTGGACCGGGAGCATATGTGCAAAACTTTCCGTAGCAGGATTGGCCGATTATACTGTGATAACTGGACAGGGGGGGAGGACCTAGCAGTATATGCAGGTATTGCTATGGGGTGTGTGCAGCCAGGTATCCTGCTCCATCTGTGTAGACTCCTTCACGATCTGATTCTAATGAGCAACGTCGTAAATGAATGCCTGTATGGGGAGATTCTAGTGATTTCCCCCCCCCCATATCTATCATATTAAATCAGCATTTTGTTTTCTCTTGTCCATCCTTTTTTAATAATTTACCTCTCCCACGTAATTCCTATTTAAGAGTCCACAAGCATCTCTGTCCTGACCAAAGTAACAGCTTTTCCCTTCCTAGGTCAGCTCCTGCTCAGACTTTGTCCTTTGCATGCCACAAGCACTTGGCTAGTATGCAGGTGTTTAGGTCAGGAGGGAGAAATCTGTGCACTCCCTTTTTAATGAGGAACAACTCCATAAGGGTAGAAAAGAAATACTGTGCAGCAGAATTTTTTTTTTTTTTTGAGAATGTATTTTACCAGGAAGGATACATTGAGACTTCTCTCGTTTTCAAGTATGTCCTGGGTGGCGAGTACGTACCGTTAGGTGTCTTGCCAAGGACACTTAATGGAGAGGTTGTTCGCTGGGATCGAACCCATGACTCCACAGGCTCTCACCATGCAGTGACATTACCTCTACTCCACCCAGCCGGTATATTTTGGCACCATATAATCGTATAATAATAATGGAAAAAAAATGCAAGTTTTAATGCGCTGAATTCATATACCTGTAGTTAAAAACCATCTAGAATATCCCTTTTTAAAATTCTCATTTGTTTTTTCTTGAGCTATAAATCCTATACACAAGTGAAATATTTTTTGTATTACAGAGCACCTGTTTCTAACATCTTTCTCTTTGCAGAGATGGCCCCAGCCAAGAAGGGTGGTGAGAAGAAGAAAGGCCGCTCTGCCATCAATGAGGTGGTGACTAGGGAATACACCATCAACATTCACAAGCGAATCCATGGAATGTAAGTATCTGATATTTATCGTATCAACGTGTTTTTTTTTTTTCTTTTTTTCTTCAAAACCCTTTGGATCATTACTGAGCATCTGTTCATTTAATCTTGACAAGGCAGTATTAGATGATCTGGTGAGCATGTGCAGTCTTCAGCCCAGCAGCTATAGGTGCATGTTTTGTGCCATTCCATAAAACCGCAAGTTGGGGAAACTAATAGTCAATTGAAGTGTGTATTGTTTGCGCCTCAGCGTAAATTTATTCTCCTTGTTCCAGAAAAACGTTGCTTAACAAATTTTATAGGTGCATGGCTACTGTGTGTTTATTAGAGAAGCTTTATTGTATAATACTAGCTAAAGCATTGCAGCTATTATGTGGTTAATCTGACCACAAAATCATCATGGAATTAGGACACGAGTTTATGGATGTTTGTATTATCGCTATTTCCTGTGAATTCTATAATCCTATTTTTAGTTATAGGTAAAATTGCGTGTGTCTAATGATTTATAATATTTTTTTTAGTGGATTCAAGAAACGTGCACCAAGAGCTCTGAAGGAGATCCGCAAGTTCGCAGTGAAAGAGATGCATACTCCCGATGTGCGTATTGACACAAGACTAAACAAAGCAGTCTGGGCCAAAGGCATTAGGTGAGTTTTTGAGGTGGCTTCCCTTCCCACGAGGTGAATTTTCTATCCTGATGCTCCCTGTAGTATTTCACAATTAGGACAGCAGACTTATAATCGCTTTTTATGCTTTTATTTAAAAATCTAACCACTCATGCATCTTTTTTTTTTCTTCAGAAATGTTCCCTTCCGCATTCGTGTGCGTCTGTCCAGAAAACGTAATGAGGATGAGGATTCTCCCAACAAGCTGTACACCTTGGTCACATATGTGCCAGTCACAACTTACAAAGGTACTTGCCAGTCTCTCAATTTCATTCCCTCCCTCCCCTCTTCAGGCTCCTCAAAGTAGTGTTTAACCATATTGAAATGCTGGTCCACTTGAACAGATGTCAGGTCGCTGTCACATTTGTGTACGCTCACTATATTATTATTTATTATTCTTATGTGGTGAAGGACAATGGTAATTAAACCTGAATGCCCATGTGAAACCAGCATCTCGACCACTTCAGTTCTTTTAGTTTTTCCAGCTGTAGTTGTTCAATTGTGGCGTGGATACTCAAGCTCATTGCCACCTGTGCAAGTCACGTGTTTGACGATCAAGAAAGATACACCATTCCGTAGAGGGCCCAGATTTTTAATGTTGTAATCTGCAATATCTTTTTTCCAAACGTCGAGTTGCAGTACCTACGGGTTCTTCTCGCCCTACTTCTGAAGAACCACCTGTTGGTATTGCTCCTACGACTATGGAAAATATGATTTACGGTAAAAAATACAGTTTTTGTGATTATACAGGGCTATGTGTAATGAAAAAAAGGAGTTACTGCTTATTCTGTCAGATTCATACATCTTTACTGCTGGTTATAAAGAAATAAACATACCTGTATCAATCCCAAAGTCAAGGGGCCAGTGCTCTTTCCCCTCCAGATTTCCAGATCCCTTGAGGCTCAGCTATCCCGATGGGAGGTGTAGGTCAAAAATATCTGGAGAGCCAAGGATGATGACCCCTGCCATATACTGTTGTTTTCAGACCACCTGCCAGATTCAGAGAGGGTTTGATGAATCGTCTCATTGAATACCACCAAATCAGGAACACGCTAGTCACTTTTTCACGTATTTTATTATTTGTAGAAGAAACGGATCTTGGATTTTTTTCTTCTTTTAATGATAATTCTCTTGAAATAAACCATATGTTCTGTGTCTGGAGATGTTCGTTTTTGGCTTAACAAGCTTATATCATAATTAAATGGTGTGTTTTATCATTAAACACGTATTTGGCAGTAATATTTCAAAACCTATCCCTAGGTAGGTCTATTTTTTTTTTTTTTTTGGGAGTTTTCTGAAGTCTTCCCTAAATATTGCTGTGTATGCTTACTCTATATCCAAGGCAGTGTTGAAAATCTTCTGTCTTGGTTGTGTGTAACATGTAAAAGGTTTAGAACTTTCGAAATACCTTTTTTTTTTTTTTTCTTCTAAACACATTCTTCTTTTGTGTGGGTAAGCTGGCATTTAACCTCCCTGACGGTTTTCCCAAATGTGGCTCGGGGTTAACTTTTTGTACCGAAAGCGGTATTCCTGAGCCACACTCCGGCTGGATACTTACATGTCCTGCGCTCCCTCGCTGATCCTCCGCAGTCTCCTCCAGCCGCTCGCAACATCACACTGCCTGGTTCTCTTCTCGCGAGGAGTGAACCAGGAAGTGTGACATCGCAATGGGCTGCAGTGTGACTGCGGGGACAGCGAGGGAGCGCAGGAACATGTAAGTATCAGCCCGAGTGTGGCTCGGGGATACCACTTTCAGTATTGAAAATTTACCCTGAGCCACAATACTACCACTAGGGCCAGAATAAATTGAACCGACCGTCAGGGAGGTTAAATACTTGCCATCTTATCCTCGTTGAGGTCTCCATGCTTCAGTGTGTCACCGTCTCACTGATAATCTACTATGGAGCTGTCTCGTTGCATATATAGAGATGCTACTAACCTGTGTTTCCCTCATGCTGAAGCAGTCTGCACTTCTGGCTGTGTCAAATTCTTCTATCCTTTCTAGACACATCTTTACATTTTTAATCCTTGTCTAGATTGACATTACAGCAGAGTCTTTAAGTGATTTGTCTAACTTTGGTCCTGAAGTGGTTAATTAATTTTTCTGAGGAAAATCTAGTTTCTGCAAGTGAGGAACTGTATTTAGGAAACTGTTTTGGTGGGGCATGGCCTACCATATTGCAGATGTTAGATGGCCTGTCCACTTAAATTGCCTAATTCAGTGATTGCGCGCCTTACACTCTCGTTGCGGAGACAAATCTTTTTAGAGTGAAGGATATTCCCATTGCTCTGAAGGCTCTTGATTTTATAGATTAAATAAGATATATATTTATATTGAAAATAAATGAGTGCAGCAGCATTGTTACACTTTTTTCTTTTGATGGTAAAAAAAAAAGTGTGCCCGTTATGGGGTCATGTTTGATTATCATTGGAAAGGCCAGACTCTCAATAGTCAATGTAGGACATGCAAATCTGGAGATACAGGGGTATCCCTGCATCTCCTGTATCTCCTGTGGGCAGTCCCACGAGTGCTGGGTGACCTGTCAGCCTGCTGTGGCTAAAGCCCCTGCTCGGAGCCAAATCAGCAATGAGCAGGTACAGGACGTGCATGGAGCATCCTCGTGATAGGGAGGGAATCCCCAGGACTCTCCACGCATGTTTACACAATGCAGAGACCATCAGGATACATGCGTGGTGAGCAGCCAAAGGAAGCTCTGGTGTCTGCTCTTTTAAGGGGGTAAAACCACCAGCAAGGCGAACTGTAAAAAAGCCCAGTGCATGGAACTGTATGTCCCATGCATCTGGCGATATGATTTGCATATCCCTGCACCATAGAAAAGAAGGCTGAGGACATCCATGGCCTTCACTATTCTTGCTAAACTGTTAACAAATATTCACAAATGCCAAAAGACATGGCTCCCAATTATTGGCTCTAATTTGGTCCACTTGGTTCTCTGCTAATAACCAACAATGTCACCACCACGCAGGCCAGGAACGACTGACAGTGGGAACTATTTGTTTGCTGCGAGAGGAAGCAGCAATTCACATCCTCCTCTGCATCATGTAACCAGTGGTTTATAAGGAATTTAAGGGTTTGTTTTTGCTTTAACAAAAAAAATCGCATAACCCCCAGCTTTTAACAGCCAGTAACCTTTTTCCAGTTCTAACTGCGAGACTAACCAGCAACCTTGGAATTACTTGTGTATGTTGTCTGGCTATGTGGCCACATTATGAAAGTATAGGAAATGTTAGTGTACAGTAATCTGGCAAAAGCTTGGCTGCAAGAGGAAATCGCAGGTCAGCTGTAAAGGTAGTCATTAGTATTGAGTGTTGCTAGCAGGGATACGCTTTTGAAAAATATAGTTTCTGGCCTTAAATCATTAGGCAGAGGCTGATTGCAGTTTTTGCCTGTTTTTTTTTAATTCTCTCCCCCCCCCCCCCCCCCCTTCGTTGCGCGCTACTCCTCCTCTTGGGCTCAGGGACTCCTGAACCCGGAAGTCCCTGAAGATTTTGGTGCAGTTTGTAGTGCGTATCCGATCCATTGGCTGCATCTCTGAGACCGCACGCAGCAGTGGGTGGTCTGAGAGAGGGTAATAGTGGCTCACTCCCTGCGTGCTGATATCACCAGTGAGCGATCTAGTGACCGTCAGCTGTGAAGTTAAAAAATATATCAGGTGCTTGGGGGGTGGAGGAAACTCCTCCAGTTCATCCAGTGATAAAACCAGATCATGGCAGCAGGGAGAGGGGTACTCCTCACATCCTGACCACTTTAGGGTTTCAAAGTGGACTCAGGATGAGAAGAGTGGCAAAGGTAAATACAACAGCCAAGCTGTCAGTGTTAATGAGTGAGGCATTAAGGCTAGGGTCAAACAAACGCATAATTGGCAGCGACCGTCAAAGTGCGTCCGACCGCATTGACATATTTTTTTCACGGAATGTGCAAAAACGGTCAGACGACTCGCATTTTGTGCGTGATTTTACGGATTGTCAAAAATTTTTTGCGTCTGGGTGTTTATGTAGGCTGCAAATTAGCAGAGTCTGACATCTTCTTATCATGCAAACCCGCCGCAGCGCACTCTGTACATCAGTACTAGTGGTTCTGCGTTCTCGAAAAAATGCGTTCATTTTCCACTTGCGTTGCGCGGCTGTACTTTGTATATTGGCCGTCGTTGCGTGTCATTTGCTGCTACTGCGGCCGTGATTTAAGTGCGCCTAAACGCACATTAAAAATGCGCTAGTCTGACCCCAGCCTAAGTGGGACAAAGTTCTGCAAGCTGCAGTGGACTTATTTATTTATCATTTTGATTAGTTTTAACCCCTTAAGGACGGGAGTAATTTTACAACTTCGGCGTTGTTTCGGAAGTAGAAGTTTGCGGAGCTCATTTTGACCGTTTGTTTTTAAGTCACGTATTATACCACCCAGACTAATTATATGTCGTTCTTTCCGGCAGACTCGGCAGATTAATAATATATCATTAGTATAGGTCATGCCCTGCCAAAAATGCTATAACAAAAAATGTAAAAAAAAAAAAGTAAATGTGAATTTTCAATCTTCCAGTGTGTAAAGTGTGTGTTTTTTTTTTTTCTATAATCCGAGCCTTTGAGGTCATATGGTTATGGGGTAGACTTGTTAAAAAAAGGGGTCCCCATTCTAATTTTTTTTTTTTTTTGGGAGAAATTGCGTGATTTTAGCTAAACCCCCCCCCCCCCAAAAAAAATCATTAGTGAGGCATCATTGTTCACATTATAATGGAAATATGAACAATAGTGCTGCATTAAAAAAAAGTATTAATTATTTTACTTTTTTTTTTAAACTTTCAATATGGTCATGTTTGATATCATTGGAAAGGCCATGCTCTGGCCTTTCCAGTAATATCATACATGACCCCCTAGCTGCCACCAATCAGGAGATGGGGGGGGGGGTTCTTTGAACCCCTTTATCTCCTCTATAAAGGGGAGCTAGGGGGTTCCCCGGTTAACTGACATCATCGTGCATAGCACGATGAGTCAGTTGACACGGGGGGGGGGGGGACCCAGAGGTGGGGGCTGCCATTAGCACGAATTAGTGCCCGGTCGCGACCTGGCAACTAAAGGGGTTAACCCCATACATCGCTGGAAAGGTCAGGCTGTGACCCTTCCAGCGATGCTGGCCACAGCGTCCTGGTCCCCAGCGATGGAGATGGAGGGATCCAAAGGATCCCCCCCCCCTCCCCTTCAGGCGCTTCCCCCTGCTCCGGTGGGGGACGCCTGAAACTGACGTCATCGCGCCGGAGGAGGAAACCCTGCCAATCTGACTCCGTGGGACTCAGATCAGCGAGGGGAGGAGCTGGAGGTGAGTATCTGCCGGGGGGGGCTGAGGACGTACAATTACGTCCTACGGCGTCAAAGCCCGCCTAAGGCTAGGGTCAGACGAGCGCAGTGCGAACGCGAGTGCAGGCGCACTTAATCACGGCCACACTAGCAGCAAATGCCGGGCAATGACGGACAATATACGAAGTACGGTCGCACAAAAGTCCGGCTGCGCAACGCAAGTGGAAAACGAACGCGTTTTTTCGAGAACGTTAAACTGCTAGTACTGACGTACAGAGTGCGCTGCGCCCGCTAGCGGCATGTGTGTGTGATTTGGAGACGTCAGACGCTGCTAATGTCCGGCCAACATAACGTCCAGATGCACAAAGTGTTTTATTGATGATCCGTACAAAATCACGGATGCAAATGCGCATCGTATGACCGCTATCGCGTATTCCGTGAAAAAATACGTCCATTCGTTCGAACGCACTTTTTCACAGACAACGCGAAAATGCGTTCGTCTGACCCTAGCCTAATGCAGGACGTAATTGTACATCCTGCGGCGTTGAGGGGTTAAAGAAAATGTGGTTGCAATTTCATATTTCCGTTCAATGCACCAAATCTTGTACCTGTTCTACTTTGTCGCCCAGATCAGCATGGGCTTTTTGCGTTTAATTAGAATTCCACTTTGTTTTAGCCCTTATAAATGGGAGGTGAGCGATGTGTGTAGCACTTTGTTCATTCCAATATTTCCTTTTGTTGGCCTCTTTTTAGATATTAATATTTCTACCTTCTGACTTAAATTTTTTTTCTTACAATTACAGGTCTACAGACTGTCAACGTGGATGAAAACTAAACTAAATGTTTTTTGCTGTTAAAATAAAATCTTAAAATCTGAGTTTCTCATTGTGTGGTTTTTGAATCCTTATACATTTCTCTCATTGTAAATAAAAGTCAAATAGGGCTGCCACTGTTATTTTCATAATTGATTAGTTGGCAGGTTTTTTTTTTTAATTTTAATTTTTTTTGATCGAATAAAATTTGATACGTTAAAAAAAAACCTCCCCCCCCCCCCTTTTTTTCATAAGCAATTTACATAGTGTACATAACTTTCATACGCAAATTGTGTATCTTGCATACTTTTCGCACATAAGATACACGTACATCTGGTCAGAGTGATGGATTGATGCTGCATGTGGGGCTCAAGCACTCGTCTGCTTTCTCTCTGAACGAACGCTACTATGAGCATGCTGATTGATAGACTTGTCAGTACGAAAGTGGGGAGAGAAGGGAGGGGTACTCCACGCAGTCTGGCAACTTTAGGTTATTAAAGTGGCCCTTTTTAAAATTCCTGAACAAACTAATTTGGTGGGAAGGAGGTGTTTTGGCAAGAGATTGGACCTGAATGTGGGAGGGCATTTGGGTTAAGGGACCATATCAAAGGGAGGGGTGGCAGCTCTGGTCTGGAGACATGGAGGGTAGGGTGGTGGCACAGGACTCCAGCTCCAAGTAATGATAAAACAATGGTACAGCTCCTCCACACAGTGGCGGTATCTTAGGATTTGCGCGATGGTTCTGCTACGGTTTGAAACTAAAGAAAAATAAACTGGTTAGGTCTAACATAAAAAAGAAGAAACAGAAATGTGCTCTTTCCCAAGGCTATAAGTGAATAAGCAAATGGTGGTATACAACCTTTTAGATCTCTAAAGCGTCTCCTCCAAACGACGTACAGTAAACAAAACAGAAAAATGGGGATAGAGATCTAGAAGGAACAGGAATGGTACATAGTATAATACTGTAAAAACCAGATGGATGCCAGGGCTTCAGGTTTTCTCTTTGCACACCTCATGATTGCATGTCTCTGTATCTACATGCAATCATGAGGTGTGCAAAGAGAAAACCTGAAGCCCTGGCATCCATCTAAGAAGCAGTGGAATCACACGGAATCTGGTATCGCAGGATAGCATTCCGGGCTAATCAAAGATAACGCTATATGCATTGATACCCGTCACATCTTGTGAGTGAGATTTTAAGAGAGGCTTCGTGTGACTGCAACTGTTTATACAGTATTATACTATGTACCATTCCTGTTCCTTCTAGATCTCTATCCTCATTTTTCTGTTAGGTCTAACATAACCCTACAACCAACTTGGAAGTGGTGTCTGAGGTTATTAACATTGAACTCTGACTCTAATCTGCTTGCAGTTTGAGATCACCTAAAACTGTGAGCTAGTAATGCCTTCGACGACATTGTCCGAAAATGGTGTTTACGGCTAAAAACACAAGCTGAAACCTAGGCCTAGAGGCCAGCCGAGCTGGGTGCTCTTTGCGGCCTCTGGCCTGGCTGAGCCTGGGGATCCATATTTGCAGCCTCCAGGCCTGGGGACTCCAGACCTGGTAATTTTTTAAAGACCCGTTTAAATTTTTTCCTTTTTATTTAGGACCTTTTACTTTATAGACTTTTTTTTTTTTTTTTTAGCTCCCATCACCTGCCCTGAACATCCAGGACCATGGCGGCTGTCACAGGGTAGGCTCCTGGACTCAACGCCTGCCCTGTAATCTAAGGGTTGAAGGGGGGTGTGAGGGGGAGATTAGTGAATGCAAATTTTTTCCCCTTAGCTCCCCCGTTTTAACTTTGCTTTTTTTTTTTTTCCTTCGGAGGAATTTGCTGCTTTGGACATCTTTTTAAAATTTTCTGTCTAATTTTGGCATATTACGTTGAATGAGGCCCGTGTCAGACGAGCGCACTGATCACATCACGTCCCTGTTGCCACACATTTGTACGTCCGTTATAGCATATAATTATGACCAATGGAGCCCCACACACTAAGTATGTCCGCACCGAACTGCGGACGCATAACAGATGCAGGTTGGGCAAGAACTTAGGGTTCGCATAGCTTTTGTGTGTGAGTGATGGAACAAGGTCAGACGGACTGCATTTGTGTGTCCAGCATTTTGACGGGCAAAATGTTTTTCCATTTTCATTTTCCCTGCATTAGTCAAAAATAACGTCAGTTAAAAAAATGGAATGTGTGGCCACAACCTTGTCCGTCAGAAAGTACGTCCGTACTGCACAGACGCACAGTCCGTACAAAATGCACTCGTCTGACACCAGCCTGAATGTGTGGCTACTACTGGCTTGATTTTTTTTTTTTCCCATTCCAAATTAAGTCTAATACAATTATCCAAAAACAACGATTTTTTTTTTTTTTAGAAAAATATTTTGTGTAAAAAGTCATTGTCGGTGCACCACTAATGCCAACACGTCACACAATTTTACGATCCTAGTGAGACTGTTTTTTTAAATTTGTTTGCACTTGAACTGCAAGCGACATTGCATTATTTTTTTTTCCTTGTCCTGCCAAGGTATCTGCATTTTGTGTAATTTCCTTTTGAAAGTTTTGGCGGCATTGCACCAGTGTTGGCAATAGCTAGCTGTGATTAGAACAGCCATCCTACAGGACATTTCTCTTTCCTTGATTCGGTATCTAACAGCACCTCTGTGGACTAATTGCACAGCATTGCATTATGACCCTCTAATTGATGTTCATGAAGGAGGATGGTGCTTTTGCTTGGAAAGCTTAAGTGCAGTCTGTATTTAAGGGATGAGATATTGCGTTCTTCTTTGAGAAATGTGACATGCGTGCTGGGAGATCACAGGGAAAATGAAAGTAGTGTTCTGAAATAGCGCAATTTCATAAATTTATTACAAAGGCAAATGAAACATTTATATATATATATATATATATATATAAATTAGTAATAATTTTCACTTAAGGTTTTTTTTTTTGCCCTCATTTAATACCTCTATGGGCACCATTAGTTGCATGAAGACGGTACTCGCTTTCTTGCCATGTTCGATGTAGCATACCCTCATCAGCTGTGGCAATGGCATCTGTGGTCCTCTGCTTTAGATTAGTGACATCCCGTACCTGTGTTCGATACACAATATCGTTAACATGACCCCATAGAAAGAAGTCAAGGGGAGTGATATCTGGTGAAAGAGGTGGCCAGGGAATTGGGCCACCCCTTCCAATCCACCGGTCTGGAAATGTTTCATTTAGGAACCCACAAACATGCAGTCCCCAATGTGGTGCATCATCTTGCTGGAAAATGATGGTTGGTTGAAGGTCATGTAGCTGTTGTGCCATGTATGCAGTCAAAGGTAAACATTTGCAGTTATTGATGTCTTGCAGAAAACCGACTTTTCTATGGGGTTATGTTAACCTCCCAGGCGGTCTGACTTTTGTCAAAATTGTGTCTAAAAGTGTTTCAATTTTTTTGGAAAGGAAATGCATTGTTTCATATAGTAAGCCTGTAATCCTTAGGAATAACTCATTGAAATCCGTACAAACAAGAGTCTAGTAAACACACTGAGTTGGATAAAGTTTGAAACCCGAAATAATTATTTTTGGGATAATAAATTATTATCCAAAATAATGCAAATTATATTCAATAATACAATCAAACCAAAAACACTGAAATCTTTCAGAAAACAAGGGTGCAATACACCCTGTTCCAAATTATTATGCAAATTCTATTTCAGTGTCACAAAGATTAACCTTTTCACTGCTGAGGCATTTCACCGCTGTGTGCTGAACTCATTTTTACTACTTTTGCTCATCATGTTTAAACGCGATTTGAAGCCACATTTTGTTATACGACCCAGACATATTATATATCGTTCTTTCCGGCAGATTCATAATATATCATATGTATATGTATACGTCATGTCCTGCCTGTATATTAGAACAAAAAATGCAATAAAATTAGAATTTTTAATCATCTGCAGTGGGTAAAGTGTTTTTTTTTTTTTTTTTTAAAACTTTTATCATATGAACATTTGCGGTTATATTTTCTATGGGGTGCGCTTGTACAAAAATTAGAAATGGGGACTTATTTTTTTTTTTTTTACTTTATACCTGGTCATGTTGGGTATCATTCGAAAGGCCATGCCCAGGCCTTTCGAATGACACCCAGCATGACCCTCTAGCTTGGGAAATCCCCGAGCAGCTAGGGGTTCCCCGGCTAACTGACGTCATTACGCTATGCGTGAGGAAGTCAGGCAGTGAGGGGGGACCTGGGGGTGGAGCCGCCATCCAAGATGGCGGCCCACACCGTAGCTAGGCTGCACTTTGGTGCCAAAGTGTGACCCGGTGCCTAAGGGGTTAAAGCCAGGCCTCCCCTTTTAAGCGGTGCCTGGCTTTTTTTTGTGGGACCTCCCGATCGGGAGGGAGAGGGATCCAAACGGATCCCCCCCTCCCTTCCAGACGATCTCCCGGCATGGCCGGGCGGTCGCCTGAAAATGACGTCATGGCGCGATGATGTCGTTTAGGTCGGGCGGAGCTTGTCTTCAGCGTCTGAGGATGCTGAAGTCCAGAACGCCTCGCGACCCCGGACAGAGAGGTAAGTATCTCCGCCGGTAGTCCCGCAAAGCTGATGACGTGTGGGACACCGTCCTCGGCATACAGCGGGAGTAACTGAGGATGTTTCCCGCACGTCAGCAGTGAAGGGGTTAAATATTTTGTTTTTCAGTTAAACTCATGGATGGCATTGTGTCTCGGCTCTTTTGATCACTGTAAACAATCTCGGACACCTGTGATAATTAGATTGCCAGGTGAGCCCAATTAAAGGAAAAACTACTAAAGGAGGATGTTCCACATTATTAAGCAGAGCACCATTTTCAAGCAATATGGGGAAGAAAAGGTATCTCTCTGCTGCCGAAAAGAGTGAAATAGTTCAATGCCTTGGATGAGGTATGAAAACATTAGATATTTCACGAAAACTTAAGCGTGATCATCGCACTATTAAGAGATTTGTGGCTGATTCAGAGCACAGATGGGTTTGTGCAGATAAAGGCACATTGAGGAAGATGTCTGCCAGATCCACTCATCAGATCAAGAGAACAGCTCTATACCATTACATAGCAGCAAACAGATATTTGAAGCGGCTGGTGCCTCTGGAGTCCCATGGACATCAAGGTGTAGAGTCCTCCAGAGTCTTGCAACTGTGCATAAACCTTCCATTCGGCCACCACTGACCAATGCTCACAAGCAGAAACGGCTGCATTGGGCAGAAAAATACATGAAGACTAATTTTCAAACAGTCCTGTTCACGGCTGAGTGCCATGCAACCCTGGATGGTCCAGATGGATGGAGTAGTGGATGGTTGGTGGACTGCCACCCTGTTCCAACAAGGCTGCGATGCCAGCAAGGCGGTGGTGGAGTCATGTTTTGGGCCGGAATCATGGGAAGAGAGCTGGTCGGGCCCTTTAGGGTCCAAGAAGGTGTAAAGATGACCTCTGCAAAGTATGTGGAGTTCCTGACTGACCACTTCCTTCCCTGGTACAAAAGGAAGAACTATGCATTCCGTAATAAAATCATCTTCATGCATGACAATGCACCATCTCATGCTGCAAAGAATACCTCTGCATCAATGGCTGCTATGGGGATAAAAGGAGAGAAAGTCATGGTGTGGCCTCCATCCTCCCCTGACCTCAATCCTATTGAGAACCTTTGGAGCATCCTCAAGCAAAAGATCTATGAGGGGGGGGGGCGTTTACATCCAAACAGCAGCTCTGGGAGGCTATTCTGACATCTTGCAAACAAATTCAAGCAGAAACTGTCCAAAACTCACAAGTTCAATGGATGCAAGACTTGTGAAGCTGCTATCAAATAAGGGGTCCTATGTTAAAATGTAACGTGACCTGTTAAAATGTTTAAAAAGTGGGGGGCGTGGCCTGGACGGCAACTAAGATGGACGCCTAAGAGACTTGCTCTGTATCCCCACCGTGCTTTTCAGCCGTTTTCACCAGCCTTCGAACACCATGGGTTGCAGCAAGAAGTTGCCCGAGGACCCCGGCGCAGCTGGGACCCCGAGAAAGTCACAAGTGGGACCCCTGGACAATTTTCTCCACCCCGCGACCTCACCGCCGCCGGAATCGTGGCCTACACGTGGGCCCGAGACGCCGAGATTGACCGCCGAAACCTCGACGGCAGACCGCGTGACAGACCTCATTGCGGGCTTGCCGACCCGCGAATATGTCCAGGACTTGCTGGATGTGGTGCGGGAATCCTTGAACCAGGACCTGGCCACGGTACGTGTCGATCTGGGGGCACTGGAAGCGAGAGTGGCGGCACTGGAGGCAACCCCGGTGCGTGACACTGCTCAACCTGGCCCAGATACAGAAGCTGTGAATCTCAGAACCGATACAGTGATCACTGAGGTATGGCGCCGGCTGGATGACCTGGAAAACAGGTCCCGCTGTAACAATATTTGTGTGCGGGGCATTAGAGAATCGGTCACAGACTTGGACTCCTGCCTGGCACATATTTTCAATTACGTTTTAAATGAACGGGCGGTATCACCATCGAGCTTTGACCGCGCACATCGGACCTTACGACCTCGACCCGCAGATACTGCACCGCCGCGTGATGTGATATGTCGTGTAGCTGATTTCCGACTTAAACAAGTGGTCATGAATGCCGCGCGGCGGCAGCGTATTTGGGAGATAGGAGGCGACCGACTAGAGATTTTCCCGGACCTGGCGCAATCCACGTTGCAAGCACGCAGGGCGCTGTGCCCCCTGACATCGCTGTTAACTTCACGTTCAGTACCATATCGCTGGTCCTTCCTGTTCGCCCTGGTGGCTTCGAACGAAAAGGGGACTGCTTCCATACGCTCCCTGGCAGATGTACCGGAGTTCCTGTCAACCTTTGATCTGCCAGCACTTCAACTCGCAGACTGGGTCACACTACGTGAGGAACCTCGCTCTTTCACTCGCGCAACTGACGGCCCGCAGCGCCGGGGACGATGGAGATCTGGGAGCAGACGCCGGATGCGCTCCTCACCGTCGCAGGCAGAGGGAATAGCGACGGAGGTCCCTGGGTGAATTAACCCCTTTTCCACCTTTTATTGCGAGGATGACTGTGCCCTTTAGTATTGCAGCGGATGGACACTTCATCGGCGGGGGGCCCTTCTTCCCTCCCTTTCTTCGACTGACAATTTTGATTTCTGCCCACGCGAGCCGGCCCTCCATAATAATTTCCCTCCCTCTTTTTTTTTTTTCTCTTTTTCTATGTCGGACCTGGCCATGTGACTGCATCTGTGTTTTGCCGACGAGGACTCTATTTCATTTTATTTCCCTTTTTTTGGGAGGGCGGACTGGAGGGTGAGAGGTCGGCGGGGGGGGGGTCAGGGGATCTAGCATCTGGTCTTAGCACCCCTTCCCAAACGGCAAGGCCCTATGTGAGGACTCCTGCTGGAACATGTTTTTGCACCTCTTTTCACCTGTTTTCGTTGGGGGGCTGCTTTGGTTGTAGGTATGGGTGGGGGGGGGGTGGGTACGATCGATCGGGGGTGGAGGGATGGGTGTGGTCAAGGAGTCGGAAGATGGGTACGGGCGGGGCGTAAGGTGCAAACGGGGGGGTTGGGAACCTTATCGGCATGTAAATGGGACTGCTTTTATATGTTGGTATGCGGTAAACAAGGGACGAGGGTCTACTTTTCTTTAAGTTTGTTCCCTGGATGTTCGGGGGGAGGGGGAGTTCCGATTAGACGGTTTAATGATTGTAACTGCGGAATTGTTTATGTTTACCTTGCCGTGCTGTTGGCATGGTAGCTGGGGTCTGCTCGACTAGTTGGGTTGGGGAGGGAATGGGATTGTATTTCGCTCTTCACGGAATAGTGTCCCCATTTAATTTCATTTTCGTTTCTTTTCTTTTCATTGCAAACTGTTATCCACTGTATTCCGCTATTGCTCACCCATACTGTATGTGCTGGGGGGTCTGGCTCCTTGAGGTTCTCGCGAGACACGTTTGATACGGGATGTCCTTGAAATCTGCTTTTATTATAGCAGCGACCTGTAGGTGTGTCGGTGCCTTCGACACTGGGTTTTGTGTACTGCGCGGTGGGGTACACCTGCTGTACTCTGTCTTTACTCTTTTTTCTAATTTCTCTCTCTTTTCTCCCCTTTCTTCGGGACCTTTCCCTCCTCTTGATTGCTGTTGCCGTCCTACTTGACCGAGGATAGCCTCGGCTCCTTCCCCCAGTAGGTGGACGCCTATACTCCTGGAGTGTTGCCTCAGACCCGGTCTGACCCTTCCTCCCAGTGGTGTCGAGTCCCTACCAAGTTAACCTTCTGGTTCTTTGATCTTTTTTCCTACCTTGGCTCTTTCTTCTTTCCTCTCACGTCTCTGTCCTTTTCTATAACATACATCTCTCCCTCATATATTTTTCTCCTCACCCCCTCTTTTTTTTTCTCTCTCTCCCCTTCTCCCCTCCCTCTTCTCGTCTACCCCTCCTTCCCTTTCCTAATATCTACACTCCACCCCCCACTGGTTCTTGTACTCCGATTTGTGTGTTGTCTGTTCGGCCGCTATACACTGTCTGATAACACACCCACGCCTTATAGTGGGGGGGTCCACCGTGCTACCAGGGTTGACCGATATGGATAGTCTAAACTCAACCTGTTTTAAGCCGCGAGATATTACTCTCTTATCTTACAATATGAAGGGACTTAACGCACCGGAGAAGAGATCTCAGTTGCTGAGGGAGCTATATCTGGCTCATGCCTCGGTGGCTATGCTGCAGGAGACCCACTTCTGCGAGGGTTCGGCCCCACTGTTGAGGGACCGTAGATTCCCGACTGGAAATGGGGGGTTGCTATCTTGTTTGCAAATGATATCCCGTTTGTTTTTAAGGATAGCCGTGTGGATAGTGAGGGTAGATTCCTTTTCGTCAAAGGAACGATCGCGGAGGTTGTTTATACTTTCGTCACAATTTATATTGCCAATGTGGCTCAATCAACATGCTTTGCGCGAGTTATGACTAAACTGAAGCAATTTCAGGAAGGCATTCTTATAATGGCCGGTGATATGAATGCAGCCATGCACCCTCTTGTAGACACCTCATCGGGTAGATCGGCAATTCCACCTCATGCACTACGGATGTTACGGCGTTCGCTTCATGAGATGCGTCTTGTGGACACTTGGCGAGCATTTCACCCGGGAGAACGGGACTTTACGTTTTATTCGAATGTGCACCGTGTCTCTTCTCGCTTGGATTATGTATGCCTCGAACAGTTTTATCTGGACCTTGTGGTGGAGACACGCATCCACCCTACAACTTGGTCGGACCATGCACCAATTTCAATACGCATGGCGTCCCCGTTGTACCGCCCGCGCGAACGCATCTGGCGACTCAATACGTCTTTATTGTCGGACTTGGGAGTTTTGACCGGTGTACGGGAGGTTTTGACCCGATACTTTGAAGAAAACTTAGCTACTGAGGTGGCGCAACCCATTGTCTGGGAGGCCCATAAGTCAGTGGTTCGGGGAGATCTGATTAGCAGGGGCACTGCTCTGAAGAAAGTCAGGGACGGGCAGCGTATTACGCTTCTAGAGGAAATCCGCGCCCTAGAATTACAAAGAGGGGGAGATGCAGATGCGGAGACGCAGAGTAGTTTACTGGCGGCACGTCGCTCTTTGAACGATCTGCTCTCTTTTGACATTAAACAGGCGGCGGCACGTACCAGATGCTTCTTTGCGCTGAATGAAAACCGTCCGGGACGGCTGCTGGCATGGATGCTTCGCAAACAACGGCAACTGGCATATATACCTAAGATCCTGGCTTTGGGGGGTAATACTACTCTGCGACCGGAAGAGATCTCAGAAGCCTTTCGGCAATATTATACTTCTTTGTATAATGTTGCGGATACACCTCCTCCGGTGGGGGACATTAGGGACTACTTGAATGCTAATGTGAGGACCCGCCTTCGGGTAACGGAGGCTGAACGATTGGCTCTGCCTATCACGACCGAGGAATTATCCGCGGCTCTGAAATCTACTAAGAATGGGAAAAGCCCGGGTCCTGATGGACTCCCGGTGGAATACTATAAGGAATTTCGAGATCTGTTACTCTCCCCTTTGCTATCCACACTTAACTCCATTAAAGAGGGAACACCCTTTCACCCTCACACGCTGGGTGCAACCATCACGGTCCTGCTCAAGCCTGGAAAGGACCCAGCGGAGTGTGCCAACTATAGGCCCATCTCGCTCCTTAACAGTAACATAAAGCTTCTGGCACGTGTCCTGGCGGACCGGCTTAAGGAACATATGCCGCGATTGGTCCACCCTGACCAGGTGGGGGTTGTCCCTGGCAGGGAAGCGAGAGATGGCACGCAGAGGGCTATCAATGCACTTGTGATCGCACAGCGATCGGGTCAGCGTCTCCTACTGCTATCCATAGACGCGGAGAAGGCGTTCGACCGCGTCAGCTGGTCCTTCCTGTTTCACACGTTGCAGAACATGGGGCTAGGCCCGGGCTTCCTGGGTGGGTCCGGGCGCTGTACACTGGTCCCATGGCCAGAATTAAGGTCAACGGTGCTTTGTCGGCCAGTTTTCAGATATCAAATGGCACTCGTCAGGGATGCCCTCTCTCCCCCCTACTGTTCGTACTTTCTTTGGAACCTTTCTTGGAGGCGATACGACGGGACCCTACAATACCGGGACTGAAAGGTACGATTCAGGACCATAAAGTTACTGCGTATGCAGACGACTTGTTATTTTTCTTGACGGAGGCACGGTGCTCTCTCCCAGCGGTGCTATCCGCTTTTGATACTTACGGCAAATTGGCAGGCTTGAAAATAAACATGTCCAAATCAGAGATTCTTAACGTCTCGATGCCGGAAGATGAGGCAGGCAGGTTGCAGGGCTCCTTCCCGTTTCACTGATGTATTTCCAAGATGAAGTATCTTGGGATCTGGCTCTCTTCCACGCCGCTGGATCTCTATAATCTGAATTATCTCTCACTCATAGGTACGCTATGGGCAGACCTGGCAGTCTTGACCACGAAATTCATCTCCTGGCTGGGGAGAGTCGCAGTATTCAAGATGAATATCCTGCCGCGGCTGCTCTACCTATTTCAGGCTGCCCCGGTGGCGATACCAGGCTCCGTTTATTCTGCCCTTAAGGCGGAGATGATCAAATTTGTATGGGCAGGCCGAAAACCTAGGATCCGTCTCTTGGTACTGTGTCGACCTAAGATGGCAGGTGGTCTTGTACTCCCAGATCTTGTTACATATTACAGGGCGGCCCAGCTTAACAGGTTGGTGGATTGGTCCTCAATGGGAAGAGGACGCGGCTGGCTGGATATGGAGGGGGCAGATGTGGGGGTACCATTGTGGGTGTTACCTTGGCTTCCCCCACGAGCGGTGCCAAAGGAGGCCCGCACTCACCCCTTAATAGGCACCACCCTGCAATTGTGAGATCGCTTAAAGTTTTCGCACGCCTTATCTTCTAGTCCCCCGCCTTCACTACCACTAACCTCCAATCCCCTTTTCTGCCCCGGTGTCCGGAGAACTCTGCAACATCATCTTGTGGAGGGGGAATCGGCTTTTGGCCCTTCTAGTGGCAAAAGTGCCAACGATACACGCCCTGACCTCTCGCCCAGATCTTCCTCCGCTGACGCTGGTGGACAAGTTTAACTTTATGCAAATCCGACACTTTTTGGGTTCCCTCCCTGGAGGGCATAACCTGGCGTGTGCCCTCTCCCCCTTTGAGCGTCTCTGCTCCCTTCAGCGTCCTTTGGAACATGGGATTTCCACTCTTTTTGCAATGCTCCAGTCCAGAGACTCGGAACTACCTTTTATTCATGGGTCGCTGGGAAGCTGAACTGAAGCAGACTCTATCAGACTCTGAATGGGGAACGATCCTATTCTTGACACATCATGGCATGCAGGCGGTCAGATACCATGAATCGTCCTATAAGATACTAACCCGCTGGTACTGCACCCCGCTTCGCCTATTCCAATGTGTGGGGACGGCGGACCCCAATTGCTGGAGATGTGGCACAGAGCTGGGCTCCTACCTCCATATCTGGTGGACTTGCCCCCTTCTGCTGACATACTGGAAGTGGATCAGAGCTGCGATCAGGGACGTGACAGACATCACATTGGACCTCAAGCCTCAGGTCTTCCTGTTGTTGCTTACGGGCCAACCGGCGACCTCCTTCCGGAAATCGGTGGCGTTCCGCCTTTTGTTAGCGGCGCGCTATCTGGTCCCGCGACATTGGAGACGGAAAACGGTCCCCTCACTCAGAGAATGGGTGACCCAGGTAGACGAAATATACCGTGTTGAGGAACGTATTGCTTCCCGTGATGACAATCTCCCTGAGTTCTATCTCACCTGGTTCTACTGGACACAGTACATTACCTCGGCCTCTCTCCGCCACCGACTGGACCTTGAACTAACAGGGAGGGGAAGTGGAGAAGATGGAGGACAGGCGCACCCTTAGGTGGGACTTTCAGACTTAGATGGCATCTGTGGCTCTGCTGGTAGTGGGTCTCCTGTGGCGGATACTGGAGCGCGGGCTTGGGCTCTTCTGTAGCCGTATACAATGTACCCTACCCCATACTTTGGGTTGATGGGGGGCCCTTACTATGACGACCGCTGTGTGTGTCTTTGTCTTTGTGTTCCCTGTGTCACACCCCCCACTTCCACCATCCTTCACCCTTTTTTTTTTCTTTCTCTTCTTTCTCCTCCTCCTCCTCCTCTCTCTCCCTCCTCCCCCACCTCTTCTCACTTAGACTGATCTTTCCTTATCTCTGATCTACCTCTTCTCACCATTCCTTGCTCACAACTTGGGTCTCATATCAGATTTTCCTACTTTGATCACCAGCCTTCCTACTGGTTCCATGCTGTCCATCACACCTTCATTACCCCATCGTGACAGACATGAGGACCGGGTAGATAGAAGGAGCTCGATTGGGACGCTTCCCAGGACCCTCTATGGTCTGATGATAAATGTCAACTACTTAAGCGCTACTTTTACATGGTGGCCCTGTTTGTTTGTTTCTTTTTACGATGTCATGTACCGGTCATATAATCTGATGATTACGGTATTACCGTATTGTTTGTCATTCCTGTCTTATTCTCTTTAATAAAAATCTTGAATACAAAAAAAATGTTTAAAAAGTTTAAATGTTGTTCAAAGTTTGATTGAAATTGCAGCATATTTACTGAAATAAAAAGCTAACACAACAAATGACAATTTTCAGTTCTTTACAACCTATAGTGTTTTGAAACTTACTGTGCATAATAATTTGAAACAGTGCATTGTAAGTTATTTTGGAAAAAAAAAATACTGTTATCATTAGGAGGTTTGTTCAATAAAATTTGAATTGTACGCTTAATAGTTGATATCAATTATTTAGGTAAATGAGAAAAATATCATTGGCATAATAATTTGGAACAGGGTGTATTAGTCACTGCATATTGCCTCAGTGTAAACATCCTTGGTATGATATATTATTTCAATTACGTACACTCTTATTTATACAGCAACATTCATAATGCATAGTCTATCAATAATTATATTTTCATATTCAAACCATATATACAGTAAAGTTCAGTCTTAGAATGTGTATGGTCGGTTTCTGATCTGTTAGTGCCACCTAGTGGCAGTTCATGAGAAAGTCATGCGGTTTGGAATTTTTTTTTTTTTACAGTCTGCTGCCTGGTCTCGCCTCCCTGCATCGCGTGACTTGCAGGGAGGGTTACCAGGAAGGAAGTCGCTGCGGGGGACAGCAAGGGAGTATGCAGCCCGAGTGTGGCTCGGGGTTACCGTTCGTGAAATTTAACCCCGAGTCACACTCGGGAACACCGCCGGGGAGGTTAAAGATATAGTGTATCGAACAAAGGTACAGGACATCACTAATCTAAAGCCGAGGATCACTGATACCACTGCCACCATGGATGAGGGTATGCTACAGCGAACATGGCAAGAAATAGAGTACAGTCTTGATGTGCAACTAATGGTGCCCATATAGAGGTGTATTAAATGAAGCGCAAAAAAAAACTTAAGGCAATTGAAAAGACATAATTTTCACTTTTGTAATAAAACTTTGAAATTGTAAAGAGACCTTATGGACACCCTGTGTATCACATTGATCTTAATGCTGCGGCAGTGCAGGAAGGCAGATGGGCCTGAGCGCCACAGGGTGGCATAGCAGGCTCTACGGCTCTCCACCAACGTCTACAGTCTGCCTCCAGGCCACCTTAGGCAAGACCAGCTACTTGCGCCCCCCCTAAAAAATTAACTGTTGAAATGCGAGCGGAACACAGACACTGTGCGTGGGCGGGGCACAATGCACAGGGTCTGCACATGGTCGTTCGGTGCCCATCTTACCCCTCCGCTGGTCGGGCCTGGGATTGGTCTGTGCCTCTTTATCTCTTGCGCTTTCTTCGTCCCATTTTTTTTCTTTACTCTGCCTCTGGTGGCGCCTACACGTCATCTGGCACCTGCGCATCACCATAAAAAACACCCAATTCTGCGCCTCCAGTGAGGGTCCGCAAGCCAACAATGTCGGCTTTGCGAGCCGCCATTGCCAGCTACACGAGGCGCATAATGAGGAACTGGTAAAGTAATGGAACCCAGGTTGGGGCTGGCTGCGCCCTTCGGCAACTGCCTAGGGCGCATTGCCACCTAACTTGCCCAATGGGAGCAGTGGCCCTGCCTGCCTCCCTTCACTGCAAAATCTGAGTCATTGTCTGCAGCAGGACTGCCTGAACTCAGGCATGACATCGACTAGCCGCTGGTAAGGGAGGTTGGCCATAGATGTTGCAGGAGAGCTGCAGAGGACAAACAACCAACAAAAGAAAAAGGACACAGAAGCGATGATGTACCTGGCTCGTACAGTTTCCAAGTAGTGTTAGTAAATTCACTCTGTTATTCATGTTACTGGGAGGTCTTAAATATGTGACCAGACTAAAAGGTGATATACAAAGAGAGCCGAATTTGCTACTAAATTGCACTGAATGGTGAATTTCCCTTTATGGTGCAATTCGCCAAATAGTGGTCAATTCACAGCGAAATACGGTGCAATTCAACAGCAGTAAAATTCCCCATAGAGAATGATGTGCTCTGAATAACCAAAGAGCACTGAAAAGTTGGCGAATTGCCCAGATTTAAAGTGCTTTTGTTTGACAGGTTTAAACAGCCGAATCCCATAGGTTTCAAGGTTAAAAAAAAAGTCCTGTTTTTAGTCAATTTTTTTATTCAACCGTTTATGAATTCAGTTTAGAATACCTTTTATTATTTATAGGACCTTATTATTTCCATACATTTTTTTGTATTAAAAATGGCAGGCTTTTTCTCTTTTTACCATTTTTTTCTCTTTTTACCCCATTCGGCAGCTGATTGCAGCTGCGTTCAGCGGATCATCTGCTTCATTCAGCGGGGTTATCGGTGGTGTTCAGTTCAATTCTGCGCACTTCAAAGACCCTGTGGGGATTGCTGAAGTCAGCGAATTAAGGTCGCAGAAGGGCACCGAATGAGGTGCCGACATTTAACCCCTTCACTACCGATAGAGATCTCAGTATGCTGATCTGCAGCCCAAAAGCAAAATGATGTATGCTGCAAACGAATTTCGTTATGTGCCCCCAAAGGGGGGGCACTGTTGCATAATGCCTAGAGAACTAAGGCTAGGGTCAGACGAAAGCATTTTTCCCCGCGAACGTGAAAAAGTGCGTCCGAACGCATTGATGTATTTTTTCACGGAATGCGCAAAAACGGTCAGACGGCGTGCATTTTCGGGCGTGATTTTGTACGGATCGTCAATAAAACTCTTTTTGCGTCTGGACGTTATGTAGGCTGGACATTAGCAGTGTCTGACATCTCCTAATCACGCACACACGCCGCTATGCCGCAGCTGCGCACTCAGACTTGTGCACCGATTTTTTTTTCGGTTCGATTCGGTTCGTTCGTATTTTGTAAATTTTCGGTTCGGCCGATTTCCGTTTCGTAAATTTTTCGGATCTGAAAATTTTTGGAAAAATCGGCCGAATCCGAGTGCACGAATCGGGAAATTTCGTGAAAATTCCGAAATTCCGAAACTCACATCCCTAGCACTCAGTACGTCAGTACTAGCGGTTCAGCGTTCTCAAAAAAATGCGTTCAAATTCCACTTGCGTTGCACGGCCGGACTTTTGTGCGGCCGTACATCGTATAGTGGCCATCATTGCCCGTCATCTGCTGCTAGTGCGGCCGTAATTATGTGCGCCAGAACGCACGTTAAGTGTGCGCTGGTCTGACCCCAGCCTAAAACTGTAAAATCGGCAGCCGAAAGCTCTGAAATAGGGGACTTTCAGAAGCTGTCAGCAGCCGTTGCAGGGAGAAATAAAAGAAAATAGATCTGCTGTACAACCTCTAACTCAATTTGGCAGTAGATCTACTGGCCAAAAAAAATAATATATTAATATATATATATATAGAATTTTTCAAAAAAACACTGGTTTCTGACCATTTTTTTGGCAAAATCACTTGGTAGTGAAGGGGTTAATCAAACTCGGGATACATTTTGCCCATACAATTGTGATAAGAGCATAGAAAAATCTACATCCCTAATCAATATGTTCAGAATGCATTATGACGTTTGCATGTGAGTGCAATACATGCAAAGCTTGGGACATCCATGCACAGCTCAAACAGGAAACCTACCATCAGGATGGTGCTGTGAAAACCCAAGAGCTGTGTCTCCTCAATGAACAACTGTCTTGGCAGGGTGCTATGTGTGTTCACATTCCAGCTCAGCTCTCAACTAGTACTGATGGTAAACCTGCAAGTCCGGACATTGGTTATTGCAATTCCATATCAGATAAGAAAACGAATTATTGTGAATAGAGGTAGAGTTAAGGGAAGTGTTAATGGGATGTGCTCGGCTTCTAGGACCAAAAATAATGTTACCTGATTGGAGTTGATCCTTCCAAGTGCTGAAACATTGCTGTATTTGGTGTGGTGTCAAAAAGAAATCTATACTTTGGAGTACCTCGTTCTTTATCCACCTCTAGTCTTTACCCAGATGAGTATGTGACTGCAGAGTTCAGTAGTGAATGAGATACTTCCCAATCTAACGAGCAGAACTTGTCATGGTGTTCATATTACAAAGATTCTGTGCTTTGCAAAACTATTTAGTTTTTGTGGAAAGGGGATTCAAGCCAAAATAGTAACCATACCCAGAAACCTGTCAGATGCATACATTCCTGGAGTTTGCACACCCTCTGGGACAGTGTAGGTATATCCAGGAGAGGAAAAACCCTCATATGCAAGTATTAGAAGGTCACAATTCAGATTCTTGTGGTTTGCATGTGGATAGTTTTTTTTTTTTTTAATAATGTGGGATTATTAGTGTCAGTTTCTCCATGGTTCTAATATATACATTCTGATGGGCAGTTTGAGAGAAGGGATTCCCTGCAGTAGGTAGAATCTTTACAGTGCAGGATCCCAAATGAACAGCCTTGATTATAAAATTTCCCTCGTGTGACTGCAGGATTCAGTCTGCATTTCCTCAAGGTGATCTGCAAAATCTGGCCTGGCTGAGGGTCCCAAGGACAGGTTTGAGAAACACTGGGTTAGAGCAGTGTTTCCCAAACCAGTCCTCAGGACACGCCAAGTTTGACAGCTGTCTGAAGCACAGCACAGGTGACATGATTTGCTTCTCAGTGATTCAGTCTGCTTTTCTCGAAGGCAATCCATAAAATCTGGCCTGGTTGAGGGTCCCGAGGACAGGTTTGGGAAGCACTGGGTTAGAGCTATAGAAATAACAGTATCCAAAACACATGGTAGCTCTGGCTGCCAGATAAACAGTACGTTGTGATGGAGCCCGAAATGTGTCAAATAAGTGAAGGCTGCACATGCATAGCACTGGGGAATCTGAAAGTCTCATTTTTATATGATTTGCAAAGGTTTTTTGTAACGTAGCACAATATTAGGTATATTAATGGACAAATGGAACTACTGGATTTTCCTTCATATTTATTTTAGCATAAAAAACATTGGTGTGATGTAAATACACTCAAAATGCTAAGTTTTGAATTGCTGCTTACATGGGCTGCTTCCATCTCAGCAGGTGGTTGGGCAAACGTTTGGAAACAGACCAATGCAGTAAGAGTTTCTTTGGTTGCTTTTCCTGGTGTAATACTAGTGTTTTTCTGGGTATTGTTCCTTATTTTATGTAGTTATTATTTCTTAACCCCTCCATAGAAATTAACGAATACAATTTTTAAAAAACAAAAACACACATTTATTGAAAAGTTCACATTCTCACAGACAAAGATGTAAAGCACAAGTTCTTTTTAGTTAACATGACTTTTTTAACCTTCCTTTAAACCACATAAAAATTCCAATGCAAATCAAATATAAAAGTTTCAATTTCCAGCATTGAAACATTTTCATTAGTGCAAACTAACGCAAAAAAGAGACTTTAACTTACATAGACAAAAAAAAAAAAAACAATCAACATTTAATGCAGCCCCAAGGGTCTGGAGCATATTCCTCAAATAAGAAATGTTTGGCATGCCAGCACTGGACATTTACTTCCAGATTAGAATTGTCTCTAAGTTACAGGACAAAGATGCTTCTGCATGGAACAAAAACTGAAACAAGAAAACGTGGAAAAACATTAACAGTGAAACACAATACATGGTCTGTTGTGCTTTGGTGACTTTGTGTTCCAGAGTGCAGAACACGATCAGGAACCCAGTCATTGACCAGTGAATTGCATATGAGCATTGCTCTAGAATACTTTTTCATTTCCCTGCTGCATTAAGCTATTGATCCGAACATGACGTGCCACCAAATTAACATAGAAAATATCTACCAGGAATCGATCTTACCCCCTGGCATTCCCACACACCAGCCTTTAAAGAAAAGACACACACCACATATCTGCGTTCTTAAGACATCCAATGGCCTACATGTAAAATAGTCCAGAAGCAGAGATTTGGGCAAGTGATGTTACTTTTTGCCTATTTATGTAACCACTTAATAACTATGAAGGAACAACAACAGAACTATTACCACCCTCTGGTTTTCAAGACGTCTTGGATCCTACATCCTGTCTGGCCACAGAAGCTTTGACACCAGAGACAACTTATTCATCCCTGAGCATATGAAAATTGGGATTGCATTGGTTCAAAGAGCACAATAAAGTATTTCTCAAATAGGGGAGGGGAAACAAAACAAAAATCAGCCTTATTCTGGCAGCTGCAGAGCCATACATGTGTGACTTAATGTATTAAGGTGGTGTAAGCGAGAAGAAGAATTTCTTTGGCACCCAAAGAATAAATAAATTACAGAGAAAATAAAAAAATATTTTAGATGGATATCTTGTAGGCCACAGCTTCATGACTGTTGGCTCATCCCATTTATTTTGAGAATGTATGGATGTATTTTCACACTTTCTAGTTTTGGTTTGATTTCATGCGGCTTCTCAAAGAAATTCACCAAAGATTGCTCTGTTAGGAGAGAGGCCAGAATGTGCTCATAGGATACAGCCCAGTCTGGTTCGGTTAATGTCAGCGATTGTAAGGAATGTGAGGATGTTTTAACGGTGTCAGAAAATACACAATCCTGATCAGAACATGACGCGCCGCTCTCCGAGTCCACACTGTGAAACTCTTCAGAGTTGCTCCCAGAGCTGCTGAAGCGCTGTCCGACCTCACCAATTTGCAGAAGAAGGGTGGTTACAGTGGCAATCGCTTGGTACAAATCATTTTCTTCAGGGTCTGTATGGAATATGCTGTACAGTGTTTTGCAAAACTGGATGAATTCTCTCTGAGAAAGATCAAATTAATTATTCAGACATGTAACACATTAGAGAAGAGGCATACACTGGATGAGAGATCGTACCTGAGTCATAGTTGGCAATTCAATTTCTGCCTTTTTGTCTTTTTCTTTGGCCAAGTCTTTCAGCATTTGTTTTAGTTGCTTGCGATAATCCTTCTCCCCTCCTGTGGAAGAAAAACCTACACCTATTATGCATTTAAAAAGGAAATAAAAAATATTTGCTTATTAGAATTTGGGACATATTTAAAAGAAAATGTGGCAATAAGAAAATGGTACACAATATAGTCATGCGTTCACATACATTATTCCAAGGATAAAGATTTGCTTCAAGAAGCAAGTCTTATGGAAAGTGAGCGTGAGACAATGTGAGGGATCAAATGCCCTTTTGGCTTGGTACCTGTACTGGTTTAGATAAACATTAAATTTATTGGAATACCAATGGTGAGGTTTAAAAAAAATGTAATGCATCATTCCATTTACTCTAAAATTCTAATTATAAAGGTAGTGAAATATTCTTTGTCAACATAATAATGTTGATGGCGACAGAGTCAGTTCTTTCCTGTATTACCATCTCCTTATGGTTTGTATGATTTTATTACAAGTTTTGTATTTGTTTACCTTTTTATTTAGTATAATAACAGATTTATGTAAGTAATGCTGAAAAGAAAACAAGAGTTTCTCCAAGGTGTTTAAAAAGGCTGCATTGTGTGTGTTGCTGGCTGTGTTTGAAGTTGTTTTCTGTTCATTATATTCCTCACATTCCTGTGCGGTCACAACCTATGAGATTTGAACAGTGCTGCTTTGATAGAGTTTTAATGTTTACACTTTTTAATATGTAAAAAGTGATTCTATTCCTCCAAAAAACGATACAATGAAGATCATACAACATACAAGAGTCACAAAAAAATAAGAGACCTCTACTGTGAGCAATCAAAATAAACAGCACACCAGTGAAAGGTATGGTCACATCATTTATAAAACGAAACTCCTAACAGATGAACTGGAAAAAATGTCCAATTTTAAGGCATGACACGGAGGCTCCTATTTGCAGTCTCTTTCTTACTTTAATAAACAGTAGCAAGAAGTAGACAGAAAAGTATATATGCATATATAAACTTTGATGAGAAAAAACGATAGTACCAACATGGTACGTCCTGAAACACCCCATTCCATAACGCAGTATGGACTGTCCTGAGTTAACATAAGATTCCCCCTGACGTCCATTAAACCTCTTTCTTGCTACTCAGCGGACAGTTAAGTATACAAAACATTTTTTCCAGCCTCCCTGCGCTTAAGGGAGTCTGGGACGCTTTATTTATATACTTGTACTGTATTTATTTATTCAAGCTGTTTATTTAATCTGTCAGCGTTTTGGCCGTTGGGTTTAGGATCTGTAACTGGGTGTTACAATCCTGTCTTTACACCTCCCACGGCCTGCGCTGTGAGTCACCGAGATTCTCCTCATGCGTTAGGCTCCGCCCACTTTTTCGCGGCGTTTTCGCAGGCTTTAGGCAGCGGCCATTTTAAAAACTGAAAAGACTTGCTTTTAAAACATGTCGCTCTCCAAGCACAATTCGCACTCCGGTCAGCACGATTCCGACTCCGAGGGTGAGGTGATGCACATCTCTACCCTCGCTGATCGGCATGGCTTACCCCTGCGCTCCCAGAGGGAGGACCCTGAGACAAGGCTGGAGGCTTCCATCACACGAATGCAGTCGGCGGTCACCTGTATGTCGGAGTCCTTCTCCCGCGCCTGGGCTGACCGTAATGTACCATCCACTTCATATAATCCCCATTATTTTATGCCTCCCATACCTGTTAACCCCTGCCCTACTGTTTCCTCTGGAACACTTACCCCTGCTCACTCAATGTGTGCCCATGGCCCTAGCTTTAATTTAGCCTCACATCCTCCTCAATTGAATTTTAATCGACCCATGAGCTCTCAGGCTCTACACAGACCCCAGAGCTTTCATGCTCACAGTGAGACTGCGCCTGACAATCTGAGCGCCAGAGGGGCTGGCAACCCCGTTCAACTGCCTGAACCCCACAACATCCCCGCACAGAAAAGAGCCCTTGACCGCGGGGCGTGTAAAGCAGTATGTTTGCCTAAAACAGCAAAAAACGTGCACCTCTCTGTTACCGGCTTATCCGCTTTCAGATGAGGATGAAGGGGATAAGGCTTATGATTATGAGGAGCCTTTTGAAATCCATGCGCCTGCTTACGATGCGCAGTTGGAGGAGGATGTTTTACCACCTATTTTCCCGGGGGCCACCCCACGAGAAATCATTTATGACCCGCAGGGTAACCCCCTATTTCACCCACAAACAATTTCCCACCCACGCTCAACAGAGTGGTACCCACTGCCCCATGTGGCTAAGTGGATTGATCAAAATTTCAGGGCTCCCCTAGACCGTCCCTCCAGAGCAACTATGAGGGCTGAGTGTCCCCGACCTACCACCGCGGGCAAAGTCTGCCTAACCCCGGTGGTAGATGAATATTTTGAAAAATTCCTGGGAGGAAAAGGTTGGACAATTAAAAAGGGCATCGACAATGCTCTGCGCATGATACAGGACAAGGTCCTTGATATGTCAGGTCCCTTAACACGCCTTTTCGAAATGGTGGAAGATGCTAAGCTCTCTGGTAATCCCCTGGAACCGGAGGATGTCGGGGGATGGCTACAACGCACTATGTGCTTGTTCGGGAACGCTAATGCGGCAATAGCGGCAGAACGCCGTAAAGCAATCCTGATAAAAATGGACCCGCAATTCACTACTCTAGCCCCTAAAGACCTAGGTAGTGAGGCGCAGGGTTTTCTATTTGGGGACCGTTTGCATCAAAGAGATGGGAACGTATGCGAACACCTTTAATAACATGGAAAAGAATGAGGCCACAATGAAGAAGGTCTTCAATCCCACTAGAGTTTTTGGCAGGGCCGGCAGATACAGAGGGCGACCTGCCGGCCGAGGAAATAATCCTTACGCCACTTCCCGTACGGGGAACTTGCCCTCACTATCTGCTCCAAAATCCAGAGCATCAGGATTCACGGGATCCTTTTTCCCATCACGTGCCCGACCCTGGCAGGGACGCGGGTTTAGAGGGACGAGAGGCAGAGGATATTTCCGTCGTCCAGCAGGTAATTCCTATACCACATCCCACATTCCCAATCGCGGGGCGCTTGCGTCATTTCCTACACAAATGGGACACACACAGGACACATGGGTCCTCAACACGATACAGGGGTTCACTGTGGATTTCACCGACACTCCATACCAATCGTCGCCACCACATCCACTATCACTGTCTTCGACACTTCACGAATTAGTACACATGGAGGTACAAAGCCTCCTACAGAAAGGGGCAATAGAAACATCTACTCCCATACCGCGCTTTGTAAGCAACCTCTTCGTAGTTGCGAAGAAAGGGGGCGGATACCGCCCAGTCATCAACCTGAAAGAGTTGAATGGTTGGGTAGTATACCGCCATTTCAAAATGGAAGGAATTCATACAATGAAAGAGTTGTTAATTGCAGGGGATTGGCTTGTCAAATTGGATCTCAAAGATGCCTATTTGACAATTCCGATTCGAGAAGACTTCAGGGACTTCCTCGCATTCCCCTGGAATGGCAGAATGTGGAGGTTCACATGTCTCCCATTCGGTCTATCATCAGCCCCATGGTGTTTCACGAAAATCATGAAGCCAGTGATAGCTCAGTTACGATCAAAAGGGGTGCGCTTAGTTATCTACCTAGACGACAGCCTCATCATGTCGCAGTCACACTCCACCATACAACTACATCTACGATGGACCAGTCAACTGTTACAGGATCTCGGATTCCTGATCAACATGGAAAAATCTATCCTGGTTCCGTCACAAAAACTGGAGTTTTTAGGCTTCATTCTCGACTCTGTACTCCAGACTCTGAGCCTCCCGAACTCGAAGGTCCTTTCCCTCCGGAAAGAAGTCCGAACACTACTTCGCCATCGTTCCACTTCCCTGAGGCAAATCGCACGAGTCATAGGACTTATGTCAGCCACACGACACGCAATATTTCCAGCCCCCCTGTTTTTCAGAGCCCTCCAGAGATTGAAGGCCCGTTTTCTCCGGTCCGGCTCTTCATACAACAGGATAGTGGAGATCACAGAGGATGCAACCACCGATCTCCAATGGTGGATTACGGATTTACATCTCTGGAACGGGAGTCCTCTTCATTCTCTAACTCATTCCCTCACGATAGAATCGGACGCCAGTCGTCTAGGTTGGGGAGCTCGATGCGGTCACCTGGAGACGGGAGGACGTTGGTCTCAGGAGGAGACATTACTGCATATCAACGTCCTGGAATTGCTAGCAGCATTCTTTGCTCTCCGGTGTTTTGTGAAAGGAACCGATCATCATTCCATCCTCCTTCGCTTGGACAACTTCCCGGCTGTGCGATACATCAACAGCCTAGGGGGACCTCGCTCAGTTCAGTTGACGTTCATGGCACACCAACTTTGGGATTTCTGTTTCCAACATCACCTCCATGTGACGGCGCAATTCATTCCAGGGCTCTCGAATGTGGTCGCGGACTGGAACTCACGGCATTGGCACGACGCAGGAGATTTGTCGCTCCACTCTTCAGTCTTCTCAATGCTCTCTCAGCTGTGGGGTCCCTTCCACACGGATTTGTTTGCCTCCCGGCTGAATGCAAAGCTGCCGACGTTTTTCAGCTGGCGCCAAGATCCAGATGCGGCGGCGACGGATGCGTTCCTTCAAGATTGGGGACCGGGACGCCCATATGCGTTTCCTCCATTTGCGTTGGTTCAGAAAGTTCTGAATGTAATACGAACACGACACCTCACCTTGCTTCTGGTGACCCCGTTCTGGCCGTCTCAAGCATGGTTCTCATCCATCCTGGACCTCGTGATAGACGATCCCCGCTTGATCCCATCCTTCGAGGACGTATTACTGGATCCGGATCACAGACCCCACCCATTGATCTTGTCAGGTCAACTGCAGCTCATGGCCTGGGTGCTTTCGGGATCGATGGATCAACGAGCGGCTTATCAAGCTCTGCTACCTCGTTGCTCCATCGATCCTGGGCTCCGGCAACTAGAGGAGTGTACGCCTCCTGTTGGACAAGATGGTCTAGCTGGTGTGTTGAACGGGCTCAGGATCCCTTTTCAGCACCTCTGACGCACGTCCTAAATTTCCTGTCTTCGGTCTTTGACTCGGGCACGGCTTACCGTTCCCTTAATGTGTTGAGATCAGCTATGTCGGCTGGACATGTCGGTTTCGGGGGCGTTCCTCTTGGACGACATCCCTTAGTCTGTCGACTCCTTCGAGGGGCCCGTTTTGCTCGTCCTCCTCGTCCCCGATATGTGGTAAAATGGGATGTTACTGTGGTGTTACGTTTCCTCCTCGCTTGGCCAGATAATCATGGCTTATCGTTACGCCGACTCTCGGCTAAGTTACTAATGTTACTGTGCTTGGTTTCGTGTAAAAGAGTGGGAGATGTGAGAGCGTTAGACTTTGGAGTTCGCTCTTTTTTGCCAGAAGGCGTAAGATTTAATATCTCCCGTCGTACCAAGACGTCCATCTCGCAGGCGTTTTTTCCGTCTTTCTCCTCACAACCGTGGTTATGTCCGGTTAGATGTTTGCAGGAATACGAAGACCGTACTCTACCCTTTCGACGTATGGAGGAAGTGGCTCCTTTGTTTATATCTTTCAAACCCCCCTTCCTCCCAGTTACCTCACCCACTCTGGCTAGGTGGATTCGTTGGCTGTTGGATTTAGCAGGGATTGACACCTCCCGATTCGGGGCGCATTCAGTTAGAAGCGCCATTGCTTCCAAAGCAGTTTCCTCTGGTTGTCGATTGGAAGACCTGTTACGCTCCGCAGACTGGTCGAGAGAGTCCACTTTCAGGGAGTTTTACTTTAAACCCGTATCACATTGGTCGTCCGATGTTTTTGATGTTTAGATTTCCTCTAGCTTTGAACTTGCAAATAGGAGCCTCCGTGTCATGCCTTAAAATTACAAAATTTTCCTATTCCATAACGGAAAGTTTGAATTTTATTAATGACACGGAGGCGAGTATTTCCCTCCCATTTTTTAAAAAAACCCTCCCTTTATATATTGTTCTGTTATATTATTGTCGTGTATTAATAAATAAAAACATGGACTCTGTGTCATCTTTATTCAGTTACTGTGATTACTTATCTGTACACTGTATGTTTATTCAATAAACTATTTTATTGTTTCTATGGGTTCTGAAATCTTTTCAGCGCTAGTACCGCGTGTCTTGAATGTTACACGCAGTTACTGTTGTTACTCTAACACACCCTTCGTGTTTTGTGCTTTTATTACAGCCACTGGCCCACCTGTTTGAATCTGGATTCTTTCGATTCCTTTCCTCCTGGATCACTCGTCTTCAACTCCGCAAGGAAAAGATTTCAAGTGTCGTCTTCTGCTTCTTCGTAGTTTTCAAGAAAGAGGTTTAATGGACGTCAGGGGGAATCTTATGTTAACTCAGGACAGTCCATACTGCGTTATGGAATGGGGTGTTTCAGGACGTACCATGTTGGTACTATCGTTTTTTCTCATCAAAGTTTATATATGCATATATACTTTTCTGTCTACTTCTTGCTACTGTTTATTAAAGTAAGAAAGAGACTGCAAATACTCGCCTCCGTGTCATTAATAAAATTCAAACTTTCCGTTATGGAATAGGAAAATTTTGTAATTCTAGCACACTGTATTTTCTTTTCAATCTCGGATATTTTGTATGTTTTAAATTCACACAGCTCACAGACACTGCAATTTAATGTTTATGCACCCAAATCAAAAACCAAACGAACACTAAAGAAAATAGAAATTTTAATAACATTCATTGAAACTTGCCATTTGCCTTTGTGATCTTCAGCGGTCTGGTAGTTGACAAAAGTGGCCCTTTCAAAGGTGACTGGCTGTCTTGGTCATTCTCTGTGAGAGCTGCAGAAGCACAGAATGATCAATAAATAAGGGTTAATATTAAGGGACATTTATTTTGTTGAATTCCCAGCCAGCTCATTTTTTTGTTGCTGCTGTCCCTTTCCGTGTGCCATTTTGATATATTCCCTGCCAGGTAATTTTTGCTGTTGCCCCTTTCCGTGTTTTCTTTTTCAATCCCAAAGTGGAAATGTCTCGGTGAAGATATAAATATAAACGCACCATTTTTTCTCTTAGCTGAGTAGCAGCAGGACATGTGACCAAAAATTGCTTACCAGCAACTACATTAGGTTAGGACCCACCTTGAAAGAGGTGCTGTGATGTGGCAGGTGGACTTTACATTAATGGCCATTGAAGTATTAAGTAAAACCGCTGGATTAGCATGAAGCCACAGGGATAAGCGCAGATTGCACCTTTTTTGTTATGTTTTATACCTAAAGTGGGCTGGATACTTCTGGTTTCGCAGCTGTCCTGTTAGGGAACAGTGTGCGAAACCGCTTTTTGTACATATCTTTAATCCAAAAATAAATTCATAATAATTGACTTTTCTAGATTTATCCAACTGAAGGGAGATTCTAGCCAAGGTGTTTTTCTCCCATCATATGTAGCATTTTCTGTAGCTAAAGAAGAGCAATTATTTATTCATTAATATTATAGTTGTACAAATGTATAGACCAGGCATCAGCAACTTTGGCTCTACAGAGGTTTTGGAACTACATCTCCCATGATGCTCAGCTAATCATTAGATTGGCTACGCCTCATGGGAAATGTAGTTCCAAAACATCTGTAGAGCCAAGGTTGCTGACCCCTGGTATCGACTAGATTATCTCATGGCATTCATTCGGACACCTTGTTTGGAATAGTAAATGAAGGGTGGGGTACTATACGGATATCAAATGTGTTTTTAATACTTTGCAGTATAAAAAAAACAAATCATTAGCAATGCTCTTACCAGGTGGAATATGAATCCGATACAGTAATTTGATTTTGTCATTCATTTCCCCATAATACATTACATCTGTAAGAACAATGACACAAGAGGTTACATTACATAGTAAACATGAGAATTAGCCAAAGTTCCACTCTTCCTGCGTCACATATGAGCCGCCTCTAAATATGAATGGAGACTCTCGGGTCGGTTGAAGTTTGCTTCATTATGAATCTAGGACTGTGTAATAACCATTTCTAACCTTGACAAGTGTAGCACCAGTGTAATGTGATAAAATGGATGTGAAATGACAGCCAGGTGCTCTGGAAAAGCAAATGTTTAAAACAGTGTGAACATCCAAAAGCAACAACATTAAATCTCTTAGGCAGCAACAGCTAAATGATCAATAGGGTTCCTGAGGCACATTGCCTGACCTCTGCATTTAAATTTTCTGCTCACTTACGCACCTAAGCACCATGCAAATGATTTAAACTCAATTAGATTGTCCATGTTTTCATCCAGCAGACGGAACAGCCTTCCTGTTAGGACCTCTGTGTGTGCATCGCATGTCCAGGGAGAGAGCAGCCGGAACAGGTTCAGGAACTGCTGGCTGTCAATCTTGTACTGTTGTGCATAAGGACGACTGGGGTCATGATGTTCAATAGATGGAGAAGTCCTCTCCCAGTAACAGCTGATGAGATGCTCCCCCTGAAAAAGTGATTCAATGTTAGTATGGCACATTCACCCCGAGGCCTATGCTCCAAATGGCTTACATTTACCCCCCCCAAAAAACCCCCATAATTTTAGTTTCTTGTAAAAAGAAAGACTTGATAGAATAACGCTGCCTGGCCACATTTAAATCACACGCTACCTTAAAGGTGGTCTTTGATGGTTTCAATTGAAGAATCTGACATTTCATCTTGAGCTCATCTCTTCCAAAAGAGCCTTACATTTATCCAAGAATACATAAAAAAACTTAGCATGCAAAAGGTCAAAGCTTGATTCCTGGCTCACTTATTAGGGGTAGGAAGCATGCAGGGTTTAGACAGGATAAGACATCTGTGTGTATGTCAGTTGAAGGATTGAATATACCTATCAAATAAGAATATACTTTTTGGCCATCTATTATTTAGCCACGCATACGGCTTATGCAACTATGTTTAGAATGTATAATGGGTTCCCATATTTAAATGATCTTCCTGTACATCTTATACACCAAACAAGTAATTGAAAAACTAGAGGTGGGATCGCTTGATTCTATTTTCCATAGGTCTGTACTTTTATTGAAAGGACTAGACCAATTTAGCAATGGCCAGCATCGTATAGACTTAAAGTGCACCTGTAGCAGTCAAGGGCACTTTGCCCACGAAGCCCATCTCTAATGCCTCATCTTCACCCTCTATGGATGGAGTTTACAGAGGAATGTCACACAGTGCTTTGCTAGTGGCCATTAGTAGTAACTTGGCGCTCTGACTTACTAGCTTTGCTGCCCTGCAATGGGGTGTAGGGAGCGAGTGGAGCACTGTCCTGCAGGGCGGCCCTTCCACTCACAGCCAAGTGAAAGCTAAACTTTGATGGAGAATAACTGCATTTTAATCCAATGATATGCATCAACAAAAACACAAAAACCAAAAAAACTGAGTGATTCACTGTCAAATTAGCACAACCTCCATTGGGCATGACAGATGGACTTTAATTATCTATTCTATATAAATTTTATATAAGTCCTGCATCAAATGTTTAAATCTCTCGAGTATATGAAATTCTGTACATATTTTATTATTATGGTTATACTCTACACTTTTATGGTGCACAAACTTCACTTTTTTTTTTGTTAGTTGGTTTTCTGACCTTTTGTTATATTTAAAATACCAGCACCCATTTACTTTGAAAGCCAGAATCCAATATACCAAAGAAATCTAGAGTTATTAGATGGATAGATATAGAATTTTCCAATATTAATTCAATTAGGAATCCTGCCAGAAAACAAGCTGAGAAGCATCTTCAAAAAGGTGTCATGTGACTGAATAGAGGGTCAAAGAAACAATGGCATAAGGACTATTATTTCAAAAGTTCACTTTTATCAACATGATGCTCCAGGCTTTAAAAATAATTTGTAGCACTAACGTATTATCTTCAGAAAACACTTCCTGCCACTGGAACAGAAATAAATAGAATGAATAATTTCAACAGACTATATTAGGACGGTGATACAATAGCACAAACTACAGAAAAAACCAATTCCTATAATATCACAAAACTGCGCATCCTGTACGTAGTGTGACAGAAGACAGGGCATGGTTCTATGTTCCACCAATAGTGCTACAGTGTGGCCTTTGGTCTGATTGCCCCATGGCGAAGTTTACGTGTTAATCCACAAAAAATTAAGTGGTATGGTTGGGGTCCCTGGGACCACTGCTCCACACCACACTTTCCATGCAGCTCAGCAGGTGAGGAATCACGTCCAGTTCTGGATTGCCCAGAGAGTTTGTCACCTGCTGGGTAAGAGCATTCGCAGCAGGGGACTTCAGAGAGAGAACCCTGAGCAGGAGGGGAAGCTGCAAGCTCTCTCCATACAAACTTCAGAAAACTGAGCTGAAAAAGTCTCTCTATATTTTGTTTGTTAGATGGCTGTGAGTAAGTCAACCACCTTTAGTCACTGATTTATGTTAGGTAGAGGTCAAAGGAGCTAGGTTTTTCTTTTGCTTTATTTTTGTTTCCGCCAGACCTTAACCCTTTCTTGCCACAGGGCATACTACGCCGTCCCTGTGGCGGGTGGGTCTTATCGCTGCAGGGTGCCATAGCATGCCCTGCTAGAGTCTACGGGCGGTGAAGTCCCACCCACCAGTTGTCGCGCAGTGTGTGTCATCGGTTGCTGCTGGACGGCCTGAAGTTAGGTCGTCCCGCTACAGCCAATTATGCACATCGGTGGGCCGGAGGAGGGGCCTGTCATAGCAGTCAGCAAGTGGGGCATACTAGTACGCCCCACTGGCGTTAACGCCCTCCCTCGGGCACAACCCACCTGGCAGTAAGGGGGTTACAATAAAAAGGACTGTATAAAGACTGTGTTTATTGGGTTCCAGCTCATAGTACCGTAGATACCGCAAGCTTTTTGAGCAATAAATCAAGCTTAAAACTGTAGGGGTCGCGTTATACACTGGACAGCTGCGAGGGAGTGAAGATCTGATTGCTTCCAGGAGCTGTCTGACATGTGCACACTCTGGAATCCCAATTTAACCCTGCAGCCCTGACTAACCATTAACCCTTAATGACTGCAGCCCTCAAGTACCCCTGTACAAAACATCTCCAATACTATTCAGCCCTCTATTAACCCTTCAATCCAAAAACCTACATTAACCTTTGCAATAAAAGAAACGTAACATTAACCTATTTAATAAATAATTTCTGCATGTCACAATTTATCATATACTCTGCTTCATATAAACAATATAAATTTTTCAAGGTAAAGCAAGCTTTTATCAACTTCAAAATGTGTCTTTTTGTAGTGCATGAGTATATGCATAGGGATAGATATATATATATTAGAGATATATATATATATATGCAATTGCAATATTAAATCTAAAAATGTGCCCTTATGCCATATCTGCGCTTACGGATTTTATTTATTTAGTTTCATGTGCAGAACTTTATAAGAGACTTATATTCCAAGCAATCAAAACGCTCAATTACATCTATCACCATTCTAAAATAGCCACGATAATGCATTACCTCTCACTCTGCACCCCTGCTCTCTAGCAACCATTGGAGGAACGAGGGTGAGAGTGGAGTGGAATGAACATGAAACGAAAACATGGAACAACAGTAACTACAGACTTTTGTCGTGTTTTGGAAAATTTATACTTTCATAATTTTGCTCCTAGCATTATATGCGAGTCTTGAGTAATCTTATTTCCATAATGAATCTCTACCCCTCGCGTTATACTCGGGTCACGTTATACTCGAGTATCTACGGTAGTAAGAATTTAGTTTTATAGAAATTTATCTTCATTGTGAAGAAACAAAATTCTCACCTTGAACAAATCATACAGCTCCTCTAAATCTTCGTGAAGGAACGAGACATCAGGCGCAACAACTCGGAGCTAGAAACAAGACCGGCAGAAGGAGAAAAAAAAAAAAGCATAAAAAAAAATAAATAAATAAACCCACCAGGAGTGTTAGAAAAGCACTGCATAGAATACTGGAACCTGGCGGCTCATGCAAGTACATAGTTTAGAGAAGTAACTTTGAACTACTTATTACAGCACAGTCAGGGACACTATTATGTGTGGGGAGTTGTCCTCTACAGGCTATGCTATACAATTTACTTCGGCGGATATTAATACATGAACGTAGGAGGTTTAGAAGGATCCCACTGTCTGAAATGGTCTTGATCACCCCCATGTGCCTGCACAGTATGAGTAGCGATGTATGCAATGTATTTGTGAGTAGTTCCATAGAGGATTTTTTGTGGATCATTATCACTTTCACAATGATAGTTCTGAATAAGTTATGGACACTTTAAGGACATTTTCTATTGGTATATGGTCTTCAACTCCCATACAAAACAGAAGAGGAGATGCACACATGGGTGCAAACCGATCAGTTAATGTCCAATAGTACACTTTCTCCATGTGTGCTGGGAAATAGCTGCAAGATTTTATACACCTTGCCAACTAAAGTACTCTAAGAGGCATGATACTAGCGGGCCAGGGGTGGACAGCAGGTTGGCTTTCTAAGTCACTCAAATAAACACATTTCTACAGGCAGAGGCATTAATGGGAAACCACATTAAGCCAGAATCTTTGCAAGGTCCCTCAGATTAAATCTTAAAAAAAAAAAATACTATTACTGCTACCTGATGTAATCTAGTCACACCTGGGTTCATTCAATGAACACAGATATGGTAGATAGTTGCATTTTAGCATGTACCTGTACTGCTGTGGTGTGCTTTCAGGAGATGGATATTGGATTAATTATAAAGAACCCTTGAGAGATCGCAGCTTGTACTTCCCCCTCAATCCAGCGATCGACACCACCAAGTTTCGGCCATCGCACATAGATGCGGAAACAACTGACAAGTCAGTGGTAAGGGCCAATCAGATGCAGACGGCGTGGAAAGCGGTCCTGTAGGATAGCACTCTGCTCACATCTCCCCAGCAGCATGCCAGAGAGGGACAGCAAAACATGGAGAGGAAATAACTAGTTTTCTTCAACTACATATTGTAGGTCAGTAAAAAAATGCTAACACATTAAGTGGGACCGATGCTCTGTAAAATGAGCCAAACTTTTTTGGAAATAAAAGGGGCACTTGAATTTGTCATCTTTTATACCTTCCAGATCTGCGATGGAACATTAGGTAAATCAGAAATACTTACAACATTTTGCTTTGTAGTTTCTTCGTGGCTTTGTAGTACACGTATCCTGTGTTTACATCGTAAGCACTCGATTTGTTCCACAGAATTGTTACCAAATTTCTGCAAATCAGTAAAAAGATAGTCCACGTAAAAAATTAATTTTTTCCTTCATTTATAAAATCAAACTACACCACAATTAAACACTAACTTGAGAATACTGTGTACATAAACAGGGAGCATATGTTTAAAGTCTTGAAGAGACAGTTACTCTACTAGTACGTGGTATCCGACTTCATTTAAAAAGGTGACGGAATTCAAACATAACGCTGTGATAAAAGGCAGCTTACTCAGCCAAACTCCAAACTAATGAAGTAAGAGAATTTCTTATATAAACTATAAATCAGGGATCTCAAAACTCTGGTCCCTCAGATGTATATTTCCTACAATTGCCAGAATTCTTTGCATGCAGTAAATGGCCAGAGAATCACGGGAGGTGTAGTTCAAAAACATCTGGGGGCCAGATATTGAAATCTATGCTACAGACGGTACTTAGGACAACCTTCCTGAACAGAAAATGTCAGTAAATTCGTAAGGCAAATTTTATGGATCTCCTGAATATTTCTAGAACTATTTAATACTAAGTCCTAAAAAAAAAAAACACACCTCACAGAACAAAATGCTCAACTCTATCACTAGCCCCAGTAATGTAATAAAGCAGAAAAGGCACTGTTGAATAGGTTAGTCCATAAAACACTCCTCTTGCCATTCAGTGGCACATTTATGCAGGTACAATATAGGGATTTCCATACCTCATATGAATCACGAATCAGGTCTGCAATTTCTGTGAAAGGGTAGGCCTCTTGGTCATTGTTGATCAAACTATGCACATTGCCGATGGGTGGAAGAGGACTGTCTTCATTTCGAACATGTTCTAAAAATCTGCACAATGGATACATTTATAAATTATTTTGGAACTATTTCAGGTACATTTCACAACACTTCAATAAATGTACATTCTGCCAACAGCATGGTTGGGGTAACTGAACGGATGATGCACCCAAGATACCATCTGTCAAATTAGTCTGCAAAGTCCGATAGTGGCTTAGTGATTGCCCAAATCCACTATATATGGTGAACAAAACTGGACCAGTGGTGGATTAGTAAGATGGGGGGGGGGGGGGAGGAGAGAAGATCACCAGTATAAACAATATTTGCCAAGGTCTATTCCTATGACGAGGTATGCAGATATCATAAAATTACAATACATGGGTTGTAAGTGCAAGAAAGAAATTAATTGATTTGGTCAGCTTTGCCAGATATATTGTGGTGATTTGAGCCATGACCTAGGATCGCCACTCAGACAGATCACTGGCCATTGTGTGCCCTTCACATACTCTACAATTTTACAGCCTTGGTTCCACTTGGTAAAGTCAACAGAAAAAACCCTTGTGTGCAGTAATCCTCTCGAGTTGACATTTGATTTGAATTGGTGCAATTAAAGGAAAGAGATAAATCTATGATCATATCTACCTGCTTAGAATTACAAGGGCCTGCCCATCATCTTTGCTATTGCACAGCTCCTCTGATGTGGCATCAAGAACGGCCAAACCAATCTGGAAAATTGCCTTGATCCCATCATAGAAGAAGCAATCCACTACATTCACAGCACTCTGTAGAGGCATTATACTGATGAACAGAGTGAGGAACCAGGATAGTGAAACAGAGGCCAGTGTAGATAAATCGGTGACATGCTCAGCCAGTTCAGGGAGATTCTCTTGTATGAGTTCTTCAAAGACAGACTGATCAACTTGAGCTCCTGCAGAGGAAACACAGGACAACACACCTTAGATTTCAGTCACCACTACGCAAGTGCTAACCAACAGATCCTTCTGATTTGCATACATGCGTTGGTGGGTTTTGCAACACTGGCAACTGGCAAGCACCAATGTTGCAGCACCAAAAAGTGCCAGCATTTCACACAAGTAAAATCCAAAGAATGACAGGAGCACCGTGACACTGAAGCTTCTCCCATCACTCTGGATTTCACTTCTGTGCCACGGTTCCTGGTACACTGGCACTTACTGAATAACCACCTAAATGTTCAATTACTTATTCAGCTATTTGCTACTGGATTAAAAATTCAGGACAGTTTTCAATGTAATCTCAATGAGTCCAATGTACATTTGTGCATTTCTACCTTGGCGTTACGGACTGTCCCCCCCTCCCACTCTTTCGTATATCCTGAAATTTACGAAAGATTTTAACATGTAAATTAAAAATTTGTAGTGACTCACCGAGAACCCTGCGATTGAAATAATCTGGAAGCATCCTTTCACAGACTGCCACCAGCAGCCAAAATGCTTCCTCCTCTTTGGCATACAGAAGCAGGACGGAAGTCAAAATGTTCATTGACTGAAACAAATTGAAAGAAAAAAAAATGAAAATAAATACATATTTTATTAACAACAGCTGATCCACCAAAAGACTCATATCACAGATTCAGGTTGTGACAAAAATTATAAAACAAACTTTTATTGAAACTCCGTGATATCTAGAAAATTAAAAATCTGATCAAGATCATGATGGACACAACACATGGATTTAAAATAAAACTGTAAACTAAATTATGCCCACTGAATATCTGAGTTGGGTTTGATACACTTTCTATTCTCTGCTGCCTTCCTACTACCTCGTGTCTGGATTAGGTTATCAGAATTTGGTGCATGTATGAATTGCCCTGGTCTTTCCAAGGAATACCAATGATTTAATACACAAATCCACATTATAGACACTATAGGCTACACCGGTAGGTTTATTTTAAATCCATGTGTTGTTCATTTGTATGTCCATCATGAACTTGATCAGATTTTTAATTTTCTAGATATCAGCGTTTCAATAAAAGTTAGGTTTTAGAATTTTTGTCATGACCTGAATCTCTGACCTGATTCTGTGGATCAGCTGTTAATAAGGGTTCAAACCCCTGTGTTTTCTGTGACTACCGATTTTTCACACATTTTTCCATCTTTTCTAATATTGGCGTTACGTTACCTCTATTTTTATAGTGGATATCCATTAACATTTTATTTACGCCAATTCTTTCAGGTTATAGTTTTGCTTCAAACGTGATACATTAAATCAACACCACATGATTTGAGGCTCTGACTACAACAGAGCAAGAAAACTAAACAAACTTCCAATAAACAGCTAGAAAGCAACTTTCTCGGTCAACATGCAGGTTTGTGTGCACCACTTAAGGGCCAGATGTCTTCTATTCTTCACTGTTCAATTCCCTTTGATTACATGAGTATATTTATACATGAATGAAATGATTAAGGATGTTAATGTCACCATGTATCTTCATACAGCCTAACGAAGATTGTTGTCCTCTTCGGATTATGCTGCTCAGAAACCTGAATGTGTCTGCCTAAGTGAGGGTAAAATCCAGAGACCCGCAAAAGGAGAAAAGAGTACAGTCAGGCAACAATGGGTTAAAACCGATTACAGCTGTATATGATATGAAGCACATTGGAAATTCGACAGCTATTGTTGCCAAAATCACCAGTGGTACAGCACTGACAAATGCTACATTTCACAAAAAGTAAAATCCAAAGAGTGAAATGAGCTTCACAGTGAAGCTTCTCCTGGGTGTTTGGAATCTTCTCTTGGAATGTGTGTGTTTGGAATCTGCATCCTGTAGATTAAGCTCATCTGCTAGAATATAAAAATACTTGGCGCGGATTGTCCTTCTACCAACAAGGCTCTACAGACAGATTTGGTTTTCGTACGGTTTACCAAGGGTTATGTGGAAGACAGCAGGGATCTGGTCATGCTGGGTTCAATCACATTTTGACATTACAGATCATTCTATTATGCATGAGGCTCTTTGAATCTTGACCTCACCTGGCAGTACCCGATTTTTGGGTTTCTGTAAGCGTAAGCAGTGAGGACTCTTCTTAGTGCCGCAATACCAGTCTCGTTCTGAAAGGCTGGATGCTCAGGGAGTGAGCGATGGAGATCACGTTCGATCTCTTCTGTTACCATGCAGCACTTGCCCATGGACTCTTCCACCAGCTTAGTGTAGTAACCTGGATGTTGCGATAGGTCAGTCACAGCATCTGATTTGGTGAAATTAATAAAATAAATAAAATAGAAATCTTACAAGTGGTTTTCCAGAGTGACAAAGTGGTAAATACTAAAGGGAAAAGATCTTCATTTTTCAAAAGGTTCCCTCTTAAAATGTGTATTATGCAATGAACATATACGTTACCAATTTAAAAAACAAATTAACCCATTTGTTCCAGTTATGTTTAAGCTCGGGTCAGACGAGCGTAGTGTTCACGTCCGTGATGGCGCAAAAAAGTACGTCCGTGATAGCATGACATATAGGCCATTGAAGCCCTACACATGATGTACGTCCGCACTGGATTGCGGACGCACAACAGCTGCGGCAAACGGACGCAAGTTAGGCAAGAACGTAAAACCCCTAGAACGGTGCACAAAGTGCGCTGCGTCCGCAACGTCCGCATAGCTTTGTGTGTGAGTGATGGAACGTGGTCAGACGGACTGCATTTATACGTCCAGCATTTTTGACGGACAAAATGGTTTTGCTTTTTAATTTATTTTCCCGGCCACATCCGTCAAAAAATACGTCAGTCACAAAAACGGACTGTGTGGCCACTACTGCGTCTTCCGTACTAATGTACGTCCGTCCGTCCATACTGCAAGGACGCACAGTCCGTAGAAATCACGTTAGTCTGACCCTAGCCCGAAATGCATCATTAATGAATGAATTAGTAAACCTAAAACCTTGAAAAAGATTGGAGATATACAGATTATTATGACCACCTGACTTTTTTAGGCAAATTAGCTATAATTTCACGCTGAAGTTGCTAGAGGGTCAGACCATTATAAATAGGGAGGCAAGTTGTTTACCATAACAGTAGAAGTGATTTTTTTTCTGAAGATATGGGTAAACAATGCGAATAAACAGCTTTCGAACGTGGGATGATTGTTGGCGCTCAAAGCCATGAAGCGAGTATCAGCAAAACAGCAGAATTCGTTAAATGTTCAAGAGCAGCTGTTAAAGTGTTTAAAGACTTGACTGTCAGCCAAAAATCTGAGTCTGCACGTGCGAATTGTGGCCGTCAGCAACTAGTCAATGTTAGCGCAGAATGGAGAGTGGCAAGACTGGTACAAGACAACAGAAGGGCAACAGTGCATCAAATTACTGCAGATCTTAATCAGGGATCCTCTCAAATGATCTCTGAACGCACTGTTCGCCGTACACTGCATCGTATGGGATATGGAAGGTGAAGGCCTGTTCGAACACCTTTGCTGTCTGCAGTTAAGATAAAACTTCAATTCGCACAGGAACACAAGGATTGGACAGTCGAGCATTGGAAAAAAAGTCATGTGATCCGATGAATCACGTTTCCAGTTGGATCATGCAGATGGCAGAGTGAGAATTTGGCGGAAACAGCATGAAAGTATGCACCCCACATGCATGAGTACAACCCTTCAAGCTGGTGGGGGCAGTAATATGTTTGGGGCCCCTTAATTTGTGTGGAACAAAGTCTGAATAGCACAACAAACCAAAGTATCGTTGCTGATCAAGTTCATCCTTTCATGTTGATGGCATATCCCAATGGGGGTGGCTTCTTCCAACAAGACAATGCACTATGCCATGGTGCTCGTATTGTGCTGGAGTGCTTTCAAGAACATGAGGGAGAATTTACCTTGCTTAGGTGGCCCCCACAATCACCAGATCTCAATCCAATTGAGCATTTGTGGGACGAAGTTATAAGAGCCATCAGGCAGCTGGTTCCACAACCATCAAATCTCATAGAACTGGACAGTGCTATTCATCAGGCATGGCGTCAGATTCCTCGCGTCACTTTGCAACATCTTGTGGAGTCAATGCCAAGAAGAATCGCAGCAGTATTGAAGGCAAAAGGTGGCCCAACGAAATAATGATGGGTTGGTCATAATAATCTGGCCACTCTGTGTATATCAAGGAGATAACTAAAAGCATCAAATAGCAACCAATTACAGTCTATCTCCTGCTGATGAGGTCATAATAAGCCCAAAATAGCTGTCCAGGAGTGGCTGTGACTGGTTGCATAACCTTTGCTAAAATAAAGCCATCTAGTATGGCATTGCAATGGCAAGGAGGGCTCGGTGTTATTACAGACCCAGGATGCAAAACAAAAGTGAAAAGTTGGGGACTTCATTTGCATGTCCTATCCAGAGTTCTTTGCTGCATAAGGGGAATGTAGCACATGAGTGAGCTCTGTAAAGCAGTCCTCTGAATTGCTGGGATGTGTAAATTTATTCTACAACTATAAACTTTATTATTTGCTGTGTGGAGGCTTTTAATTGCACTTTTTTTGCCCTCCACCACAACTTCTATACAGTGGTGTATTTAGGTTTTGTGCTGCCCTAGGCCTCACTAAACTCGTGCACCCACCAATTTAAATTTTAAAAGGTCACATCTCGCCCTTCCACTTTAGGCTCCACCTTTCCCCCTCTATATATTAAAAGTGGATACCATGTTCCTACTTGAATCGATTGAGAAATAAAATTTATGAAATGTTTAAATTCAACCATTTTTACAAAGATCAGCCATGCATGTCAAGTATACTGGATCACAGCCGCTCTAATTGGTTGAACAATAAAACCCACAGAAATGTGCACTATGTATGAGCGTATCACAGAGCTGCACAGCAATAAAACTAATTTCATTCGAAACACCTCCCACTCTTCATTTCATTAACCCCCTCACCTCTTTTCACCTCATTAAACTACCCCCCCCCCATTCAATTCACCTTCCAACCTCTCCCGCTGGGTCCTGCGAGACACCTCCTTCGCGGCATCTGCACTCTGCAGCATGGTGGAGCGCTGGGAGGGAGTGACGTCATATGATCACTTCCTCCCAGCGGTGCAGCGCAGAGACAGAAACACTCGAGGGCCGGGTATTCAAAAACTGGCAGCCGCGGGTGGCAGGTCCCACTGAGCGGCAGAGCGGCCACCCCCTGTCAAGTGCCGCCCTAGGCCTAGATACACCGCTGTATAATATATTATATTTTATAATATAATAGAACATATTTCTGAGAAGGACTTCTGGCCCACCAAGTCATTCTGTAGGATGCAAGCACTTATACTTACATTGGTGCCAAATGAACCAACACAGACTCACCTGAGAATATAAGCCATAATTCTCCTCGCAGGGACTCCGGTATGCCCATGGCAACAAGTTTTCTGATTTTTTCAGTGCGAAACATGCATACCGTCCTCCCATATTCTGTGAAATGGTCACTCCACAAGTGTTCATTTATTTGCTCTCTTGACTGGAAAAGCATATATTAAAATGTCATTTAAAAATGAAAAAGGTCACTCCCTATTTCACAAGTGCAAATTACTGCACTTTATTTACAAAATGGATTTATTGTACTAATAAATAAAGCTAATAATGTTGAAAAGTCATTTATTTTTTGAAGGTTTTGTTGTTTTTAGGAGTTTGCATTAGTAATACCTCCTCTATAAAATGCGTATGACAATATGTTCAAGTTAGACAAGTGAAAAGATTTTAGAAATCAGATTTCGGTCTCGTGTTCGCTGAACACATTACATGGAGTTCAAACTGAGTGTTTAGCCCCGTGTGTGGATAATCTGTCACAGGTAATTGAATCCGGATTCAATTTCCTAACCAAAATTTACACATTAGGGCTATTCAGAGAGCACTGAAATTTCAGTGCTCTCTCCTCTAGCGCACTTCGGCACTCTTAATTCACTGTGAATTCAGCATTCACCACAGGGTCCCCAAAGGGTGCCGAATGCCACCGATAAACCCCCCAAATGCAGCCACAAAACCACCATATTGAAAAACCGCCAAATTGATTTTTTTTTGTGGTTTGAGGATCACACACACACACACACACACACACACACACACTTTTAAAAGGCGTTCCTAACAAAAAAAAATGTGCATGAAAATGCTTGGAAATAATATATATGGGCCTATGAATAACAATAAAAAGGTCTGTTACAGAATAAAAAAACGCCATGTAAAAGATCATAATCTGAACAAAAAATGTCGCTGGAAAAGATGCCAACAAAAAAAATAAAAATCCTAATAAATGAAGACTTTTGCTGCAAATGAAGGGGAAAAAGAAACAAAAAAAATGGTTGAATAAATAGTTGACCTCCCTGGTGGTTTTCCCCGAGTGTGGCTCGGGGTTAAATTTCACTGCTGAAAGCAGTAACCCCGAGCCACACTCTGGCTGGATACATACCTTTACCTGCGCTCCCTCGCTGACCTCTGCGATCGCATTCTTCTCCGTCCGATCGCAGCGTCCTGCTTCCTTTCTCGCGAGAAGAGAACCAGGAAGCCGCGATCGGCCGGAGGTGACTGCGGGGGACAGCTATGTATCCAGCCCCGAGTGTGGCTCGGGGTTACCGTTACAGCATAGAAATGTAACCCCGAGCAACACTCTGGAAAACCACCAGGGGGCTGAAAAATTTGACTGATTCTGACACATAAAATATATGTCAGAATCGGACCGCCAGGAAGGTTAAGAAAAACAGGGAATAATTTTAACATTGAAACCTATGGGATTCACTTGCTTAAACTGGTCGAATGAAACCACCAAAAATCAGGGCATTGCGACAACTTTTCAGTGCAGTTTGACATTCTCTCTAGATTAACCATAAGGGCATTTCACTACCGCTGAAGATCACCGTATGTCGCTGGCAACACTCCAATACTTGGCAAATCTCCAGCTTTTTGAATAGCTGAATGGCCACAAAATTGCACCGTTTGGGGAAAGTCACCATTCAGTGAAATTCTGTGGCCAATGCTGTGCTCTCTGAACAACCTCTATAGTAGCAGGGACAATTAGAGAACACATTTTAATATGTTGAAATACAATAATATTACCCACCCACCCACCCACTGTTAGATTAGGTATATCTTGCAAAAATGTATCTCAAGCTTCTAACACTTTGATCTTCTGTGTTACTTTGTGTTAAAAGGCTGAGGTTTCGTTTCACCCTGTGAGAACAAAGTTGATTGGTATCTGCTGACAGAAGCTGATCTCACATTCATGTGATTTAGCAGGAGGATGTCAGAATGTCATGCATCTTTCGATTTTGTCTTAAGCAGATATTGCCTTGCAGCGCCTGGCAATTAAATTTACATAAACCATTCAGCAGACTTTGATAATTAAAAAGACAGATTTGGATCAGAATACGAGCCTGAAACTCATCAACTGCTTAGCACGTTTCGAATACGTGTCCTAAAAAAACCAGAAGAGAAAACAACAACAAGTAGCAGTAGGAATAAACAGTGTAGCTTTAATTATTGTATTTTGTGCCACAGTTGGCCTCACAAGAGGGAGCATTAACAGGGTGTTGCCTGAGCAGGAGACTTCATATTTTGGTGAGGTGGTGAGAGACATCAGCAATACCCTTCTGGCAAGGTCCAACAGACCGAAACCATCACTGGGAATTGCTGTATCACTCACACAAGGGAGACTTCCTTGGCATTTCAGTTATTGCCATCCTTTTAAAGGCTATAATCTGATTTGCATATGGTATGGTCTTCCCTGTCATGGAACGAGTGAGATACACTTTTATGAGACCCGGGCAGGGACTTGGTGAAGTGAGGAACACTTATGCTGCTGTCAGTTCTCAGGGCTAATTTCTGTTTTGTCCCCACCATTCATAAACATAATCCCCATGTATACCAACTCAGCTCCCCACTACCTGTCTGCATTAGTCAACAAATACACCCCAGCCCGCTCCCCCAGATCAATCCGTGACCTGCGCCTAGCTTCTCCCCTTCCCATGATAGATTGCAGGATTTCTCACAGGAAGCCCCATCCTCTGGAACGCTCTCCCTCGTATTGCCAGACTTTCCCCTAGTTTTCCTTCCTGCAAACATTCCCTTATGACATTCCTGTTTAGGGAAGCCTACCACCCGACTCACTGATACACCTCACTGCCCCAACCAGTCCTTCACTCTCACCTTACAGTCCTCTCCTCCTGTTTCCACCCCAACCCTTCTAGATTGTAAATTCCCACGGGAATAGGGCCCTCATTTCCTCCTGTACTGGTTTGTCAAAGTGTTGTTCAATGTATTGTAACCCTGTCTATATTGTGCCCATTGTACAGCACTGCGGAATATGCTGGTGCTATATAAATAATAATATGTTGCATCTGCACGTCAGCTGCATTTTTGTCTACTTACAGTGGATTAATAAACCACACATTTTAGGTAAAATAAACACGACTGAAGAGGCAACATTGTTGGTCTAAAATAAAAGCATATCTGTAGAGCAAAATCAGAGCTTCTGAATAAGGACTTAAATCAAAACCAAACAAATTAATACTAATCATGTATACGGCTAAGGAACTCCGAGCGCTGAAACTAAAGTAAGGTGAACAGCATGCATGCAGTTATATTGTGGTTGTGCAAACAAATCCAAAAAAAATAAAAAACTCGGATAATAATATACAAACAGCAAAAGCACTCAAAGTGCAAACCATTCAATACAATACACACAAAATACTATTTAAAAAAAAAAAAAGCTGGGTGGAGTCTCTACCATCCCGCCAAGGAAATCAGAATTTCCCAGCTGCCAGTTACTATGTTACTAGTGACGTGGCACGTGTGCTGATAAACATCTGAGACCAATTGGTCTCAGAGAGGCCACGCTGGATAGGAGCTCTGCCTGCGCCCAGCTCTGATCCATCATTCCACACTATAGGACTTGCACATGTAAAGTTTGAAAGTCCCACTGCGGTGCGCGATTTGTGTTTCCTGCGCTACGCAAGTAGCAAAGAGAGCGCAAATTGCACTGGATAGTCTCAGGGACTTCCAGGTTTGGGAGACCACGAGCCAAAGAGAAGGAGGAGCGAGTGCTGAGGGAGAAAGGGTAAGTAGAATTGGGCAAAATAAAAAAAAATAAAAAAATTAGGCAGAGGCTGTAGGCAGCCTGTCCCCAATTATTTAAAAGAGAAAAAAAAGGTCACTACTTTTCATTAGTGTTCCTTTAAATTTAAGCTAATGAAAACAGGCTTCAAAAACCCTTACAACAGTAATCAGAAAACTTGGCCTTCCACATGTTATGGAACTACATTTCCTTGTGAATCTAATGTGCAACTGAGCATCATGGGAAATGTGTTAAAACGTTTATAGACCCATGGTTGTTGCCCCCCGCGTTAGAATATTTGCACAGTTGAAGTCTTTCATTCTTTGCTGCACCTCAGTCTGCTTCCAGCGGGTGCTTCTCTGCTCTCTGCCACAAAAGCAGGAATTTATTTAAGTTGCTGCTATTAACATCTTGCAGCTGGGGAAAGTTTGACGTCAGATTATTTATAATATTATTGACTTGATTATAAATTGCCTGGAAGCTAAGTTGAAGCACTGGCTCATATTGCCATGTCTTTTTGTTTTGCACAAAACATTACCACAGGAGTTAGATACCATACCGTGCTCTCATAAATTGAGGCAACAGTTACAAGTTTTTATAAAGCACTAACAAGTTCCGTAGCGCTGTACAATGGGAGAGACAGAATAACAAATATACATACAAGTTAAAACACACAGAACAGTAGGAGAGAGGACCCTGCCCAAAACCTTACAAGCCAAGAGGAGAGGGGTGACACGCTAGGTGAGGGGAAAAAGAAAAGAACCTGAAGTAGTGGGGCGCATGTGGTCTGGTTGGGAAGATTAAGCAAGAAATGTACAGTGGGGGATTATGGAGTGAGATGATAGGCTTCTCTAAAGTAATGTGTTTTCAGAGACTTCTTAAAGGACTGGAGAGAAGGCGAGAGTTGGGGGTGCAGGTACAGGTCAGTGACGTGCGGTGAGGTCAGTGGCTGGTGAGGCACTGGCTTGTATCAGAGCCAGATAGAATATTGCCCCAGCTCTCATGGATATGCCCCCAGCACACAAGGATATTGCCCCGGCTCATGGATATTGCCCCAGCTGCTCTCATGGATATTGCCCCAGCTGCTCTCATGGATATTGCCCCAGCTGCTCTCATGGATATTGCCCCAGCTGCTCTCATGGATATTGCCCCAGCTGCTCTCATGGATATTGCCCCAGCTCATGGATATTGCCCCAGCAGCACATGGATACAGTTGTGCTCAAAATTATTCAACCCCCACTGAAATTGAGTGTTTTGGCCAGTTTGACATGGATTTTGATCATTCAATCATCTTGCTTACAATTAAATCAAAGAGGCACGTGTAGGTCAGACAAATATAACATAACATTTATAATGAAATAACCACAAATGTCTTTTCTGTGCTCACATCATTATCAGTTTTATTCAACCCCCAAGTGACATTCAATCTTATAACTGTAAAAGGATGTTGTACTAAGTACTAACAGCTTTTAAACGTGAAGCATTGCTTGACACAAGTGTCTTGCAGCGATCTACGGGTATCTTCGCCCATTCGTCATGGGCAAAAGCCTCCAGTTCAGTCACATTCTTAGGCTTGCGCACTGCAACTGCTTTCTTTAAGTCCCACCAGAGGTTCTCAAATCGGATTTAAGTCAGGTGACTGCGATGGCACACTCCAAAATGTTCCAGCCTTTAATCTGCAACCATGCTCTAGTGGACTTGGAGGTATGCTTGGGATCATTGTCCTGTTGAAAGGTCCAACGTCTCCCAAGCCTCAGGTTTGTGACGGACTGCATCACATTGTCATCCAATATCTCCTGGTACTGAAGAGAATTCATGGTACCTTGCACACGCTGAAACTTCCCTGTACCTGCAGAAGCAAAACAGCCCCAAAGCATGATTGACCCCCCGCCATGCTTCACAGTAGGCAAGGTGTTCTTTTCTTCATAGGCCTTGTTCTTCCACCTCCAAACATAGCGTTGATCCATGGGCCCAAACAGTTCTAATTTTGTTTCATCAGTCCACAGAACACTATCCCAAAACGTCTGTGGTTTGTCCACATGACTTTTGGCATACTGCAGTCGACTCTTCTTATTCTTTGGAGACAGCAAGGGGGTGCGCCTGGGAGTTCTGGCATGGAGGCCTTCATTACGCAGTGTGCGCCGTATTGTTTGAGCTGAAACTTCAGTACCCACATCTGACAAATCTTTTCTCAGCAGTCACACGGGGACTTTTCTCCACTCTACGCTTCAGGTAGCACACAGCAGTCGAAGTCAGCATCTTCTTTCTGCCACGACCAGGTAGCGTTTCAACAGTGCCCTTTGCCTTGAATTTGCGAATGATGCTTCCTATGGTCTCTCTTGGTATGTTTAACATCTTTGCAATCTTCTTATAGCCATTGCCCTTCCTGTGAAGAGTAATCACCTCTTCTCTTGTCTTCCTGGACCATTCTCTTGACTTCACCATGTTTGTAACCACACCAGTAAATGTCTAGAAGGAGCTGAGTATCACAGTCATTTTAAAGCTGCCTAATTGGTGCTTATTATGCTTTATTGCTGCTCCGTGACATCCACAGGTGTTTTCAATACCTGATTGAAAACACTTGAATGAACCTCTGTTCTTCAGAGTGGTAGTCTTTAAGGGGTTGAATAATTGTGTCAATGAAGAATTCACAAAAGAAACATTTACTACTGTATTACAAAACCAATTGATGTAATTTTAGTTGCATATGGTTCTTTAAAAAGTCCTTGTAGGATTTCATTCTGAATACAATTACAAATGTACACTAAATTCCCTAAAATCGTTTACAGCATTGGGGGTTGAATAATTTTGAACACAACTGTATGCCCCAGCAACTCATGGATATGCCCCAGCAGCACATGGATATGCCCCAGCAGCACATGGATATGCCCCAGCAGCACATGGATATGCCCCAGCAGCACATGGATATGCCCCAGCAGCACATGGATATGCACCAGCAGCACATGGATATGCACCAGCAGCACATGGATATGCACCAGCAGCACATGGATATGCACCAGCAGCACATGGATATGCCGCCCCAGCTGAGTCACAGGGTTCCTGCAGGGGAGGGCTCCTTATTTACCTGAGACTCTGGGATAACCAGCTCCTCACTGGCTGTGCTGTCCAAGTGGAGAGAGAAGAGGTCGGCTGCTTCCTTTCCCACGTGTCTCTGTGGTGCTGGCACGAGGTGATCGTTACTGACTGAGTGAGTAGGAGGAGCTGCTGGAGCCAGTGCTGTGAGCTTGCTGAGCGCATGTGTGTTTATCGCACACACATGCGTTCAGCACTTTCTGGAGGGGGTTTGTCACAGTCACACTGCTGTGATCTCCCTGCCCACCCCCCACGATTGACGAGGACAGTCACATGACTGACCTGCGTCAAATCAAACCATGGGAGCACTGCCTCCCATGGTGGGCTTTTTTTTTTTTTAAAACATATTTTTATTCGTCTTGGATCATCATACAGAAAGACATACAGAGAGACATCCTAATATACATCATTATCAAGTATCCAACTCGTATATAAACATGGCATCCAGCGGTTGAAGAATTTCCTGCACACTTCCCGTCAGAACCAAAGGAGACTATTCCCAAAATGAAGTGGGTCGGTTAAGTGTGGGCATCTACAGGGTCTGAGGGGAAGGAAGCTAGAAAACGGGATAGGGAGAGGTCAGGGGGTCTGGAGGGATGGGTGGGGTACCTCGCAGCATCTGAAGTGAGTACCAAGGGGTGCAGAAAAAGGTACGACGTAAGGAGTCCTTAGTTTCGCATGGCAGGGTGCGAATTAGGGGGGTCCAATTGGTAAAGAAGGACTGAGTCTTCTTTTCTTGCTGCGTCGCAGCCTCGATCCAGTCCGCCAAAAATATGGCGTAGATTCTATCGTAAACCATGCGAAAGGAAGGAGGGGCAGCTGAGATCCATTGCGACAAGATCGCTTTCTTGCCCGTTGCAGCTAACAGGGTGAGCCAAAATCGATGGGACTTGTCAAAAGGTCTGGGGGTGCGGGGGGGGGGGTCGGACGATTAAAGATGGCCCATTCCGGGGTAAAAGGAATTTCTAAACGAAGAACCTGTGAACCAAATCGCCGTATCGTGTCCCAAAATAGTTGGAGAAAGGGACACGACCATAAGCAATGTCGTAAATCAGCATTAGCACCCTGACATTTTAAACAGTTCGCGGTTGGTGACAATCCTGCGCGAGCCATTCTGTCGGGCGCCATATATGCTCGATGGAGTATTCTATAAAACATGTCCCAGTAGTTTGCAGAGGGAAGGGAGTGTCTGGACAGTAAGGTGGCCCCAATCAAATCCTGCGTGGAGAGCTCGGGAAAGAGTGTGGTCCATCTAGTTATTGCTGCCCAGGGGAGTTTTGTGGGTAGCGAAGATTGTAAAAGTGCATATATAGTAGAGGTAGAGGGAGGGGACAGAGGGCGGGCAAACAGGAGCGTGTCAAGTGAATTGGCTAGGTCATTGGAAGACAATGTGTTCAATTGGGCAAGGAGAAATTGCTTTAATTGCAAATAATACACCGGGTGTAAATCTAAGGGTGTAATTCGGTCTTTCAGGGTCGTGTAGGAAAACGGCAAGCCTGACACTCCATCGATGTAGTGGTGCAGCTGCGTAAAACCGCGGTGGGCCAGAGTATGAAAAATTGGAGCAGGGGAGGCATTTTGAAAGTGGGGGTTGTGCAGAACAGGTGACCACAGAGTCGCACTCCAGGTGAGCTGAAGGCGTCTGCGAATTTTGATCCAGGCCAATTTCGTGGAGGATAATAGTGGGTTAGAACGGAGACTAGGGGGGAAAATGGGCGAGCTTTGATGGAGGAACGCTGATAAGGAAGAGGAGGGAAGCAACGCCTGCTCAACCTGCAAGGGCACGAAGTGTGAGGTACTGTTCAGCCAGTCAGCAGCATAACGGTATAGGGCCGCTAAATTGTAGTCAATTATATTTGGAAAATTAATACCTCCCCTAGCTATCGATTGTTGGAGCGCAGGGAGTGGAATACGTGCCCGTTTACCTTGCCAAATGAATGCCGCATATAGTCTATTTAATATACGGAGATCTGTGGGCTTCAATAGTAGAGGCAAAACCTGTAGGGGATAGAGTAATTTGGGGAATAAAGTCATTTTAATAAGTGCAGCCCTACCCAGATAGGACAGAGGGAGAGAACTCCATGCTTCCAAGAGTAACTTAGTTTGATTGATATGGGGGTCAATATTAAGGCTGTATAATTGAGAAAGGTCCGCCGGCAGTGCGATTCCTAGGTATTTAATGAAAGGTGTGGATGCCCAGGAGAAGGGGAACTGTCTGAGCCAATCACCTTGTGGCTTTGATCCCAGGGGCAGAGCGACCGACTTAACGTAATTAATTTGGAATCCAGAGGCTGTGTGAAACGAATCAAATAAGGCCAACAATGGTGGAATAGCAGATGCTGGATTCGAAAGAAACAAAAGCAGATCGTCCGCAAAAGCCACCACTTTTAGTGTCACCGGAGGACAAACTAATACCCGAAATTGCCGGGCACGTCTCTATAATGCGGAGGAGGGGTTCTAGGGCAAGGTTAAACAGTAATGGTGATAAGGGACACCCCTGCCTGGTTCCTCTCCCTAGTACGAAGGGGGCAGAATTAAGTCCGTTCGCTGTGATCACTGTGTAAGGGCTGTGGTAAAGCGCACGAAATAGGGACAGGAATACTTTTCCGAAGTGGTGGAACTTAATAAATCTCTCTAAATAGGCCCAGGATATCCTGTCGAACGCTTTATCGGCGTCGCAACTCAGTAAAAGATTTGAGGCTTGTGGTGTAAGGGAGGAGGACCATATGGCCGCTATAGCTTTGCGTATGTTTGTGGTAGAGTGACGGCCAGCAAGGAAACCCGTTTGTTGGGAGCCCACCAGACGGGCCATTGGTCTCTGTAGGCGGCCGGCCATGATGGTGGATAGCAGTTTCAGGTCAGTGTTTAACAGTGCAATAGGCCGGTAGGAGGTGACCAGAGTAGGATCCTTTCCAGGCTTGGGGATAACCACCACCCTGGCCTCATTAAAAGTCGGGGGAGGTTCCTCCCCTTGTAGAATGTTATTATAAAGTGAGACTAAGTGTGGGACCACCGAGCCCGAAAGGAGCTTGTAATATTCTGCCCCAAATCCATCTGGTCCCGGGGTTTTCCCATTTTTGAGTGAAGTTATCGCTTTTTGGACTTCGATGTGGGAAATGGGCGCTGAAAGGGCATCCCTTTCAGTTGGAGATATTTTTGGGATTTGCGCTTTATGAAAAATACTTAGTTGTGTCGGACAGTCGTCAGGGCCCGCCTTATAGAAATCAGCGAAATATTGTCGGAAATACCCCGTAATAGCCACTGGGTCAGTAAGTAAGGCACCGTCCGTGGTCTTAATTTGGGAGATAAAGGATCTGGTCTGGGTTTGGGAACGTACCAAGTTGGCCAGGAGGCGACCATGCTTGTTACCAAAGCGATAGAACCGGGATTTCTGATGTTGCCAGGAGCGCTGCGCGTGGTTGGTGGCTAGGATATCGTATCTGGATTTATCTTGCTTGTACGTCTGCAATGCAACGGGGGTTGGGTCAGTCAGATAAGCTCTATAACTCCTGAGCAAATCCGAATGAGCCTTAGTAAGATGCAGAGAGTCCTCTTTCCGCTTCCGGGCCGTAAACTCCATGATCTGTCCCCGAAGTACTGCTTTTGATGCAGACCAAAATAAATTGACATCCTCTACATGGTCAATATTGTCGTCAGTGTAATTATGCCAGGCCAACTCAACGTGTGATGTAAATTTACCGGACGTCATAAGATGGGAAGGGAAGCGCCAGTTTCGGGAATAGGACTGTGGGTTTCCCAGTTTCATCTCCAGTGAAACCGGGGCGTGGTCAGTGAGCGTTATTGGGCCAATCTCGGTGTGTAATGTGCGAAGAGTAAGAGAGTCCGAAATCAAAAAGAGGTCTAGGCGCGAGAATGATTTATGGGGGGGGTCAGAATAAAACGTAAAGTCCCTGCCCGTTGGGTTGTGCATGCGCCAGACGTCAACCATGTCAAAATGCGTCATAAGGTAGGTCGGACCTGTGGGTTGTGAGCGCCCTCTGAGTATCACCCGGCTCGGGGCTCGGTCAAGTATCGAGTCTGGCACGTCGTTAAAGTCCCCTCCCACTATTCTGTGAGAAGCGTCGTGGAGATGGAGTAACGGGAGTAGCGTTTTATAGAATGGTAAATTCGGGCTGTTAGGGGCATAGATATTGAGTAATTGAAACTGTTCCTGTCCAATCTTAAGCGTTAGGAGGGAGTACCTGCCGTCCACATCATTAACCACTACCATATCAGAGCATGGAAGTCTCTTATGTAAGAGAATTGCAGTGCCTCGAGATTTGAGTGTAGACCGAGGATGTTTGATATCCCACCCAAGGGGCCCGTAGCGCTTGGTCTGATTTAGTCCAGTGGGTTTCTTGGAGGAAAACAACATCGGGGTCTAACCTTCTTAAATATTGGAGTACTTTCTTACGTTTAATTGGCGAATTAAGACCCTCCACATTCCAGGACACAATCTTAAATAAATCACGTGTGAAGATTTGAGGCCCAGCAGAGGGTGGGAGTGTAGTACTAGTGTCGCGGGTCATGGGGATGCCATAATCGAGTTTGAGAGGATGCGAAGTAGGAAGCAACAATAAAGGGGCTTAGGGGCCGTCCCAGCAGCGGACCCCGCACCGTGAGTATAATATAAGACGTCGGTACCTGTTGGTGTATCAGTAGAAGAACGATCCAAGACATTTTAACTATTAACAACCTAAAATAAACATAAGAACATCTACATCTGTCCCAAAGTAGATTAACCAGGGATTGACCAGAAGAGAGAAACAACATGTAACACCGACTCCAAACGCGGTCTCGCAGAAAAAAAGGAAACCTAAGCCCACGTCCGCGTCTCTGAACAATGGGATCGACTGTCCAGCGTGTAATAGAACAAAAACTCAGAATAATTATGGAAACGAATGAATCGTACAAACTGTAAAAGGATGGAGACAGCCCAGTGGTGGATTCTTTCAAATCGCGAGTCCATCACTGCCATGGTGAATTTGTCCAATGACTACATCGCTGAGTGATGGGTTTGTCCGTGAAACACCTGGAGAAATCGAAAACTACTACAAGAACATAGTAAAGAAAAAAACAGAACAACATTAGTGGGTGTCGATATTCGTGGTATATCCATAACAAAGCTGTTGCAGCCCTCATGGGGGAGGCGTAGAGTGGCGGCGTTGCTGATGATCTGATCCGTCTCCCAAGACTGCTGAAGCATCGGACGGTGTATCGTAGAATGTAACCTGTCCGTGAAGGTGCACCCGAAGGCGTGCCGGATATTGTAGGGTGAATCTGATGTTGGCCGCCGCCAACTTCGTACAGACAGGAGCAAACGCTCTGCGGCGGGCAGCTAGAGACGCCGAGAAGTCCTGAAAAAGACGTAATGTAGTTCCCTGATAATCCAAGGAGCCGGCCTTTCTGTACGCCTGTAGAATGTTGACTTTATCCATGAAGTTGAGCAATTTAAATATGACCGTGCGCGGACGGGTCAACGATGGGGAGAGATCAGGCCCCAGTCTGTGGACTCGTTCAACTACCAGGGGTACATTGTTAGCGATGCCCAAAGCTGCAGGAAGCCAAGTGCTAACAAAGTGTTGAAGTTGTGGGCCTTTCACGGTCTCGGGGAGCCCCACAATGCGTAGATTATTTCTGCGGCTCCTGTTTTCGAGATCATCAATTTTATCTAGTAAGGTGGAGAGCAAGGAGTCGTGAGAATCCACGGTTGTCTGAAGAGGAGTGAGCCCATCCTCAGTGCAGACACTCTGTCTTCCACCTCCGTTAAACGTTGGGCTTGAGAAGTAAGTTGGGAAAGCGCCAGTTCGAGGGACGCTGAGAGACGGCCCAGCTTTTCATCTAGTAGTGGCGAAAGCATTGCTGTAAACTCAGCCATTTGAGCAGTGATTGTGGACGTAATAGCCAATTGTGGACTAGATGGAGCGCTTCCTAGGTCCGGAATCGAGTGGGTCGGAGATCTGGCCTGCGCAGGGGCACCCCTTCCCTGCCCCTTGGTCGTTTGACGTCTGGAGGACTTAGACGCGGAAGCAATAAATTTGTCCATGGTGACGGGTGTTACCAGAGACCAATTACAGAACAAAATGTATGTTAATTTGGTCGCCTGCGTGTACAGGTCCGTGAAAAATGTTCTGATGGCAGAGTGTTTGTGACACGTTCCCCAGACAGCAGAGAAGGCGACAGACAAGGAGATAGTAGGTCCAGTATGGGCCACCAGAAAAATCGAAAACTGCGGCTACCCGCCAGGGAGGCCCACAATTCCCTAGTAGTGTCCAGAAAAATTTGAAAAACGCAGACAGTGCAGAGTGTCCAGAAAAATTATAATGTATAGACAGCGCAGAGTGTCCAGAAAAATTATAATGTATAGACAGCGTAGTGTCCAGAAAAATTATAATGTATAGACAGCGCAGAGTGTCCAGAAAAATTACAATATGCGGACCGTGTGGAGTGTTTAGATATCACCTGAAAAATTAATTAGGGCCCATAAAAATTTGCAGGTATAGTGGGTCCCACAGGGACCACCAGAAAAATTGAGCGAGCAGCAGGCCGCACCAGGTCCACCTGAAAAATATTGTGGGTGGGTAGCCAGGTAACTGTCAGCGGGCAGCCAGTTAAAGTGTCCCTGCTGCGAGGTGTTGAGTCCTGTCCAGATGTACGGGGGGGAGTGCTGGGTAGTACAGAGAAGGGACGAGCACCCCAGTCCCGCCGCTCCCCCCCTCCCACCGGGGCAGAGGAGACTGGTAGCGCCCGCTCCCGGTCCGTCAGGTTCCCCCAGAGGGATCACCCGCGATGGCGGCTCAGGAAATAAGCAAGTACCTGCGGTCCACGTGCGGAAGTCGGGTTTGCCCGGGAGGCCCCAGCACGAGACGCCACACTCGGAGGCACCGCGCGCAGGCCTCGACTCGGGCTGTCAGTGGCGGAGCCGCCGGGTGTTCGATGGCACGGCAGTGGATCTGCCCCCTGCGTCTCCCCTGGTTAGGCAATGAGTGCCGGACACTTCAGGCTCCAGCTCAAGAGAGCAGTGGGTCGCGCACTCGCAAAAAAGCGCGAGTATGGAAACGGCCGATTCTCGGCCTGGGTACCTCCGAGAGTAGAGGGGGGTGAGATGTCCTGATCCCAGGCGATGTAGGAGCAGGGATCACACCAAATTTCGATGAGGGGGGGCAAACAAGGAGCCGAAAGATCCTCAGTTTCGGAGCCCTCACCGACGGAGCTCAGTTAAAAAGCGGCCATTTTCTAGGTCCGCTTCCCGGAAGTCCCATGGTGGGCTTTTTAAAAAAAAAAAAAAACACACTTGCTTGAGACAATGGAACTTTCCCATTGGCTCAAGCTTCATTTGCTGTCATTGCCTGGAGGCAATGATGAGCTTGCCTGCCACCAGCTTGAGCTCCGCAATTAGCGTAGCGTTGGGCTGCTAAATTGCGTAGCCTAGGCTGGCTCAGTGCTGCCCCTGCTGTCTGTAGTGTAACACACACACACACACACACACACACACACACACACACACACTTTCACAGTTTGCCGGCTGCTGTGTAAGCGCAGGAGAAAAAAAAAGCGGACAGAGAAGAAGCAAAGCACAGCGAGGGAGCGAGGAGAGGTGAGTATGAGTATAAATAACAATTTATTTACAGTTTAAATGTACATACACAACATCACATGTCATTACACACAATGAGCTCATTAATTTACTGGCATGGCAGGGGAGGCTCCGCCTCCCCTGCCACCCCTGAGTGCACGTCCCTGGTACATGTAGACAATAACGCCAGATCATTGGCAGAGGGAAGTGGTCGGGACGGGAATGTACCCATTAATAAAGGGAGGAGGTGTAGGCAGGGGCGCGTTTGTGGGGAGCTTTGTAGGTGAGCACCAGTATTTTGAAATGGATTCTAAAAGGAAACAGGGAGCCAGTGTAGAGATTGGCAGAGAGATTAGAGTCTAGGAGGATACCGAGGCATCGAGCCTGAGAGGTAGAAGTAATGGTTATGGTGGCACCATTCACCTGAAGGGAAATGGGCGCAGGAATGTTCGTTTTAGAGGGAGGGAAGACGAGAAGTTCAGTTTTAGAGAGGTTGAAATCTAAACACCATTACAGACTATACCATGTGTGTTAGGACAAGCACTGCCTATCTTCACCAATTTAAATTTGTTTTAATGGGCCTTGGTGCTTCTTCCAAACAACCACACAAAAACCTATTTATAAAAAAATAACCAAATAAAAAAAGAAATACTATAGAATAAAAGACGAACTGTCAAATATGTGGAGATGAAATGGTAAATAAGAATAGCATGTACACAGACGTTCCTAGTGGCATGTGATAAAGGACCTGCTTTTATTAAAGAAACCATGAAAAAAGAAGATACACTACCATCTTAGCCTCTGGACTCTCTGTTCCTGTATGATGGAAAGTAGTCATTAATGCTTCTGCATTTGTGGACAGTGCCTCCTTATCTGTTCCATCTTCACTCGAATTGACCAAGATGTTCATATTACCAAAACATTCTTCACTAACCTTTACCAGACCCATGGAAATAGAAAAAAAAAAAATGTTATCACTATCAGGTACATCACACAGGGTTGTTAAGAGAAAAGTAAAACTCTTGAGAACGTTTGGAGAAGTGAAAATTCTAGGTCAAAAATAGTTGATTTGGAGGGGGCGTGGCCAGCTCTGCTAGGAAGAAGATGTGTCTCGAGGGAGCTCCGCCAGGGGCCGCTGATAACCGGGGTTTTTTGGCTGGAGCCTCTCATTGTAACACCCTTTTGTGGGATCCCTGGGGGACTGGCCATAACGGGGATTGCTCCGGGGCCTGTTTTTGTCCCCCCATCCAGAGCACAGCTGAGTTTTTGCCCGGCGGGCCTGTTGCTTGTCGGCCATCTTGCAGCCTACTCCTCTGTCTCTGGACAGTCGTTGTTCCCCCCTGCTTCCTCAGTGGACTGGGGAAGCAGGCAGAGTGACGTGATCCGGAGCGGACTCCCCCGCTTGTGCTATGGAGGCTGCGTTTGCGGCCCTTGAGGCCTGCTTGGCACAGCTGCGGGAAGAAGATGGATGCCCGTTATCTCGGGGCTCGTGGAGGCGCCTGATGGTTGCGGTAAGGACTGGCCGGGTACCCGCTGACTTACCGGAGGAGGAGGAGATTATTGTTCATGCTGTGTTGCAGAGAAGATGGGTCTGAAGCGGTTATGTGTATGGAGGAGGAGGCTGCGCCCGTCTGGAGTGTGGCGGAGGTTGAGGACTCCTTCCTCGCCGGACGAGGCGAGAGCTCTCCCGGCGAGGGGGAAGATCGACGTGATGGAGACAGGATGGCGGCTGCCGTGATTGGAGATGTGGAGACAACTGGGTGGGTAGCTGCTGGCCCCCGGGTGTGGTGGACGGAGGTGGAGTGGCTGGCCGCTACACTTTGCTCAGCAGTAGCAAGGAGGAGAGTGCCTCGTCCTCATGACGTGGCCCCAGCCGGGGCTGGATTGTTTCGGGACTTGCTGATCTTCTGGGGCTTTCACGAGGGGCTGGCGTGTGAATAAGTGACCCCCAACGTTCGCCGTATATACTTACCTGATGTGGCAGAGGTGCCTGGGAGAACCCACCCGGCCCTCTCGGGGGACAGCCCGGCCACCCTTGTTGGATATGGGATGACTGACCCTTTACCGGCCCTGCTCCCTCTATTGTTGCCGATACGAGTTTATTGACATGACCTCCCCCCCTCCTTGCGGGGTATCTTATGTGCTCTCTGCTTCGCTGAGAAATTTGGATTGCCTCATTATGTTCTGATGCGGGCCAGTTAAATTATATTAATTTTTTCCCTCCCATCCCCCCCCTTTTTTTTTTAGCTTTGCAGTTTTGAGACATCTCCGAGGATTCTTTTTCCCCAACTGTCGATCTATGAGGATTATTATTTCCCTATTTTTCTTTTTGAGGAGACCCCCCTGTCTGGGGATGTTCCCCGCCCCCCAGAGCGCTGATTTTGTGTGACTTTTTAGGTCACTCTACCTCCTCTTTTTCTGACTTTCTGCAGCGTTTTTGGAAGACTGGGATTAAGACTTATCTTTTTACCCGCTGACCTGTTTTATTTTCCTTCTTTTTCATTTAGATGACGCTGTCTATCTGCAGCTCTAAGATGACTTTTATTTTTCTTACTATATGAGGTTTTGCTGTTTACTGTTCCACCCATTTTTATTTGTTGTTTCTTCCTAAGCTGCGATTGGAGATGTTCCCCCCCCCATCCCCCTTTATTGGTTTTGCATTTCGAGGCATCTCCGAGGACTCTTTCTCCCTGTCGATTTGCGATGATTATTATTTCTCTATTTTTCTTTTTGAGGGAACCTGTCTGGGGATGAGACCCCCCCCCCCCCCGGAGTTGATTTTTGTCATGTAAATGTTCTGACATTTTGCAACTTTCTTCGAGGACTTTTTATTCTGTATGTTTACATGCGAGTCTAAATTTTGGCCCTGCGAGGCCATCTTTGCTGGTCGGTTTGTGACCCTTTATTTTCCCCGAAATAAAAATCTTAAATTCAAAAGAATAAAATAAAAAATAAAAAAAAATAGAATTTTTCTGGTTTGGCCATTTTGACCTAGAATTTTCCATTCTCCAAAAGTTCTCCAGAGTTTCACCTTTCTCTGAATAACCCTGATTGTTTTCATTAATGAATTGGACAGACAAAAGAAAGAATGCAAACTATACATACATTTAAAAATTCTACCTGAAGAGTCCTGGAATTTCCAGCAACCAAAGACATTTTTTTTTTTTTGAGAAAAGGATTTTCCCAGGAAGGATACATTGAGATTTCTCTCGTTTTCAAGTATGTCCTGGGTGGCGAGTATGTACCGTTAGGTGTCTTGCCCAACGACACTTACTGGAGAGGTGCTCTTGCCAGGATCGAACACCACAGTCTCTCCATGGTTAGAGCAGTGATGTTACCTCTACTCCACCCAGTCGGTACATATATGATGTCAAATTAATTTTTATTTTTTTTTTTTTAAAAATAGAAGACCCAAAAGCATATGATCACTGAAAAACACCATTGGGAATATACGCTTAGTTTTAGCAAACCGGTTTCTATTATATTTCTTATGAATCTTTTTTCCATAATAAAATATTAGCCGTGCATTAGTTATTAGTGCATTCGACCAAAAATATAATATTAACAATAAATAAATTAAATTACCACTTCCTTATGCCGGTGGGACAGGTTTTTGGTCTGCACTTGTTCCAGCCTGAGCAGCAAGCTGTTGACCAAGCCATCTCTGTCTTTCAGCTCGATGAACTGAAAAGCCATCTGATGGCGTATGCTTATAATGATGGGATTGGGAAGAAGGCTGGTGTCCTCCATCTTCTCTATGCTTACTACCTGTAAATGCAAAAAAATGTGCAAGCATTAACATGTGGTGGGGCATATAGGGTTTGTTTTTCTTCTTTCCAACAGTGTTAGAGTTAATACTTGCAACAGGTTTCCTACTAGACTGTCCATCTGGACAAGTAAAAAGCCGAGATGCAACTTTTTTGTAAGAAGTACTATTTTTATATATGCAGCAGTACTAGGAAATGTGTCTTGCGATCCATTATCAAATTCCTCTGCCATTCATAACAGGAATTTACACAGCAGGTCCAGTCCACTGTGATATTATGCATTGCTATCTTGCACATAACTAAAGCATTGACCAGGTTGGAGCAAAGAGAAATTAAGAGTTAAAACAACACTAGAATACAGTGTACCTCTTTAAGTGGGATGACTACATTGCATAACCCATCCTCCTTGCTTGCAAAGCACAGGTAGCTGTCAGAAGCATATATCCTGCCAGCTGTGTGACAGCGACTGAATGGAGTCCACAGGGAGCAGTCCAGGACCTCGTGCAGCTTCTCTTTCCGTGGCAGCTTGAAGAGAGCGCGAAAAAATTCGTTCTGCGCTCTGGCTTCCAGATCTCTGTCAAAAGATAAAAAAAAAAATAAAGCCAATTTTTATTCTCCCCTCAAAAAAAAAAAACAAAAAACAATCTATAACTATAAAAAACTATTTGTCCGTCGCCGCACATCTGGTTTCTGTTGGCTGCGCGCGCATCCAACAGAAACCTGATGCGCCGCTTCAAACAGACGCCGGATGTGCTCAGCCTTTACCCCTCGGCCGCGTGCGCATCCAGGAGAACAGGATGCGCACGCAGCAGTCGGGTAAGAGCTGGGGGCAATATATATATCCATGTGAGCTGGGGACAAATATATCCATGTGAGTGGGGGGGGGGTCAGAAACTGGGTGCGATAAACAGCCACTTCAATTTAGGATGAAAGAGAAAAGGTTGAGACTGAAATATAACCATTAAAAGGTTGCAATTACAGGTTTTGCTCAAAATAAATACATTCTCTATATTAACCAATTCTCTTTAAAACTCTGAATTACGTGGTTTAGTGGGATATGTACAGTCATTCGAGATATGTAGTACACACACTGAGTAAGCTCATTCATGAACCAGAAAAATGAGAAACCCAGAAATATTGCCTCTCAAAGATCGTTTTACAGATTTATATTAGAGATTAAAGATATAGGAATAGGATTTAGTTGTTTCACTCTTCATTATTCTTGTTTCCTGCTTTATGTTAAAACTTAAATTCAGGTGTGTTTTTATACGCACAATGCTATTTGAAGTGTGCAGGGTGCGTACAGCTTTTCTTATGTCTGCGCTGTTTGCATCTTCTATGAAACAGTTCATGGAAAGTTAAAAACAAACAATAGTTTGTGAACATACAACTGCGCCATGCTTTGCAGAGTCTAAAAGACAAAAACCACGACGATTGGTGGATCATTCCACTCTACAAGATCATGAATACAAGAATATTGATTCAGCCATTCAAATGTTCTACCCCCACGGCTTTCACATTAATAAACTCAAATTCAGCCTAATGAGCCCTGTTAAAAAGCACATTAGATGAATTTACCTTACCATGGTTTAGACTTTAGAGCCAGAGTAAGTTTTCCACTTCAAGCACTATAGCTACTTTCTTTGCACATCACAGGTCACTGGGCATAAAAGGACCCCTCTCGTCTGCCTTCTTACAAACTGTGATTTGCAGAAATTACAGTGCGCATGTCAGGCCCAGATTAAGCAGGGCTCATTTGACAGGGAATCATTACATGTACTTTTGTGTTTCTTGCCAACACAAGAATGAAAATGAAGTAATTCTGCAAGTATCGTCGCCATTCTCTTCCAGTAGCATGTCTACTTACTCAGTGCTATTGGCTGCCATGAATAGCACAAACAAGACACTATTGTCACTGCAGAGTAGTAATCACTCAGCGTGACAGCTCCCAGATGGTTAATAATTCCAGTGTCAGCCAAGCCATTAAGTAAAACCGGCAGTATCTCATTGATCTTTAAAACAAATGAGATCCATTTCTTGATGGGATATTGTTGTGAGAGTAACCCGGGTTGCTACAGGTTCACTTTACGTTGGTGTAATGATGTTCACTTGGAACTGGGGTACCTGGACTAGGCTTGTGCACCGATTTTTTTTTCGGTTCGATTTTTCGGATTTTTAAACTTTTCGATTCGGCTCGTTTCGACCGATTTCGGTTTCGATTCGATTCGGCCCGTTTTTCGGGTACATTTTTTTTTCGGAATTTCGACCATTTTTCGTATTTTCGTGTCACTGTACTCGGTTTTTGAATTGACTTTTCGTAATTTCGGAAATTTTCGTTTTTCGGAATTGCACATTTTTCGGAATATCGACCATTTTTCGTATCATTTTGCCCGTTTTTTGTATCGACTTTTTGTTTTTTCGGAAAATTTTCGTTTTTCGGAACATCTGTTCTCCTCGTTTGACACATTTCAAGTCCATTCGAAAAATCCGAAAATATTTCGTTTCGGCACGGAAAACATTTCGGATCTGAAATTTTCGGATCTAAAATTTTTCGGAAATTCGGCCGCATCCAAAAACACGAATCGGGAAATTTCGTGAAAATTCCGAAACCCGAAACGCACATCCCTAACCTGGCCCCAAGATTGCTTTTTTGAAGATGTTGGACTGTGGCATCTGGTGGATTTAAGATGTCATATTGTCCCCCACCTTCTATGTCCGAGTCAAAGGGAACAGGGTGTCTGTGTGCATGTGTTAATATGGTTATTGTCTATATGTTACGGTTATTATTGCAAATATTTCATTACTGAGTGTCACTACAGCCCCTTCCAACCACTTTTTGTATCAAATGTTTTACAGTTGTGACAGGTTTGATTGGTCTTGGTTTGCCAGACAAGCATTGGTGCTCTATCAGACTGTTGTGTAGCTGTGCTGTTATCGGCTAGAAAACTTAGTCTGATGCTCAAGCTGCAATTACATTAACCATGAAGTGCAAACAATTAAAATGGGTTATGGCTTGGGCAGTGGATGACCAGAGAAAGAGGGGCACAAGTGTGTCACCTTCCATTGGTCTTCTGATTTGTCTTTGCACTTTATCAATCGGCTTCATTTGTTTCGTTAAAGTCTGGTTTACCCCAGCAATGAGTCCTGCCTCATTTCTGGGGAACGCTCTAACCACAACTTTCATTGTACACGTCCTTAAGCTTTGGCTAACGGCTAGAGACGACATGAAAGATCGTTGGTGGGCAGACAGATGTACGACAAGGGAGCTGCATTTGCAGATGATCATGTAACCCAGTTGGGGTACTGAGATCTGTTCCAGTTGGCACACCTTTTTCTGGATAGAAAAGGAGAGTCCTTGCTTTTCCTTCCTGATGCAGTCCATATGTTGAAGCGTACATGCTGTTCACCTCCCAGCACGTTTTGAGCAAGAATCTGAGCGGCTAATGTGAAGTCTGTGGCCCAGGCTTGAAGGAGAATCAGGCTGAAGGATGGTTGTTACTATGAGCCAGGCAGCCATCTTGTGCAGAATATTGGTTCACCAGTAAATAGAATAGATTTTTATTAGATGTGCAAAGTAGAGTTTACATAGAATTCCAAGAATGCGTGGCAGATTAGAAAGCTAGCAATAAAACCAGACAGAATCCGGCCGGCTCTTGGCACGGAGAGACCGGAAGATTTATGAATGAGGCAAGGTCACTGAGATGTGCAGAGGAACAAAGAAAACAGAGAACAGACCAGGCCCCAGGCTATCTGAATAAACATAGCCGATAAACTAACATGAAGTGTATCAATTTATAGTTATATGTGGAATGTCCTTTGTGTTTGGGCTAATGATGGGAGGTATTAACCCACGTGGGGTGGAATAAAGTGTAATCGGGAGGTGGGCTAATTGGGATGTACCTAATTACGTATTTTTGGGTATAAGATCCCTTGCACGGGGGGGAGAAGGGGCTCACTCTTTGCGATTCAATCCTGTGTGAGCACTTGTGTGACGACACAATAAACATTTGCCTTTCCTGAAGAGACTCGTGTTTGGACAATCCTTGCTTGTGTCTGGTCCGGCGCCGTTCTGAAAGTGAACCTGTCTGACTCCGGTTACATTTCTGGGACTCGATAGCCGGGATAACGGGCCTTTTGCCAAGACACAGGCAACGGCTGCTGAACACAGTGCGGCGATATTGACTGCAGGTGCACGAGAATCCCGCTGGTTGGGCGTCCGTTGAAGGTGAGCTGACATCTGCAGGCGCCAAGCAGGATTTCCTGTTCAGTGGACCTCGTCTCGTCCCAAACGGACCCCCGACCAGGGAACTGGGACACCACTGAGTCTGAGGAAACAGCAAGCAGCGCCGGCGATAGGTAACGTGTCTTCTATGTTTTGTATGTCTAAAGGAGATACCGGTATCTAAGGGAAACGTCCGACTGAGATAGACGGATAAGAGGATGCGATGGCCACCATCCTATTGGCATATCTAGCCCGCCGCTGATAGCACTGACATTGAAGGAGCCAGAGTGGCTAGCGGGTGTCTGGATTCGGGGGAATTGAATGCCAATCAAAGGGTAGTTCTGTAAGTGAGGGAGAAGGTAACCACGTGGAGTTGCATAAGTCAGTAGTCAGTGTTTGTAAATAGAGCTTCACCACGTGGGTAAAAGGGAAAGGAGGAGGGATTTTCTGTGACTGGGCTGAGAGCCTGAGTCAGTGCTAGTGTGCACGTCGTGTAGTGAAAAGGGCTTATAGTGGAGCCAGCGGTAGCTGCAGAGATAGTGGTGCTGAGTGGGTAGATTATCCATAAGGCAGATTGGAATTGCAGATGGAAGTATAGATAAGGAACGGGGTGCACATAATCACACGCAGTCAAGAGTTAGAGTTCAAATTACGGGGTATAAGGAGCCACAGAGGAGGGACTGAGTAGTACCCTTGGCTAGTAGAAAGAGTTGAAGTGCCTATGTTCTGTTGTTCTGTTATGTGATGAAAGCATCTGATACGGTATGTGTTGTGAATGAATTGACTCGAGTGCTGTGAGTGAACGTGCGCCTACTCGCTCCGCGAGGAAGCAAATACGAGATTTGACCCCGAACGTACGGTTCCGGCTCAGGCGACTGCAGACGGCTACTGAAGGGGGAAGCGCCTGTAGATACGAAGGAATTGTTGACTGAAGTATCAGACTGTAGATTTTAACTGTTGTTGAAATAATATATCTGTATCGCAAAGAGTACTGTTTTCAAGAGTAATAATGGGTAACGGGTCATCTAAGCCCAAGAAGGTGAAGGAGGGTGAGACGCCCCTAGAATATATGGTGCGGAATTTCGAAGCTTTATATAAAACGCATGATTATGGTGTAGAATTGAGAAAAGAGAAGTTAAAAGTAATGTGTACAGTTGTGTGGCCGTTATTAGTCCCAGGATGGCCAGAGCAGGGGTCAATGGACCCGGAGTTGGTACAGAAGGTACATTCCCAGGTCACAGAGCAGTACGGACATCCTGAACAGTACCCGTATATAGATATATGGAGATATTGTATTAAAAACAAGAGTCATTTTATAATGATAGCGGGGAGAAATAAGAAGCAGGACCCCCAAAATAATAGAGAGAGAGAGGTGTTAGTGGAACAACCGGAAGAGAGTGATGTTTTGCCCCCGTCCTATCCATCATGTTATGGGGCAGCCAGAGAAGCTTTGAATGCCGCGGTTGCGCGGGCGGAGAGGGGAGAGCGGACAGCTGCTGTGTCTCGGTCAGCTCCCTCCGCTCCGTCCCGTGTGACTGAGGAAGAAGAGCAGGGCGCAACGGGTGGAGGGGACAGAGAGGCTCCACCAGAGAAGATTGAGATGCCCGATGGGAGTATATATATATTAGTGCCCCACGGGGATGGTGATGATGAAAAGGAGGATAAGAACCAGGGAGTTACCACACGCGCAGCGAATAGTATACATAAACCCCGGGATCCGTACCAACACAATCCCTACAAGAATGCTATGCAGTTGCCTTTGCGAGAGGTGCCAGGCCCCCCATTGGCGGATGGGAATCCAGGGCCAATACAATACACATACGTCCCGTTTACGACAACGGATCTTTTTAATTGGAAAACACACACACCACTGTATTCCACAAATCCCGCAGCAGTGGCCAGTATGATAGAGTCAGTTATGCTCACACATAACCCCACATGGGCAGATTGTCAGCAATTAATGTTGACAATGTTCACCACAGAGGAGAGAGCCCGAATAAATAGTAGCGCGCAAAAGATTTTACTCGCCCAGGCTGTAGCAGATGCTAAGCCTCATCCAGAAGCATGGGCAGAGGAACATTACCCCAAAACAGATCCTAAATGGCCGTACAATACAGTTGAAGGAGTTGCCCATCTGCAGACATACAGAACCGCTGTAATTATGGGTGTTAAAGCGGGAGGGAAGAAGCCCACAAACATGGGAAAAATAGCAGATGTGGTGCAAGAGGTTAAGGAATCCCCAAGTGCGTTTCTAGAGAGATTGCTGGATGCGTACAGGATGTATAGTCCCATTGATCCTGAAGCGACGGAGAATCAGAGGTTAATAAACTCTTCGTTTGTGGGACAGTCACAGAGGGATATACGGAACAAAATACAGAGAATAGATGGGTTTTTGGGGAAAGGTATTAGTGAATTAGTTGAGATTGCTAATAAGGTGTATCATAACCGGGATCTAGAGGAGATAAAGAAACAGAAGGGACATACCGGGGTGGTTGGATACATGGGGAATGGTGGAGGACGAGGTGGCCCAGACAGAGGGAGGGCAAGGGGTAGGGGGGCTAGAGGAAGAGGAAGGGGAGCCCCTAGGGAACCCCTAGGACCCAATCAGTGCGTGTGGTGCCGGGGTGAAGGTCACTGGAAAAACGACTGTACTGCATTTTTGGCTAAATTTGGGGGACAGGGTGAAGTTGGGGAAAAGGGAGGTCAAGCCCCTAATGGCCAGGTAACAGACGGAAGGTATGGAAGAAGTGAAGGGAATGGAGCGGGGTTTGTGGGACTGGCGGGGACATCATTTGAAGGGCAGGATGTATATTGACGGGGACCTGGGCCCATCCCGCTCGGTAGCCACGAGCCCACGGTCACAATGAGAGTGGGAAATAAAGATGAAGTTTTTATGGTTGATACAGGTGCCGAATATTCTGTTGTAACTAAACAAATTGCACCTCCAATGGGAAATGAGGTTGATATTATGGGAGCAATGGGGGTGTCTGCTAAATATCCTTTTCTTGCTTCTAGAAAATGTAGTATGGGTGGGCATAATGTTGAACATGAATTTTTGTATATGCCCGAATGTCCCATCCAACTCCTGGGGCGGGATATCCTTTGCAAATTACAAGCCCAAATTACGTTCCTTCCGGGGGTCACGCTCAATTAGACCTGCCCGAGAGTGGCGGCTCTGCTCGGCAGCATAATCCAGCCGGTCCGCACAATCCACAATCTGTGAAAATTGCAGTAGTTATGCCAAGGGAGGAAGAATGGCGCACGGCACCTACTCTGCCTGCTGCGCCGGATCCGCATGCACTACTCCTTGAAATTCCTGGGGTATGGGCGGAGGAAAATCCGCCAGGACTTGCCATAAACATACCCCCGGTATATGTGGAATTAAAGCCCGGCGCAACACCTGTGGCTCTAAGACAATATCATATCCCACAGAAAGCCAAGCAGAATATACAAATACATTTACAAAGACTTAAAGATAACGGCATATTAAAATTCTGCGTGTCACCATGGAACACACCCCTACTGCCAGTCCTGAAAGAAGGGACTCAAGAGTATCGCCCTGTCCAAGATTTACGAGCTGTCAACGAGGCCACAGTAACACTACACCCTGTGGTTCCTAATCCATACAATTTGCTGGCATTAATTCCCGGAGATACAAAATATTACACAGTGCTTGATTTAAAAGACGCTTTCTTTTGCATCCGCCTGGCTCCAGCAAGCCAGCCCCTTTTTGCATTTCAGTGGGAAGAGTCTACCACGGGGGCGCGCCATCAAATGACGTGGACGCGCCTCCCTCAAGGTTTCAAAAATTCGCCCACGATTTTCGGGTGCGCGCTTAGCCAAGATCTCCTCGCCTTCAACGCTCAGCCAGACAAAGTAGTGTTACTCCAATATGTTGATGATTTATTACTGGCTTCCCCCACAGAAAAAGACTGTTTATCCGCCACAAAAGCCTTGCTACATCTGCTAAGCCAAGCAGGTTACAGAGTGTCTAAAACGAAAGCACAAATATGTAAACAGAGTGTAAAATACCTGGGATTCCAGTTAACAGGTACCAAACGTGCACTGGGGGCAGAAAGGAAAGGAGCAGTGTGCCGCATACCCCAACCAAAGACCAGGAGAGAAGTCCGTGAGTTCTTGGGAGCTGCAGGCTTCTGCCGCCTGTGGATCCCCAACTTCGCCGATATTGCCAAGCCGCTTCATCAAGCCACCAAGGGGGAGAACTAGACCCCTTTCATTGGGAAGAAGAGCAAACCGCAGCGTTCCTGAAATTAAAGACTCTGCTGATGGAAGCTCCTGCACTGGGCCTGCCAGATCATAGCAAGCCTTTCCAGCTGTTCGTACATGAACATAATCAAACAGCGACAGGGGTATTGGTCCAGACCTTTGGCTCATGGCTGAGGCCTGTGGCCTACCTCTCCAAGCAACTCGACCCTGTGGCCTGCGGCCTACCCCCATGCCTGAAAGCAGTGGCTGCCACCGCAATGCTGATAGCAGAAGCAGACAAGCTGACCCTTGGACAAGTTCTTCATGTCAAGGTGCCCCACGCTGTCAAGGCTCTGCTGGATGTGAAAGGAGGTTACTGGTTCAGCAACAGCCGGATGACGAAGTACCAAGCCATGATGTGTGAAAATCCACGGGTTCATTTGGACCTCATCGCTACCTTAAACCCTGCTACTCTACTGCCTGACTGTGAAGAGGATCCAGATCATGAATGCCTCCAAGTCATGGAAGAAGTGTTCAGTAGCAGGCCGGATTTGAAAGACGTACCCCTAGACAAATACGATCTACAGCTATTCACTGATGGTAGCAGCTACATGGATGATGGGAAGAAAGTCTCCGGCTATGCAGTAGTCTCAACAGAAGAAGTCATCGAAGCAAAGCCACTGCCAGGCCATACATCTGCACAATTGGCCGAAATAACAGCTTTAACCAGAGCCCTTGAAATCTCTGAAGGCAAAAGAGTAAATATCTACACAGATTCCAAGTACGCCTTCATGTCAGTCCATGCACATGGTGCACTCTATAAAGAGAGAGGCCTACTTACGTCTTCAGGACAACAAATCAAATATGCGGCTGAAATCGCGGCCCTCCTGGAAGCAGTATGGAAACCAAGTGCTGTCAGCATCATGCACTGCCGTGGCCACCAAAAAGGCCATGACGAAATTCCAAAAGGTAACAGACGCGCGGACCAGGCTGCAAAAGCAGCTGCAAAACCGCCACCGCCAACAGAAGATCAAGCTAAAGTACTGATCTGCAAGCAAGAACCTCAACCTTCCATGCCAAATTACGAGTTCTATATGAATTTGAAAAAGTTTGAACCCCACGGCGAGTTCATTGAAATAATATTGCACAAATGGCAAGATGATTATGAACTGTTAGAACTCAATCATGATTATATCCAATGGCTTTTCCCAACTCGAACACAAGGCCGAAATTTCTACTCTACTCCCCTAAATCCGCAAGAGACACGCCTAATGGTTAACACCTCAGAAGTCCAGCAAAGACTGCGCAGAGTCTACAAGATGATGCTGAAATTCTTCGGCGTAAAAATAGTGGGGGAGGAGGAAGACAAAGAAACAACTGAAGTTGAACGAGCAGAAAATTTCGCGTCACGTTTTGAAAATTTGACAATCAATCCTCACAATAATCTACGAATCACACGAATACTGCACAGTCTGGGAGAAATGGGAGGCAGGGTGCAGTGGATATGATGAGACGGCTGAGACACCTTGCGATAGAGATATCAAAGGGAACACTACATTCATCACCATTTATAGTGAAAGGAGGGTACCAGGTGTGCTGTGAAAGGGTGTGTTACACATGGGTACCACCAACAATAACGGGAATGTGTTATTTGGCTAAGCTGGTCCCAATCCAGAGACTAAGGGGAGAAGACACAAACACAGACACAGAACTACACCCTAGGTACCCACTGGTGTTTGAAAGACCAAAGAGAGAATTGTTCGCGAAGATGGATCGAATATGGACATGGTTGCCAGCATGGACTGGATGGGGAGGAGAGATGATGAGGAGATTGAATAGCTATGTCAATTTGATGGATGAGATTCTGAATAGAACCAGTATGGATATCCAGCTGCTGAATCTGGAAATGCGTGAGTTACGAAAGGTGCAGATGATACATGATATGGCGCTTGAGCAGATCAGTGCGGCCTTGAATGGATTGTGTGAAATGACAATGCACTATGAATGTTGCACCTTCATCAGAAACACTACGCATGAAGTCCCAGATTATTACCAGGTAATTCAAGATCACCAAGAGAAGGTAGCACAGTTGCAGGGTATAGCCAGGAGGATTGCTGCCGAAGGCTGGAATCCGCTCCGTGGGTTTGGAGCAATGGGAGAATGGTTTGGTTCCATCTTGAGATTTATCTCACGGATTGGATCCATGATACTCATGATAGTGGTGATCTTGATCATAGGGATACTGATATACCGCATAGGGCTATGCATATGGCCACTGTGCAAGACAGCACTGACACCCACACAAACACAGAAGATACCACTGATAATTCCACAGGGAATGTTCCCAGTGAACGGAGAGCCCCCCAGTATGCAGAGTTTCAGAATAGTGGAGTGTAATGGCTACAAGTGCCAGGAAAGAGATCCTGACACTTGAGCCAAGGGGGGAATGAAGGAGAATCAGGCTGAAGGATGGTTGTTACTATGAGCCAGGCAGCCATCTTGTGCAGAATATTGGTTCACCAGTAAATAGAATAGATTTTTATTAGATGTGCAAAGTAGAGTTTACATAGAATTCCAAGAATGCGTGGCAGATTAGAAAGCTAGCAATAAAACCAGACAGAATCCGGCCGGCTCTTGGCACGGAGAGACAGGAAGATTTATGAATGAGGCAAGGTCACTGAGATGTGCAGAGGAACAAAGAAAACAGAGAACAGACCAGGCCCCAGGCTATCTGAATAAACATAGCCGATAGGGAGGGAGGTACTGCCCTGAGAAAGACAGCACAACAAATCACAGACTGTCAAACTAATATGAAGTGTATCAATTTATAGTTATATGTGGAATGTTCTTTGTGTTTGGGCTAATGATGGGAGGTATTAACCCACGTGGGGTGGAATAAAGTGTCATCGGGAGGTGGGCTAATTGGGATGTACCTAATTACGTATTTTTGGGTATAAGATCCCTTGCACGGGGGGGAGAAGGGGCTCACTCTTTGCGATTCAATCCTGTGTGAGCACTTGTGTGACGACACAATAAACATTTGCCTTTCCTGAAGAGACTCGTGTTTGGACAATCCTTGCTTGTGTCTGGTCCGGCGCCGTTCTGAAAGTGAACCTGTCTGACTCGTTACAGGCTCTCGCAGAGAACAGCCAGAAAGAAAATCTGCTACATGGTCTGTGTGTAAGCTGGCAACAGCAGACGCGTGACGGCTCTCAGGCTAGACATCAATTCCACCAAGATGGCAAGTGGAATCATAGCTTTGGCCTTAATACAATATCCAAATGTTGCACAGGGTGTAAAGGAATTTGCATCCACACTTCTTTATTTAACCCCGACACCAGTGAGGCCTGGGCCAGACGCATACTATATTATACGATGTGCAAACTAAACTAGCTTCCCTCACCTGCACGAGTCATGAACAACAAATAAATTAGATAATGTCCATTACACTTTATTTGACGTACTTTGTCTCAAGAAGGCTGTGTGTAACCATGGATATGTGCTGCCAGAGAGAAATACATTGCTTTTCAGGAAATAATGGAAAAACTTCTCCTTGTGTCCTTTCAAATGGACACTGCATCAAATTAATGCAATACTGTTCAAACAAAACGTGGAAACAAGCAGAAGAATTCCAGACACAAAAAGGATGTCCTTCCAGCCATGGGTGGGCTGTCATACTTGCTCTGTGCAGGATGTGCATCATCTCAGAAATACAACTCCCAAGATTTTCCAAGTTCAACACAATATCTTCAAAATCCAAAAGGAATCCTATTGCTCATCTATGAATAACTAAAGTTTATATACACTTCACTCTGCATTACACCCAAGGAATACTTGCAGGTCTATTCACTGAAGGTGAAACCAAGGAGAATTGACAGGAGAAGTGAAAATTCTAGGCCAGAACAGCCAAAGCAGAAAAATTCCGATTTATCTCACTTTACAAATCGGCTATTTGGTCTAGATTGTTCTCGTCTGCCAGTTCTCCTGAGTTTCACCTTTAGTGAATAGACCTGTTGGTCTTCAACATTTAGTATTCCTCCCATTTCTCTTTGGAAACATGCTTTTTAAATATCATCCTGCAAAACTTGTCTTTATAGTAACTTATTATTTTGCGCTCTTGCAAATACATTCTGCAGAATCAAATCATCCATTAATCGTTTATAGGAACGCCCCTGTTGTAGTGATGGAAACACATGATCTCCTTGGGGCAGGTAGCAAGGACTTTCATGGTTGAAAAGAAATTGGAATAAGAAAATGTAATGCTTTAGTACAGGCCTCAAAATTTCCACTCGCCTGATCACATTTACAGAGGCAATGCTGGAAAGGGGTTAGGTGGGGCAACTAGTGGCGAGTAACTCTTAGGCTGGGTTCACACCTAAGCGTTTTACAGCGCGTTCCTACTCGCTGTAAAACGCTCAAACAGTGAAATACCATTATGCCCTATGTGGGCATATCACACCTGGCCGTTTATCAGCGCGCATGAACGCGCTGATAAACGGCCGACGCACATAGAAGTTCGGGAGCTTCTTTGGTGCAGATTGACGTGAACGCGCGTTTCCCAATTCAAAAACGTGCGTTTTCGCATACTGCGTGCGTGCGTTCTTTGGTTCGTGCACAGGGAGGTCTTTTTCATTGGTCGCCTCCGTAATTAAGACAGTAATTTCCTATTGGACACCTCCGTAGTCAATCACAAAACGCGCATACAACGCGCGTACAACGCGCGTTTCATTTTTGCAACACGCTCGTGAAACGCAAGGAAAACGCCGGTGAAAAACGCGCGTTAAAACGCGCGTATTAAAAACGCTTAGGTGTGAACCCAGCCTTAAGGCCTGGCTAGTAGCTCAGGACTTGAAATTTTGAGGCCTGCTTTAGTACCATGTCACACACTTAACCAAACTCTGTATGAACATCCGATTCTTCTCACTACACACTGACCCCTCCTGGTTAGCAAATTTATACAGGAGAAATTCCAATAATATGATAATTAACAGGCAATCCACAAGAATATCTGCCACTCCAGTCCTACATTAATTAAAGGAAATTGCATGAAAAACGTAAAGGCCAACTACATGTTTATAAATGCCAGGCAAATTTATCTAGAGATTAGTGTATTAACAGCCAGAAATTAGAAGCCAGAGAAATCCCTAATTATCACTGGCTAGCAAGCTACTGTAGACACCACACGGCTGTGTTTTTTTGACAGCTGTAGAAAAAAAAAAAGAAGGGAACTATGGGAAATAAATCTTTGAAAATATATTTGAAACGCGCTGCGTTTGACATCTCACTCACACAGAACGCTAAGCGGACGTGGCGCACTCTGCGCCTAACTGGCATCAGTTTTCCAAGTGCGTTGTGCGTGCGCAGTTCGGTGCGCACATACTTCGTGTGTGGGTCTCTCTTGATCATGATTCTATGCTACGACGGACGTTAACTGGGCGTCAACACGGCTGTGATAACTACGTTCGTCTGACATTAGCCTAAAGTGTGAATTTTTCAGCTCTTCCAGACCGTTACCCAAGTGCAGTTGGTTAGTCCTAAGATTACCCGGGTAAAGTCCGAAGTTTTCATTTTTTCCAGCTTTACCTGGCGGTTTTGGGTAATGTCAGGATTACCCGGGTAATCTTAAATTTAACCACACTTCAGGCTTTAACCGTAACATATATACTTAAAGAAAAATACAAGTGTGAGCGTGTGTGTATCTAGTAGTAAATGTAAGTGGCAGGATGCTTTCCAGACGTAATTATTTTGTATTGCCCATCAATACTTTGTAGCCATTTTCTAATGAATAATAATGCTTGCCTAGAACCAGCACCATTAAATATTTATCTATGTACAAATTTGGAATGTCGGGAAGTAGATTGAAGGGCATAGAGCCAAACCGAGCACAGAGATGGAGACTAGGTCCCTCGGCAACAAAGGTGACGTCATGGAAAGCGAGCAAAGAGGGGGAGCAGATGGAGAGATTGTTCACATGCAACAAAGCCTTATTTTTCACCAGGAAAAACACTTTAATACTATCCTGTGTTTTCTGGCGAGGTTACCTGAATAAAATGACAAAAACAAATATAGAATTATAACTCTTTTTTTTTTATTTTTTATTGTAATAAAGGTTTTATTAAGTTATTTGAAAACATACATTACTTGACATTAAATGCATTGCCACATATACAGTCAATCGTGAGTCATTTGAAACGTAATTGTCTGGCAATAAAGTGTGTATTTTCGATACTGCGTCTCTGTGTGCCTCACATATGAATACATATAGTACAAATTCAAGTAACAATGAGGGGGAGTAGGGGTACAACTTGTGACAAGGGAACAAAAGGGAAAGGTGGGGGCTGGGGAGTTTGGTCAATCATTTGTTATTCCGTTGCAGTTAAGAAAGGTCTACAGAGTTGTGAGGTGGGGAGCGGGCTGGTGCGGACCAATAGAACCAACGTCTCAGGTGTTTGTCAGAGGTGCCGGAGGTTTGGTGCATCAGATCCTCTACATCTCTTATACGTTGGACTTAGTCTAGCCATTCTCGGAAAGTGGGGGCTAGTGGAGATTTCCAGTGTCTGGGTATCACCGCTTTGGCGGCGTTCAGTAGCCGAATATCAAGTGAGTTCCTGTATGTGTCTACAGGCAGCGGTGTGTGGTGTAGCAGCATGGCCGCTGGCGTGTAGGAAGGTGGAGTGTCAGAGATGTTGCTAATGGCATCATGAACCAGTGTCCAGAAGGGTTGCAACACTGGGCAGGACCACCATATATGCAAGAGATCTGCGCGCTGTGCTCCGCACCTCCAGCAGGAGGCATCCGCCGTGACTGAATATGTAGCAATAGTGGTGGGTGCTCTATACCATCGTGACAGCAGCTTGTAAGCCGTTTCTTGTGTACGAGTAGCAATAGAACACCGAGTATTGAGCGCAAACATTTGACTCCACTCCTCCTCTGTGAATGTTTGGCGGAGTTCCCTCTCCCATTTCGCAACGTAGGGAGGTGTGGAGGGGGAAAGATCTTGCAGGACCCCGTACATAGTCGATATGCCGTGTTGGGGGAAGGGTCTTACGGGTGATCACTTGTTCAAATACGGTCAGTGGGCGAGTGTATTTTTCCAATGGAGCTAGGGAGCGTAGATAGGTAATGAGGCAGTGCATATGAAATGTCGTAAGAAAGGAGTCGGGGTGGGTCAACGGTACATCCTTCGGGGCTTTAGGTCGGTTCCCATCTATGTAAAGGCCCGGCAGGGGGTGTCGTGGCGGAACTGCGTCAATGAGAGGTAGCAGACGTGGCGAGAAGGCCGGTAAGTGGTTGAGAGGGAGAAGCGGAGAGGGCCAAGGGGCTAGCTGTGTGAGCCTCTGCAACCGTCGCCAGATGGTCAGTGTGACCGAAACTGTCGGGTGTGTGGGGATGTCAGTAGAGGCAGCGGTGCCTAAAAGCCAAGGGAGGGAGGTTAGCGAGCGTCCGGCCAATTCATGTTCCAACGCCACCCATTGTTTACCTGAGGCACCCAAGCTCCACTCCACCATTCGCAAAAGATGAACAGCCTGGTAATAGCGCTGCAAATGCGGCAAAGCTAGACCTCCACGAGAGCGAGGAGCTGTCAGCAGCGCCACACTCAGCCTTGGTTTACTCCCGGCCCATACATATCTAATAAAAGAGAGACTGCAAGGAGCGGAAGAAGGCAGATGGGACATGTATCGGCAGGGTCTGCAATAGATAAAGGACTCTTGGGAGAACATTCATTTTAAGGACATTTATGCGTCCAAACCACGTGATGTGCGGGATGGCCCATCGAGTAAGGTCTTTTTCCAGGACCCGAAGCAGGGGGACAAAATTTGTGGTATAAAGATTTGATACCGCTGGGGTGAGGTGAACTCCAAGGTATTTAAGGGAGGTAGTACACCATCGAAAGGGAATGTGGCTTGAATGTGTGTGCTGAGGGGAGCAGGTATTGAAATGTTCAGAATTTCCGATTTTGACATATTAATTTTGTAATTACTGAGTGAGCCATATTCGCGTAATAGTTCAATGAGGGAAGGCAAGGAAATCTGGGGTTGTTGTACAAAAAATAGCAGATCATCTGCATATGCCGCTACCTTATATGTGTGGCGTCCAACACAGAGACCATGAATAGAGGGGTTGGCCCTGACAGCTTGAAGGAGGGGTTCCAGAGATAATGCAAATAAAAGAGGGGAGAGAGGGCAACCCTGTCGAGTGCCGTTTTTAATGGTGAAGGGGGAGGACAAGGTGCCATTTAGATTAATGCGAGCGGTAGGTGAGTCATATAAGGCGGTTAACCAGCGCAGGGCGTTGGGGCCAAATCCCATATGCTGTAGAGTCTGGAATAAAAAAGGCCAGTGTACCCTATCAAACGCCTTCTCAGCGTCGGTGGAGAGGAGCAGGGTCGGACCGGTATCAGTTCTCTGAGCAGCGTGAATCAAGTTAATGGCCAGTGTAGTATTATCTCGCCCCTCCCTCCCTGGGATAAATCCCGTCTGGTCAGGGTGGATCAGGTGTCTCATATGGTTTGCGATTCGCAGAGCGAGTACCTTAGCAAAAAGTTTTACATCCTGATTCAGGAGGGAGATTGGTCGATAATTGGCACACAGGGCGTGATCCTTATCAGGTTTAGGGATTAATGTGATGGTGGCAGAAAGTGTTTGTGGGGTAATGTGGGATGCAGGTTCAGTCAGTCCGTTAAAAGCAGCCAACCAGGCGCGAGAGAGGAGCTTTTCGCACGCTTTATAGTATTTAAGGGTAAAACCGTCAGGCCCCGGTGTCTTACCCACTGGCGTTCGCTTGATCGCTTCATGCAATTCCTCCGCAGTGATTGGACCTTCAATAGAGGACCTCATGTGCGGCGTCAGTTTGGAGCGTAAGTGAGTGCGAAGGAAGCGCTGGGTGGCGTCAGGAGCCGCTTGGGTGGGAGCCGGTGTGAGGCCATATAGCGAGGTAAAGTAGTCACGAAAGAGGCCAAGCATATCTTTCGGGAGGGTGACAGTTTTACCCTGAGGGGTGCGCAGATGGGTGACATATAGAGCCTGTCGATGGGTTCGGAGGGCATTAGCTAGGAGTCTGCCGCATTTATTGCCATGTTCATGGAAGGTTTTACGCACTGTCAGGAAGGCCTTCTGGGCCCTGTTATTAAAAAGTGAACGAAGCTGTGACCTAAGGTCCAGCAATTCGGCGTAGACGTCATTGTCAGAGTGCAGTTTATGGGATCGTTCCAGGGCCGCAATGCGCTGCAATAGGGATTCCTGCTGTTCGGTGCGCTCTCTCTTTCGCCGCGCGCCCTGTTGTATAAGGTAACCCCTGATGACAGCCTTATGCGTCTCCCAAATAATCTGTGGGGAACAGTCGGGTGTATCATTCTCCGTAAAATAATTGTGCAGTGCGTCATGAAGGCCTTCTTTAATCTGGGGGTCAGTGAGAAGGGATTCGTTGAGGCGCCAGAGTTTCTCCCTAGGGCGGGCGAGAGGGGAGGAGAGCGTGATCAGGACCGGGCAGTGATCCGACCAGGTCATGGGACCAATGGAGGCAGACTCCAAAAGGTGCATACTACCAAAAGGAAGGAAGACATAGTCAAGGCGCGTGTAGAGCTGGTGCGGAGCGCTATAATATGTGTAGTCCCGTGTGGAGGGGAAGAGCGAGCGCCAGAAATCCATCAATCTCAGGGAGTGTAGCGCAAGTCGAGTGCGGCGGAGGACGGAGTGTGGGGTGCTAGTGACACCTCTAGAGGTATCCAGGCGAGCATCAAGCGGCAGGTTGAGGTCACTGCCTACCACCAAGATACCCTCCTGAAAATCCTGCAGGCGACGAAGTATAGTACGAATGGCGGAGTGTTGCTGTTGATTCGGGAGGTATATGGAAACAAAGGTGTACCATTGCGCACCAATTTGGCCCTTCACAAACGTGTAACGACCAGCGGGGTCTAACAGGGAGGCCGAGTAGCTAAATGGGATGGAGCGAGAAAACAACACCGCTGTTCCGCAGACTTTACCAGCAGTGGCATTGCTAAAATAACCTGTAGGGTATTTGTGGCTTTTGAAAGAGGGAGGTCGGGCCTGTGGAAAGTGGGTTTCCTGCACCAATACTACATCCGCGTGTAGTGAGGTAAATTCCCTAAGGGCCGCATGGCGCTTTTCGGGTATGTTCAGACCTTTTGCGTTAATGGAGAGAACTTTAAGAGTGCGGGGGGCGGTGGCCATGGTATAGTCGTGTGAGGGATACCAATATGAATGGACCAGGAAGGGGATTTGGGGGAGCGCCCAGTAGGGCAGACCAGGTACAGGGGAACAAAGACAAATAACCAATTACAATGGTACAACTATATACACAAGGAGCACGTGCCTGAAGAGACTATCCACCACGTCGCCGAGTGGGCGCGGGGGAGTCTCAGGTCACAGAGGGGGGTGCGTACACCACCAACACACTGTGTAGGCACTGACTCGTGGGGGTTACCCGGCGCGGGACGGTCAACAGTGGAAGTCAAATATTATAACAATAAATTGAGAGTGCAATTTAGCAACAGGTATTAAAGAAGCAGCGGAAGAAAATAGGTAAAAAATTTTGTTTTTGTTGTCAAAAGGTTCAAAAAGAAAAGTCAAAAATCACTCAGAAGGTGCTGAACGCGCAGCCCCCCGTTCAGATACGTACACGGGTGTACTCAGGAAAAGAAGAAAAAGAAAAATAACAGTTCGCACAGGCCGCCCCTGAGGCTCATGGAATCTTGCAGAGCGTTAGGCCGTAAACGGGAAGGGCAGGCTGAGGTAGGGTCGAGGATGAAAAGGAACCTCGCCTCCAGCCGTATTGCATAAGTCAGCCGGGGAGGAGGCTCCGGCGACCAGGCGCACCTCAAGCCCAATGACATAACGTACGCGGGCCTTTCAGGCCAAGAAGCATATATAAGCAAAAGGATACTGACGTTGTCCAGGTCATCAAATCGGTTAAGTGCCGGTGCCAGATAAGGGCGGTGTCCGCTTCAGAAGGAGAGGTCCAGAGGTCCCAGGACCACGTAAACGGAGCCAATGGAAGCCCGTTCAATTCACCGGTGCCTGCGAGGAGGAGGAACGGCGTCTGCGGCGGGATCTTTGCGGGCGTGTTGGGGCCTGCTCTGGAGGCATATACAACAGTGCCAGGTCTGGCCAAGCCGGAAGCGTGTCCGGTGGAAGAGAGAGTTCCTCCAAGAACAGCGGGAGGTCCAGCTCACTGCGAAGGCTGAGGGGTCCCGATGGTGTGCGAACTTGAAGGCCAAATGGAAATAGCCACTTATATTGAAGTTTCATGTCCTGTAAGGCAGCCGTGAGCGGACGTAGCATTCGTCTGGACTGCAGGGTGGTGGGTGAGAGATCCTGAAATAGCGAAATCTTAGCCCCCGCATAATCAATGGTGCGAGAACCTCGGGTCGCTGCCAGTATGGAATCTTTCAGCGGGTAGCGTAAAAGGCAGCAGATCACATCACGTGGGGGAGCGTCAGGTGGGCCCTTCGGTCTCAGTGCTCTATGATAGCGTTCCATTTCGATAACTGTAACCGGGTCCCGTCCCAAGACTTCATTAAATAAAGCGGTGAGGGTGCATTTCAATTCCTCCTGCGTGTTTTCCATTTCCGGGAGGCCTCGAATCCTGATGTTATTCCGGCGGTTTCTGTTCTCTACATCTTCCAGATGGCGAGCCATCATTTGTAGGGCTGAGCGCTGCGTGGTTATTGCAGCGGAGTGGGCTACTATCGTAGCAGACTGTTGCTCCTGCGTCACCTCCACGTGCTGCAGTCTGGTTTGAATACCACCAAGATCTGTGCGCAGCGTGCGGATTTCTGAGAGGAGGGAGGCTCCCAGTTCAGTGGTGGCAATGGCTAAGTCCTCTTTACTGGGGAGATATTGTAGGAGCTGGCGGAGGTCATTTGGGGGGTCCCAGACACTCACCGAGTGCGTTGGAGAGCTGGAGGCCGAGGAGCATGCGGCGGCGGCCATCTTGGATTCCGGGTCAGCGTTTTCAGCGGTTGAAAGGGGAGCCAAAAACGGTCTAATGGACCCTGTCTGCGGTGTTCCAGTAAGCTCTGGGGGGCCAGGAGTGTGTGGGGGCTTCCTGGCTTTACCCATGGGTGCGAATGTGCAGCGGAGAAGGGGTAAACACAGCGCGCTCAGCGGAGCTCACCGATCAAGCGGCCATCTTCCTGGACGTCCCGGCCACGCCCCCACTCTTTTTTTTTTCTTTTCAATTTAAGATTTTTATTTTTTGCAAAAGGTCACAAACCGACCATCATAGTTGACCTCGCAGGGCCAAATAATGCACTCTTCTAATAAACACTCGTAACATAAAGAAGGGGGGGGGGGGTCACGTGAAAAATCGTCAAAAAGTCGAAAAGGGGGGGGGATTAAAGCAACAAAAGAAAGTCTCAATATCCCCAGCCGGGGAGTGTCAGAGGTGGGTATGAGAGGACCCAAAAAACATCAAGAGAAAATAAAAAACAGTCTCAGGTGTCCTATCAACCCGTGTCTCTAAAAGGAGGTACTTGCTTGGCAGGTAGTTCGACCCACAGAAGGCCGATTCGTGCTGCCCAGGCCACCTCAACATCGGGGGATCGAGGTGTCTCAGGGATCTCCGCTTCAGCCTCCTTCGTTATAGGTACCATCGTTTCTCCGGCAAGGAGGACCTCATCTGGAATGGGGGTATCCGCCGCACACAGGTCACCGGGTGGTGCAAGAGTGGTCGGGCCCCCCCCGTAGAACGTCGCTGCCTCCTCCACTCTAATCGCAGGCTCACCAGAAGGCGTGATCATTCCACCGCTCGGCCTCGGATCCGCTCCCGGACTTGGAGGGTCAAGCAGTGGCACAGCCAACGGACCCGGTACATCAGGCTCCGGCAAAGTTGCACCGTCGTCCTCTGGGACAAGTATGTCCTCTTCCGGCATGCGCGGGTGGGAAGCCGATGGCGTCCCGCAGCCTCCCAGTATGGCCATCATCCGGTGCCAGGTCCCCTTTGTGAGCGGGCTCAGGTCGTCCCCCTCCAACAGCACCAGACAGGCCTCTAGGGCCTCGATCGCGACCATTTTCACTGCGGCGGGGGGAGGGGGAAGCGACCCGGTGCCCAAATTCATCAGTCCTCAGCCATCTGTCCCGATCAGTCAGCGGGAGACAGGGGCCCTCCGTCTCCGTAGCTCCCCTCACGGTCCCAGCATGGGAGGTACCTACAGGTGGGCACAGCAAGCAGGTAACCGGCGCCGAAGGGTAGGCCCCAAGATGGCCGCCAGCAGCGACCTTCATCAAGCAAACCGCCCGGGAAGCGGCTGTCTCAGGTCTGGGGGGGGGGGCAGAACGGGCCCCTGGACAATACACCCCGATGGTCAGCCACTCAGGGCTTGTAGCATGAATTCTCGGCGGCTATAAAGTGGCTTAAAGATCCCTTTAGAGAGGACGGGTCGGAGCTCCAGACACGCGTCCTCTCTCTTCAGCAGCCGGCCACGCCCCCGCATAGAATTATAACTCTATAGTTTCTAAATGTGGCACCGCCATAGTTGGCTTAACTTTATTTTTCCTTCCAAAAACATTCTCCCTAGACAATCCTATTAGGATTGTCCCAAATTTTTTAATTTTTTTTTTTTTAGAAAGTAAAAGAATTCTACAACAAACCAACTGCAAGGAATAGCAAGACTCTGAGAATAGTAATAATAATCAAATAGCCTTATTATTGATTTTAAAGAAATGGCCATTTAACAGCAGCCTCCACAATGGCACAACAATCACCTAAGGCTAGGGTCAGACGAAAGCATTTTTCCCCGCGAACGTGAAAAAGTGCGTCCGAACGCATTGACGTATTTTTTCACGGAATGCGCAAAAACGGTCAGACGACGCGCATTTTCGGGCGTGATTTTGTACAGATCGTCAATAAAACTCTTTTTGCGTCTGGACGTTATGTAGGCTGGACATTAGCAGTGTCTGACATCTCCTAATCACGCAAACACGCCGCTATGCCGCAGCTGCGCACTCAGTACGTCAGTACTAGCGGTTCAGCGTTCTCAGAAAAATGCGTTCAAATTCCTCTTGCGTTGCACGGCCGGACTTTTGTGCGGCCGTACATCGTATATTGGCAGTCATTGCCCGTCATCTGCTGCTAGTGCAGCCATAATTATGTGCGCCAGAACGCACGTTAAAAGTGCGCTGGTCTGACCCCAGCCTAAAACCGTGGTTCCCAACTGCGGTCCACAAGTTCCCTTAACAGGCCACGTTTTAAGGATTCCCATGGGGAAATGCAGACTGAATCCTGCAATCACTGATCAGCAAATCATGTCACCTTTGCTGTGCTTCAGATGTATGGCAAACGTGGCCTGTTCGCGGTGCTCAAGTAACCCTAACGGGCCAGGTTTGCAGATATCTGAAGCGCAGCACAGGCGACATGATTTGCTGCTCAGTGATTGCAGGATTCAGTTTGCTTTTCCCCATGGAAATCCTTAAAACCTGGCCTTGTAGGGGAACTGGAGGACTGCGGTTGGGAACCACTGGTCTAAAATGAGGAGAATGCCAGATGATGAGCGGTTTATAAAAGGAGCATCTGGAGACATTGATGCTGCCTGGGTGCATTATTTGCTGTAGTAGTTTACATATCCTGCTTGGTAACAAAAGAATAAGTAACCGGTCCAAACTATTTTTAAAATTTAATAAATAAAAAGTTACTTTTATAAGACGGGGGGGGGGGGGGGTCACGTATTTGCTGTGAACAGTAGACCAGCCTAAAATGATTAAAGATGCAATTTAACCGGTTGGCTCGTTTCTAATCAGTGTGACAGGTAGCAGCTCTGTGATGCTTGCTCTACCATTATCCTCACACCCTGAAGATAAAGACCAATTACATGATGCTTACAATGTACAAGCATATAATTTAGGAGGTGAAAAATAAAACCTGGTTTGCCAGGTTAAACTGCTCTAATATATAGCACAGTCAAAAGCTGTTGATTTAGAGAAAATACAAATCCCTTTCAGGTAAGCCGTTCCACAAAGAGAGGGGCTTTCCCCACTTAAAACGAGGACATTTAGCAAGTAATTATTAGCCGTTATAGCACTATATTACTGTAAAGTGATATTCCTTACACAAGCTTTGTAGAGGATTTTAGAGATTGCTGTATACCTTTAATATACAAGTTCCAGTTATTTGCGTCATACTGGCATATATAAACATCTGGCCACACTCCGAGCATTCATGAGCTGCACCAGTTTGCAGATGTGTGAAGGCAATGTAAATGGATCATGTAAGTCTACACTCCAGAAAGTCCCACTAAAGCTCAGTAACGTTCTTGGAGAAGAGGCCATGCAAAGTATCTGATGGGCATGTGTGAACGCACCCTTGAAATAGTGAGCCGTGCCAACACTGGCATTATCTTCACTGAGCATCAAATGGGAACAGAGATTGCATCACAGGTATCACCTGATTCTGTCCCATTACGTGAAATAGCCATAACCTGGTTGTTTTACATCTATAACACTTCCAAAGTGTCCTACATCCATTAATCCACGCACACATATTTACAAGATAGATAATATACACATACAAAAAAGTGTCACGTTAACAGAACAGCATTCAATCACGGTTCCAGCCCAGTGAGTCAAGCCTTGGCACTCCAGATGATTCTGAACTACACATACATGATGCTCAGCCAGCCTTAGGTGTGATTAAGCATCATGGGTCAAATACAGCAGGGGTGGGGAACCTTTTTTCTGCCAAGGGCCATTTGGAAATTTATAAGATCATTCGAGGGCCATACAAAATTGCCAACTTAAAATTTAGCCAGCTATATTTAGGAAGAAATTAATTAACTCACCCCTAATGTGATGGCTGGAACTGCTTCTCTTTGGTGAGGCGCGCGACGTTAACTGGTACAGACAATGTTAATTGCAATTTTTCCAAGTTTGTGCCCATCCCCATTTAATTAATTTCACACCCTCCCCATTTAATTAATTTCACCCTCCATTAATTTCACCCTCCATTTAATGGATTTAACCCTACTCCATTTAATTTCACCCTCCCCTTGAATTTCTTCACCCTCCCCTTGAATTTCATTTCACCCCCATCCCATTTAATGAATTTCACTCTCCCCTCAAATAGATTTCACCCTCCCCCTTTTCATATAATCTCACCCCCTCCATTTAATTAATGTCACTCTCCCCCTCCATTTAATTAATGTCACTCTCCCCCTCCATTTAATTAATGTCACTCTCCCCCTCCATTTAATTAATGTCACTCTCCCCCTCCATTTAATTAATGTCACTCTCCCCCTCTAATTTCATCTCCCCCTCTAATTTCATCTCCTTTTCCATCTAATTAATTTCACCCTCCCCCTTTAAAATTGCAGCCCCCCCCCAACCCACCCAGAGGCCCTTTTACCTCACCGCGGCGAGTAGCAGAATAAAGGGGCCCTCAGAGCGCCACAGCAAGAGGGTGCAAATTCCCTCTCCCGCGGCCCTTTTACAAGACCGCGGTGAGTAGCAGAATGAGGGGGCGGGGATTATCCCCGCTCCCTTCACTCCCTGAAACGCGCAGGATCCTCCTTCACGCAGCGCCCGAAAGATGAGGGGCGCATCGTGTTGGAAGATCCGGCACGCAGCAGCTTGTGAGGGAAGCAGGGATAATCCCCGCCCCCTCATTCTGCTACTCGGTCTGGTAAAAGGGCCGCGGGAAGAGGGAATTTGCACCCCCTTGCTGTGGCACTCTGAGGGCCGGACCAATTGACACCACGGGCCGTATACGGCCCGCGGGCCGGACGTTCCCCACCCCTGACATACAGGATTATGCAAGGAAAGGTGAAACTCTGGAGAACTTTGAGACGTGAAAATTCTAGGTCAAAATAGTCAATTTGGAAAGTGAGATAAAAGGGGAGAATTTTTATGGTTTGGCTATTTTGACCTCGAATTTTCACTTCTCCAAAGTTTCACCTTTCTCTGAATAACCCTGATCGTTCCAAAACATCTAGGGTGCCAAGGTCTTCACTACTCTAGCCTATCAATTAGAATCCTGCATGAAAGGATTGCAAGTTCTAAGGGCGCCACTCTTTTTCCCCTATAATTTATTGGTTGAAATGGCAATGGGCAACCAAAAATAACGTCGCCAAGTACAGCATATGGAAAACTTAATTACAAATCTTACACAAAAAAAAAAGTCAAGTGCATAAGGGATTTAATTACCGCTTGGTGATCTGTGTGGGTTCCTGTAGATTTGTGTCAAGTTCAAACAGTTCATTGTCCAGTAGCCTTCTCACAGTGACATCTGCAAGCTGCTCTATTACCCGGAAGACTTCATTGATATCCAGAAACATTGAGAATTCCCGCTCCTTGCCACAGGTAGTCACTCGGATTATATCTGCCATAAGTACATTGGACGTCCTTTCAAGTTTCAGGATTTCAACCCAGGGGATCACAAGCTTTACTGAAATACAAAGAAAGCAAAATCTGCACAGGTACATTAAAACTTGATACAGACTAATCTTTACCTTTGCACATATAGGTTTCACTCTGTAAAGCTTTACAACATTTCCACTTTACTGAGCTAGGAGTCAAATTCCTATTACAAAATCTGCTAGTAGTGACACGAGTGTTCTTGAGATTAATCAAAATAGACAAATTGATAAACCAGTTCCGAACGGTTTGAAATTCTCAATTATAGAAGACAATGAGCCACAGCAGACCTGCTTTACTTAGGACAACACAAATCTTGTCAATCCTACAAGCACCACAGAAATTGGACTATGGGGTAAGGAGCTCCCTTGTAAGTTTGAACTTGAAACCGATCATTTCATCAGTAGCACTTTCAAAAACAATGCCATAAACCAAGACTCACCTGCAGCTATGACAGCAAGAAAACTAGGTTTCTCTTGCTCATCCAAGGTACTTTTACTGTGCGTGTGACGACCACCCGCTATCTGCCCAGTCGACACGTGCGGAGGGAAAGTGTATCAGGGGTTAACAGCTCCAATCCTCTGGACTTACTAACTCTACCCCCTCTCAGGGCCCCAAGTAATGCCAACCTAGCCCCCCTAAACCATACACACCCTGCCGACTATACCTATACGCTGCCACCACGAAAGTAACAGGGCACTTTCAAAACCCCCTGTAACAGTATAGCACCCCAAATCCAGGAGCCTACCATATATAGCGAATATATCTCCCAAATAGTAAATCCTACAGTAACACTGACCAAAAGCTTAAAGGAGAACATGAACCATCTAGAGCAAAGACAGTACTGGGTTACAAAGTTTTATTGGCAAAAAGACAAAACTAAAACTTCACACAGTGCCAATATCACCTAAACAAGACATACAAAATATAATAAAATGCGCAAATAAAATAAAACGTGGGAAAAGAAAAAAAAAGGGAATTAAACACGGGCCTAATTTACATAGATAGCTCTTCCATGGGTATCTTGGCTTTTGAAGTCCCTTGTTCTGAGATGTTCCTTCAACAAAAATCCTAGTAAAATACAACCCAGGTTCTGGTGAGCTTCCTGTATAAAGAACTGGCACCTCACCTACCAATATCTGCTTCACAGAGGAGTCCCCTGATCAGGTTTCCATCCAGCTCTCCAAGAGAGCAGATTGTCATGTAAGGGTCATAAATACTACATGCACATGGCCATTGAAGCATTGGGCTTGCCCATGTGAGATATTTAAGAAAATCTTAACTGCCAGTTAGGCTTTACCGTCCATTACTGTGATATTATTACTCATCAGGACAAATAGTTTTGTTTGAGTCAACACATGACCCGGTTACCATATTCCTTTGTCCACTGCACCAATTCCAACTCCGTCGAAAAGAAGACCAAAAAAAAACCAAACCAAAAAAAAAAAAAAACCAGCATTTAAATCTGGCACAGTGCAAGAATTACATGCACCCTGCCTGTGCATGGCACGGTGTCCACAAACTACGTTTCACAATGCCAGGAATTGGAGATCTAGTGAACAGATGGCTGCTGTGCATCAGATTTCAGTTTCATTTAATTTACTTGATGAATGGAGCCACTTTGGACAGCTGAATTACAAAGCCTCTAAAACATGGAGTTAGCTAGAAAAAATGATTGTCGGCTATTTCCTATCACTTCCCTTGTGAAAGAAAATGCAAACCTGATCATTAAGGCTAGGGTCAGACAAAAGCATTTTTCCCCGCGAACGTGAAGAAGTGCGTCCGAACACATTGACGTATTTTTTCACGGAATGCGCATAAACGGTCAGACGACGCGCATTTTCGGGCGTGATTTTGTATGGATCATCAATAAAACGCTTTTTGCGTCTGGACGTTATGTAGGCTGGACATTAGCAGTGTCTGACATCTCCTAATCACGCACACACGCCGCTATGCCGCAGCTGCGCACTCAGTACGTCAGTACTAGCGGTTCAGCGTTCTCAAAAAAATGCGTTCAAATTCCACTTGCGTTGTGCGGCCGTACATCGTATATTGGCAGTCATTTGCTGCTAGTGCGGCCGTAATTAAGTGCGCCAGAACACACGTTAAAAGTTGTAGGAACTTCACAAGATCTTTTTCGATTATTATTAGTTTGTAAATGATATTTGATTGAGTGTGCCACAGAAGTGAATGCATTACTTCAGAGTTTCACTCACTCAACTCACTCAATCCCCCCCATTGCACCTTTCCTGATCTCCCACACAGTACCTATGCATGCAATTATTTCTCACATGCAGCTACTTACCCTCACCTCGGTGTGTCACCCCACTCCTCTTACATTGTAACACGGGTATAGGACAGAAAGCGACTTGTGGTTAATTTGCAGGTAGGTGGACTGAAGTTAAGGCAACACAGATGAAATCTGATAGACGGCAACTTGGAATTCAAAATAACTGCCATTGTGAAAAAGGAGGGAGATATGCAAATGGTCGTCCCTGAACACCAGAAAAGATGGAGCTCGCAGCATTACGGCAAGCTATCTACGGATTCACAAAGTACTGAAATTAAACAAGAGAATAGTTTCACATCACCCAAAAAGGAACTCATACCTAGCTGCATTACTGCTACAAGACCAAGGGCACCATTCCCTATTTTGCACTAACATGGGGTCGCCAAAGGGAAAAATCTATGTCTGCAGATTTCCCAGTAGCTTCCCCTATACTAGCACAATATTCCGGGGCAGGCGCTACCTCAGCATCTTTCCACAGAACAAAGCACTACTTGCTGGGATACTCACAGTAGCACCTTGTGAGCATCACCTCCTGAAGTCCATAGGACTCCATGGAGGGTTGTACTTCAAGGCCACGAGCCTTCGCTGGGAAGGGAGACTGGGTACGATTTGTTCCCAGTCTCACTTTGCTTGCAGCCAGAAGAGGCGGATCGGAATCCTGTAGAGCCAGCTTTTGGAAGCTGCCAACTTTTGGCTCTCCGCATTCCTACAGTAATTAGCGCTAGCACCTGATACATACCATATTAAATCGAAATGCTACTGGACGTTTGTGCGTCCCATGTTAAGTACAGGATGCGCAAAACAACTATGTGCCAACGGATTACTAACTGGGGTAGTAATATGGGAGGCATGAGTTCAAACACACTTATCCTGGCGCCAATGCTTACATAGCGAGGAGCTAACGTTAGCGCCAACTATGAAATAGAGCCCCAAGGCTTCTGTCACTTGCAAAGGGCTGAAGACAGGTTTACGGTGCAGTAAAAAAAAGTGTCAAACTGAATACGCACAAGTGCTAGTCCAAATATATATGTTCACAGTCCATTATATGGACAACCTAAGTTTCTTGGCCCCCCGGTAAGTGGATAGTTCAGCTACAATTCTTTTGGCACATTATTGGGATGCAGTATACACAATGCAACCTTAAAAAATAAAAAATGCACAGCACAACAATTGGCTTGGCTTGTATGCATTGCTCAAATACACTGTGCTTAGAGACCACCCGCCTCCAACCCCAGGAGATCACCAGGTGTAACGAATGCACCTCATCTGAATGTTTTAATGTAATTCTTTATATTAAAATTAGAAGCTTGTATGCCAGGTGAGCGGTAACAGGGAGCTGCAAACAGCAATTGCAACATGAAGGAATTGGCCATTAGAAGTCTGCCATCATGTAGTTCATCATCCTTTTGTACGGTTATAAAATGTTGGTTTTTCTGTCAAGATCTGGAAATTAATTTCCTGTATTATTTTTATATGTGGCCTGTTAAGGATCCTGGTACCCCAGGCGCCCCTTTCCGCTGAAATTAAGAGGTGATCCTACGCACAACCAGAATAGCCGACACATAAACTGTGAGAGAAGTCCTTGCAGATGGCACACCGAATGTAGAAGGCTTCAATGAGGGTTTTCAGGTACAGACCGATTCAAAAGTCAAAACCACGCCTCTGCGTTACCAGATCTTCCCAAAACCTCCCCCTACAACTAACAAAGGGAACTGATAAGAGCTCTGGTTCAAGCCAGATCTGGGGGGAGCGTGATGCAAGCAAGGCCACACAAAGAAGTCCATTACTTACAGGCAGGGTGGGAGCAGACAAAATGTTAGATTGCAAGCTCTGGAGCAATGAAATTCAAGGAAAAATAAATGCAAATAAACATTGAAGCATGGCCCGATCTGTGTGCTGCTGTTTGAATCTTTATTTCTGGACTACATTTCTCTTTTGAAGCCATAGGATGTGGTATGGTTACCCCCGGAGAAGCTCCAAGAAGGCTTTATGAATTTCCATTTTGGTGCCGCTTGGATTTAAAAAGGAGTTGTGTGATACGTGGCAGGTTAACAGTAAGTGTTCACCAAGAGTTTGCGTTTACAGGTTAGGAAATGAGGACAAGCACTGGAATACCTCCGGCTAAGATTACTCCTGTATTAAACACTCATTGGTCATGACCACAGAAATAAATATACATGTTGCTTTGAAATAATCCCAATCTATTTGGCTAAATACAGCTGGCTTCCTAAAAACTCACATATGCAATAAATAAATACACTTACATTCCTTTCCCAGAAAGAAAGAGTAAAAGCACATGTGGTTAATGCTCAGGTAGAGCCAGCCCTGCCTCGGCACTCGTCCTTTCCAGCAGCAGCAGGAGTAGAAGGTTACCAGTTTCTCTGCTTCCGGGAAGTTGAACCGACTCTCAAACCTGACCAGGCCTTCACGGAACTTCTCTGGGTCATCTTCATGCTCAGCCAGTTTGCTGGTGTTCTCCTCTGCGATTAGACCCTGAAAGGGAACACAATTTACCAACCACATTTATCCAACATGTAAGCCAAGATTCCACGTTATACAGGCTGAATATCCCAATATGAAGAAACTAGGTAAAGATTTTAGATAAACAATGTCCACCACTGATCTAAAAAAAATATGAAAGTTACTTCCACTCAGTCTTTTAAGGGAATGCATTTAAAGCAATTTACATCAGCTATGGTCACACTTAAAAGGGATATGCAGGTCTAGAAAAAGTTTTTTAAATTGACATTTAAAACACTTTTATACCTATAGACAAACTAGAATAAAAAAAGTTTTAAAAAATGTATAATTTTTTTTTATTTTCCTGCTTTAAACTCTGTCATTTCATCTTCTCTGGAGACGCCCCTCAGCTAGGGGTGTTTCTTCAGCTCATACTTCCTGAATATTCCCCACCTCCTCCCCGCCCACTTCTCCACCCATCAAAGCTTCACATGAACTACATTTCTTGCTTCATCTTGTCCACAGCCCCCATGCACCCCACTACTTCACATACTCAGCCATTACCCTCACCTAGAGTGCCACCCCTCTCCTCTTAGATTGTAAGCTCTTGGGCAGGGTCCGCTTTCCTACGGTTCTGTGTGTGTTTAACTTGTATGGACATTTTTATTCTGCCTCTCCCATTGTATAGCGCTAAGGAACTTGTTAGCGCATTTTACATACCCGTGACTGTATGAACTAACACAAGCTGTGCACACTCAGTTCCTCAGTTTCCCCAGTCTGAGGTCCTATCTCTGCAACTGTGAAAACAAAAACACACTCACCTGCTGACTGACTCTCACCCACTGTCACGCTCACTTGCGGTCTTTCAAGATTTACATACTGTCTCAAAGTCCCTCACACAGTCACTGTCTCTCACACGCTTTTGTGCTGTCTCTTGTGCGCGGTCTCTCTCACTGCACCTTTTTTTTTGTTGTCCCCCTCTCTGAATGGATTTCTTTCCTTCCCAGTCTCTGCAGTAGCTGGGGGTGAAAGTTCAGCCCCGCCTTCCCCTTAGCTCACAGTGCATGAGGGAGGAGGAGCAACTCAGACGCACATGCTCTATGCGTTTTATAGCTATACCTAGGTATAGGCACTGATTGGTTACCTTAAAATGCCTCCTGAGGTGAGCGTGGAAAACACCAAGAAAGAAGATCATGTAAATATGAAAAAATATCATATTTACTTGCTTTTTATGCCTGCTGAATGACTCTAATGCAAAAGGCATTGCACGTTTTTAAAAGCACACTGGCAAAGCATGCGTGTCCCTTTAACTACATGGCGCTGCCATCTTGAGGATAGCGTTGTCACGGCAATCTGAGGTCCAGTCAGAGCTGCTGAATTTACCTGTCAGGGGAGATCAAAAAAGCTGCCCTATAGGAGACTGGTAATGGCAGCAGCCAGCAGCGAGTGTGATGTACGCACTTTAAGACATTGAGGAACAGTAGAGATTTCACATTAAAAGAATTACAGAATAACAAAGAACTGTATATTACCCTGTGCTGAGGTAAACAGGGGAGAGAAGGTCTTAAATCAAGTACATTTTAACAAAACAAAAAAAAAAAAACTATTCATACTTTAACTTTTCCTTTTACAAAGTTGGCAATGTCCTCTTTATTGTCAAAAACAGATAAGGTATGTAGTAGATTTTGTTCCAGCCATTCCCAGTGTTTGTTGATCTCGTCTGCGGTAGCCCCTGGTGAAATAAAAAACACATTCTGAATATTCACTTGGCACACAACATCACAATAAATGGACATACACATTCAAATTACACACACTCCAGGTATATGGAAAAAAAAAAAGGGCAGAAACAAAATGCATAATACATGTAGTAGCATATACAGTGTGTTCTTAAAGGGACACTCTAGGCAGCACCCCAACATCAACCCTTTATGCTGATAAAATGCAAGGATTTTGTCAGTGGGGTCTCAGGTTCCAGAGCCCATTTAGTTGGTCTTTTTTTTTTAATCTTCAAAGCTGAAACTATCAAGTCTATTAACTAAAGGGTGAACTCCAGAGAATGAGTGGAGAAGTGAAACCACTAGCAGGTCTATTCAAAGAAAGGTGAAACTCAGGAGAATGACCGGAGAAGTGAAAATTCTAGGTCAAAATAGCCAAACCAGAAAAATTCTCCCATTTATCTCACTTTCTAAAATCGGCTATTTGGTCTAGATTGTTCTCTGACAATTCTCATGAGATTCACCCTTTAGTGAATAGACCTGTATATCTCCACCAGGAGTCAAATCCTAAAAAAGAAGAAGTGTGGGAACGGACCAAGATTACTGTCCCCTAATTAGCAGCGATCTTATCGCACATAACACAAACACACACTCAAATATGATATATTTATGCATTTATGTGAATTTTAGCAGAAATGTATGATAAGTCCTCTATATATTGTAACTTAACAGGGAAATGTATAATTCAACACCTGATTACAAGCTGTATAGTGCGCGGGACAAATGGGAATGCAGTTCCCTTGCGTTCCCCCTGGACTTGACCCCAGATCTCCACCCAAAAACCTGTCAATCAGATCCATGGAATTGCATTTTCTAGCTATTTCACCAAATCTGTGCATGGTTTCATGGTACACATGAGCAGTCCATTTCAGATTACATGTACAGAACACCAACATGTTTTGCAACACTGCACAATGAGCAGGCGGCGGGATGACGACAAGTTGACAGAACAAAAAAAAAAAAAAAAGAGGATCCGGCTCGGGTGAGTTAAAAAAACGTTATCTTTAAGAATTATAAGGTTAATTAAAAAAATGTGTGTGTGAATGCGGCAAATGTTTGTTTTAAGCCATTATTAGTGTTGTCAGATTCTCCCTGGTTTTCAGGAAACTGCTCTCTCATACCGGTCATCTGTCTACACCTGCGCTTCCAACGCTTGCCTCCAGGACTCCTCAGGGGCAGCTCCGGTCGTGTGGAATGACTTGCCTCGCCCTATCAAACTCTCCCTAATCTTCAAGAAATCCCTCAAAACCCATCTCTTCAGATTAGCGTACCACATCACTGCAACTCATCCCTCTGCTCACCTACTCACACATGATTGAAGCTGCTTCTATGGCCCCACCATTCCCGAACCACTGGCACTAATGATCATGCCGTCCAATAAAATTCCCCTTGCCTTCCTCAACCCCAATCCCTCTAGACTAAGCTCCTATGAGCAGGGCCCTCTACACAAACAGGTCTATTCAAAGAAAGGTGAAAATCAGGAGAAGTAGCAGGAGAAGAGAACAATCTAGACCAAATAGCCAATTTGGAAAGGGAGATAAATGGGAGAATTTTTCTGGTTTGGCTATTTTGACCTAGAATTCTCACTTCTCCAGTCATTTCTCCTGAGTTTCACCTCTCTTTGAATAGACCTGCTAGTGTTTCCCATCTATGTCAGTTTATCTGCATCTCGTTCCCTCTGGTTATTGTAAAAGCGCGGCAGAAACTGTTGGCGCTATATAAATTATGATAATGATATACAACATGCGGATGGGTAGCTTGTGAAAAGTGCTGCCATGCGGTGTGTATACTCCATACACTGCTAGTGGCAGTAGATTCCCAAATGCGTTGCCTTGTTTAGGTATTGCTTGGTAACCCTCCTGGTTTTTGCCTACAGTAGCCATTTAAGTATGTTAAGCAGGACACCTTTCCTCAGCGTTCCTCCCGGAGCTGTGCACACATACTATATAAACAATGGAGCCATTTCTAGCATAAAAATAGACACTAGCAAATTGACACACAGTGAAACACTTCACTCCGATCCATTCGGTCAATAGCTATTAATCAAAGTCAATATCTGCATCACACGACAGTGATTCATGGCTTCCACATGCAAGTCACTTTAATCCACGTCTCCCCCCCCCCATGGAAAAGTGAGAAATCTCTTAGATTTTTTATTTAAAGAATACACTTGACACCTTCTGTTCTCTCTTTTCACTTTAAGTGCTGTCTCTGGCTGCAGATAAAGTGGCGCTGTTTATAGCTCTTACCGCTACACTCTACATCTAATTTTATACATATCTGGTTTATAGGAACATAAATGGTCCCCCCCCCCTGTGTTCCCAACAGTAAGTCGGCATTCCTATTCACTTAAACTCCTCTGGGTTGCAAGCTTTTCATAGCAGGGTTGTTTGGGTTTCCTTACATCTTATTTGTATTTTGGTAGATTAACATACCATCACTTTATATTGCACTGTATAGATTGTAATAATCCTAAAACTGCGTCCCTCGGAGTCATGCAATTTTTTATATATCATTTCTTGAAGGTGAACTTGTTATCTATACATTTTAAGGAAGACAAATACACAAAATGAAACAGGATGTGATGGAGTAAAAGAAGGTATTTAAGGAACACATCGCCCAGTGTAACATTTAACCACAGATTCCTGTTATAGCCGCAGCAGTAGACTTCCCGCTCTCTTTGGGGACCACCTCAAAATGTTTCTATGAAATCAGGGTTTGCATAAATGTAAACAATCTACTACAAACACATCAGGAAAAAAAAATGACCAAAACAAGGTCCCCAGTGTGCAGCTTTCTAAATGTCAGTAGGAGACCTAACGGACCCTCTAGCGGTTGTGACCATTTCGAGGTCATGGTGAAAGGAAACTGCCACCCCTCCTACTGCTCTATTCAAAGCAGAGGCCTTACAGTCTGTGTCCAATAAAGACACAAAAACTAGAGAATGTATACCAAGTCAGGTCTAAACATAGCGTTCTAGATATATTTTAATGGCTCTGGAAACTTATGTAATGGGAAAAATGTACCAGAGCTCTGGTTAAATTTATACCGGACTTTAAATATAGCTCTGCATGTGTGTAACGGTTGAGGAGCTGTCCATGGTTCCACCCAGGGTTTGGGTCGCAATCCCTACAACCAGGTTCCCTAATGCCAAAATCCCGACGGCCAACATCCAGACATCCAAAATCCCAGCGGCTAACACTACCCCTAACCCGCTAAACCTAGCCCTATCCCGCTAAACCTAGCCCTATCCCGCTAAACCTAGCCCTATCCCGCTAAACCTATTAGGGTTAGCTGCTGGGATTATGGATGTCTGGAAGTTGGGCGTGTAGGGAACTTGGTATGTCCGGCACTTGTTCTGTCTGGAAGTTGGCCATCGGCATTAGGGAACCTGGCTGTAGGAATTTTGTCTGGCACCCACAACATAACATTCTGATAAACTTCAAGTAAAATTGAATACCACAAAAGCAACCCTCCCCCCCAGTCTTTTAATACACTTGAAAACAAAGGCATTTCGTTTGTAAAGTCCTTTTCTTGTTTCGGGTGTTAACCCGGTTAGGAAGGGATCAGGTTGTCATAGAAAAGTATATTATACACTGGCAATCACAGCACGCACACACAGCTGTTATTTTGGGTTACCTTCAATTTCAGGGTCATGCAGTCACTGAACATGCCGAGCACGTCAGTTCAGAAACTCACCAAGTGCAATGGCCCAGTATACTTCATATCCGGTCAATAACTCACCACACGCAATGGCCGAATACACTTGTGTTCCAGGGACCTGCAATAGTATCCGAAACGGGGCGACACGAGCATTTGAATCCAGGACGGCATCCAGTGCACCCACCAGGCGGCCTGAATATTAATGAAATCAAAATGACACAGGATGGCAACAATAAGTTAAAGTACAAAGTGTCTCATATGTTATTACAATGTAACTATACTGCCCAGTCAGACAGTAAGAAAGCTTAGGAGCCAAGCTAGGTTTCACATATAGGTTTCTGTAGGATAATTATTAAAAATTTAATTCTAGGAATGTCTGGCTACGGACACCTGGTTTTGGCAAAGTATGGTTCACAGCAATCTGGATGTAGGCACTGATCTACTGTTTGCATTAAATGCCATGAGATTTTTTTTTTCTTCTGATTAATAAGAACAGACCCGTATAGCAGTCATGTAGGCTGTAGCCTTTTAAATACAAACGGAGAATCGGACCCATGCAAAAAAATAGTAATTGTGACATACAGATGTCCAGCTACAAAAAAAGAAAGTGTGATTCCTTATAATGCAGCACCTGTTACAAAACTATGGCATAAAAGGGGATCAATTACTGTTCTATGGCTGCCAAAAAGGGAAACTGCTACGGAAAATGTCAGCCTGCGGTGATATGACTTTGAGTATTATGGATTGGCGAAGCTGGTACTAGGTTATGTATCACTCTGTTAAAAATCCCCCCCCACTTCTTCCATATACAGTCCACATACATCATGATGCTCAACCCTGGCCCTGCATGTGTTTCGGAAATACATTTCCCTTAAGGTTCTATCGACCTAATGAGTGGCTGAGAATTGTGGGAGATGTAGTTTGAAAACATCTGAAGGTCAAAAGGTTGAGCACCTCAGTTATTCAATAATCCAAAACTTTGCTGCTGCCCAGTAATAAATGCATGGCTAATATTGATGGCATCGCTACCAGACAGGCTGGATCAATATCCTTCATGCTACCAAGTAATCCATATTAACATTATTAAACGGTGACACTCCAGAACAATAAATATTGATCAACGAATTGCTGGAAGAGGATCGTAATGAAGAAAAGTTTAATAACAGAATTAAGAATAACAGAACCAAGTGATCTGGGATTTAAATTGAATTTATGCAATTTTTTTAATGTTCTATATTTGTATGCAAGGCTTGATCCCATTATCCTCTACCAAGTTTAGAGAAGCATTGGGGACATTCGCCACATGTGCACCTAGCGTGTAAGAAGGCAATCCGATCTTAACCAGGCATTGCGAGTGGGGAGATGAATGCCATCCGAATGATTGGCCGAGTATCATGGGAGATGTAGTTCCAAAACACCTGTGGGGCCAAAAGGTGCACACCTCTGGTCTATGCTCAAGTGGTGAACGCGGCTTTAATAAGGACAGCCAACATGGTGTTGCACTAATCTTTTAAATCATTATTACTTTGTAAGCTCAGAGGTGGTCCTGTGCTGGTGCAATCATCTACAGCACCTTAAGGCTGGGTTCATACCTATGCGTTTTTGACGCACGTATCGAGCAAACGTGAAAAACGCGCATTGCAGCGTGTTCACGCTGCAGTCTATGGCTGCAAAACGCCCCAAAGAAGCGCCTTTACTTCTTTGGGTGTAGGAAGTTTTACAGCACGTTTCTACACGCTGTAAAACGCCCAGGTGTGAACGAGCCCCATAGGAAATCATGGGATTTCCGTGTTTAGGAGTTTTACAGCGCGCAGGAACGCACTGTAAAACGCCCAGGTGTGAACAGGGCCTTATAAAAAGATGTAATGGAATTCAAATATGTCAAACTGGGGATTGACACACACATTCCCATCAGCCCCCTCTCCGACACACAAAAGCCAGACACCCCACCCCTCCCATCACACATATTCATGCTCAGTCAGGATATTTTATCACTTTCAAATGAAAGATTGATGACATTTCTTGGATCTGACAGAAATTGTAGAAAAAACAAAAATAGATCTAGGAAACCAGAATGGACAATAGCACTAGTTTTCTGCCCTTCAGTGGGTCCCATCTCAGATCCTGTAAAGCAGTGATCCCCAACCCTGGTCCTCAGGGCCCACTAACAGGCCAGGTTTGCCAGATATCTGAAGCACAGCACAGGTGATATGATTTGCGGTTCAGTAATTGAAGGATTCAGTCTGCATTTCTCCAAGGTAATCCTTAAAATCTGGCCTGTTAGTGGGCCCTGAGGGACAGGGTTGAGGACCACTGCTGTAAAGGTTTTAGCTCGATGGTGCTGTTATATAGAATAATATTCCATATGCAAATCAGACTGCCATCACCCAAAAAAGGCCAGCCAGAACAGAAATGCCAAGGAAGCCTCCTCTCTGCGCGAGATGTACAGCAAGTCTCTGAAGGGCTGGCCACCTGCACGGCTGCCTGTCCTCAGTGTTCTTACAAACAGGTTTTTTTTCCTCCAGGAAACAATAACAGTAGGTAAAGCCAAGCAGAAACAGTAAAATTTACTCAAGAATCCATGATTAAGCACCGAGAGAATGGAAAATATGTGTGGAATGTTCATGACATTATCGAATATAGACTCCGTTTAAAGAGAATCTTTCCTTTGTTTTCGAGGCAGACTTAGAGGCTACAGGGAGCCAGGAAATTCTACTAATATCCACGCTAAAAGCTACTGCGCATATGGCGGCATGGTGTGCTGTTTGGGGGCGTAGGTTTATACAGTATGTCAGCTATTTGTGCACTTCATGACAGAACGTGGTTATTTTCAGCTATGCCAAATGTGCAATTGACTGAGCTTTATTCTATCCATCATGTAACTCAATACGCCTGGAATGTTCTTGCTGCATTCATGAGTGGCTAGGTTTGCCGCTACATGAAGAAAGCACACCCCCAGAGGCTCTGGGCCCCTCCATCTTCACCAATGGACGACCTCAGGAAGAGAGCGAGCCATCTGTGCGACATGAAGCTTACTCAGATTACTCAGTGAATAAGAATAAATAAATATATCTGGCTAGACTGTGCAAGAGGAAACAAGAAAGTGATGACAAACACAGGCATGCAGGTACAGGAGAAGACGAGGACCGATCTCGAACGCCATATCACTCTGATGAAAGAAAGTGGGTGGGGGGGGGGGACAGAAATAAATGCAGAAGGGAAGAAAGTGAAGACCCAAATAGAACTACATACATTATTTAAAAATAAAACACCTGATATACTATGGTCGTGTCCTTTATCATCAAGCAGGACAGCTAAAAGTTGAGCAAAAATGCTCTTTTTTTGAGAAAGGATTTTACCAGGAAGGATACATTGAGATTTCTCTCGTCCTCAAGTATGTCCTGGGTGGCGAGTATGCCCACTAGTTTTTTTAAAATCACAGAAAACTTTTATATGTTCCTGTTTTAACTAGGGATGCACCGATACCACTTTTTTAAGACCGAGTACCGATACTTTTATTTAATGTCATGTGACGCTTTCCAATAAGAACAGACCTCATAAAAATTTATATGAGATTTGCCCCCAGCACTCATGGATTTACCACCAGGTCTCATGGATTTACCACCAGGTCTCATGGATTTACCACCAGCTCGAACGCTGGGGAAGCTGGCCGTGTGCATGTAAAGCACGCGGCCAGCGTTCCCCTCCGGCGCGTCGCGATACTCACCCATCCTGAAGGTCCGGTCGCTGGGAAGTGATGCGATCACGTGGCCGCCGGGCGCATCTGTGACACGGTCTCCAGCCGAGAGGCAGCGTCACAGGAGTGCCCAGTGGCCGCGGGAGCGCATCTGTGACACTGTCTCCAGCCGAGAGGCAGCGTCACAGGAGTGCCCAGTGGCCGCATCACTGCCCAGCGACCGGACCTTCGGAGGGTGAGTATCGCGGCGCGCCGGAGGGGAAAGCTGGCCGCGTGCTTTTCATGCACACGGCCAGCTTCCCCAGCCCCGCGGATACCGGCAAGCCGGCCCAGCGCCGGCTTCCGGTATCGTCGGGATGTATCGTGCAAACGGCAATATCGGCCCCGATACCGATACTAGTATCGGTATCTGTGCATCCCTAGTTTTAACCCAATGACACTCCACAAGAACCATGATCTCTGTCCATTGACAGTGCACTAGAAGGCATTTAAGATGGAAATGTCATCAAGACCCTCTTGGAGTGGGTCTTGTGTTTGGTGATTGCCAATTTATTTATAAAGTATTTTACCAGGAAGGATACATTGAGATTTCTCTCATCTTCAAGTATG